>CM021103.1:294245208-294647958 GCA_007115665.2 Sequoiadendron giganteum | reverse complement strand
ACATAAGAAACTTTTGCCCTATTTTCCTCGATTTCCACACAATGGACCTTGTGGGATGAAAAATAAAGTCAGACATTAGACATATAGTTTGAAACATAAGCAAGCAAGTGTCTTTGATAAAAAAAAAATTCATTAAAACCAAGATAAAAGGACAAATTGAACTTCATATGTGTTGTTCTCAATGATTTCCCACAAGATCAAAATCCCAAAACCAAAGTTCAAGAAAATTAGTCTAAAAACCCGCAAGCAATGCCTTGAGATGCTCCTTGAAGTAAGAGAAAGACTTGTATACAGCTTCTACAAAAAAGCCTCAAGGAATAATCCAATGTTGTATGCATTTTATTGTCAACAAAATCTCAAAATTTTTGAAAGGTTTGCTTTTCTCCCATAGGAATTCTAGCATGTTCTTCAATACCGAGGTTTTGTAGAGAGATTTGTGTCTAGGTTAAGGTATAAGATCAAATTCGGCATCCTCATTCATTCCTCCATTAACCAAATCTCATTTCATCAACAAAACTTTTGTGAACTCTAGAAAAACTTCTCATGCTAAACTTAAAGGGCTAAACCAACATCACCCTATCTTGGCTTAACACACCTATCCAAAATAGTCAAACCTTTGGATGAATTTACCTTTAGGATAACACAACTTCCTAAGGTCTATTAGTTCACAATTACATTGGCTTAACACACTTAGCCAATTCATCCATTTGTGCAAGTTCCCCTAGGATATCGTAACTTCCTAGGGAATACAACTTCACTACAATCCTGTTTGACTTAGCGCATCTAGTCAAATTATCACAATCAATCTAAGTCATTACAAGTTTAGCATAAACCTTCAAAAGTTCTCCAAAAGGTTTCATTCACTCATTCCATCCATTTATCCCATCACCATTACCACCATCTTTGATCATTTAACTTCCCCAGTTCTTCTCTTTTGGGCCTAAAAGGTTAGGATCAAACAATCCCTATTTTTTTATGGTCCAAACAAGATATCAATACAAGAAGAACATGGAGAATATCAGTGAAAAATCAGCTTTTGTGGACATGAGTCAGTTAACCTCTAAAATAAATCTAGCAGGATCAAGCAATCCCCCAAGTAACTCTCCTTTATCATCTTAAAATCCTCAAGAGGAGAGTCATCAAGAGGACATCACGAATGAAGACATGGGGATGACACAATTTGAAATGATAAAAATGGTTCAAAATCTAGAGAACCATAAAATTGTCAGTGCCATGTTCAAGTACTTAAATACACTAGCAGGAGGAGGGGTCCAGTTCCCTTCTAACCTTGATGCAAGCACTAGTATAGAGGTGCCTCTTACAAACGCATCCCCGATGTCAAATATCAATCAAGACATACCTCACACCACATCGGCCATCACACCAACCTCACCAAATGTGAACAAGGGGAGTGCCATGTTTCAAGAATTGCAAAGGCATCGCCTTGTGGCTAACAAAGAGGCAATCATCACCACCATGTCAGGTACTTCTATCCCAAAAAATTCATCCCACCCATACATCCCGCTCACCTTCCATAACAATGCTAGCTCATCTGTGTTCCATGCAACACCAACCTATCAATCAAACATACAAACTTCTCTACCACTTGGAGAAGGGGGCTTTTTTGGAACGATTGATGTTGCTAATCCTTTTTTCCAAAGTAACATCCCATCTCTTCCCCCATTTCCATTCAAAAACATGTCACCTCTCAAATTGGGTTTTCCTCCTCTCAACATCGATTGTTTCTCGGAACCAAGCAACATGAACATCACATCAAGTTCCCTCTTCTTTCCCACAACATCACAACAGCAAGTGGCAACCATTCAAGCCACTACATCAATTGGTCCTCAAATATCTCGAAGCATAACATCTCAAGGGCCAAACATATCAACCACCCCCCAACAACCCAAATCCCAATCACCACCATAATCCCTTCACCCGTCATAATGATCGGCATGATTCCTGTTCCACCCCCAATCCCACCAAAAGCCAACATGAAAAATTCATTCACCAATCTAATCCAAACGCTTCAAAAGGCCAACCAACAGAGAGTACTCTAGCAAAAGCCCAAGCACAAGCCCAAGTTCAAGCCCAAGCCCAAGCACAAGCCCATGTCCAAGCTCAAGCCCAAGCACAAGCACAAGCCCATGCCCAAGCTCAAGCCCAAGCGCAAGCACAAGCCCAACAACAGGTAGAAGCCCAATACCAAGTGCAAGTACAAGAAATCCATCTGCAAGGTTACCAACAAGCCCTGCAAGACTTTCAAGCACAACAACAAGCCAAACAACAAGCTTTAGTGGCACAATAGTAGCTCGACCAACAACAAGATTTATTGGCACAACAGCAACTAGACCAACAACAAGCTTTGTTAGCGCAACAACAATTTGACCAACGACAGGCTTCATGGGAACAACAATAGATGGACTAGCAACAAGCGTTGTTGGAACAACAACAACAAGATCAACAACAAGCGTTGTTGATGCAAATGCAGGCATACCAATAGGCTTTGAATGCATAGTAGAGCTTGCAGAAAATTCCCACTAGTACTCTTCCCACCCATCAAACACCTCAAACACCTCACAACTCCTTCATTCCACCTCCCGACCCAAGCAAGGATGTTGCAACACAAATCTAACTGCTTTCGCAACAAGTGTTGGACTTACAAGTAGGAAAAACCATGAGAACACCAGGAAACTTGTGCTCTGACCCTTTCGACAGAAGTCTCACCATGATACCATTCCCAAGGGATTCAAGATCCCCAAATTTGACAAGTACAATGGAACGAGTAACCCTGAAAACCATGTCAGGGAATTTCAGGTGCATTGCATGGAGGTTGCATATGATGACACGTATCTAATGTGGCTCTTCCCTCGTAGTTTGACTGGTCCAACCATGGAATGGTTTTCTCACCTACCCATGGGCATTAAAACATTCGAGGAAATCATGGAAGGCTTCCTTAAGAATTATGCTTTCAATATGGGTGCAGATGTTAGTTTGGAAGAACTATCTGCACTCAAATAGAGAAAAAGGGAGTTATTCACATCCTTCTTGCAAAGATGGCAATCCAAGGCCAATCAGAGCAAGTGGACCATGCCATAAGAACAACAATTTTGCACCATCATAGCCAATCTAGATGAAAACTTGGCATTCTGCTTGAAAATGCAATGCATCACATCATATGACCAACTGATCCCAAAGGCGCTCAACATCGAAAGAGCCCTTACTACGCGAGGAGGCACACCAACATTCACTCCACCATACGATAACAACCTATCTAACAACTACAATGATAAACCTTGAACTTTGTCGAGGAATAAAATTATCACCAATGATGGCGTGGTCGATGCTAAAGTGGTCATCAATGCCCCTAAGCAGAATACCCAAACCCATCATCAACCACAAAATTATAATCACAACAATGTGTAGGCTAATGCGGTAGTAGCATAGTAACAACCAACTCCCACCAATCAAATCAACAACTTTGGTAATCAAGGAGGACCACCTCCCCAGGGCAAGTATCCCCCCAAAATAAAGTTCACGGCTCTTGGTGAATCGATTGAGTCTATAACGAAGAAACTTGTCAAAGAGAATCTAATCAAAATATCTAACTCAGAGCAATACATAGAACCCATGACCAAACCACCATGGTATAATGAAAGTCTCCTTTGTGACTTTCATAAAGTCAAAGGACATACCACCGCCAATTACATGAGACTCAAAAACATCATACAAGACCTCATTGAGGATAATATTAACAATATCGAGCAGCCACCCAAAAACCAAAACTTGAAAATATACACGAATCCGATGCCAAACCACAACCAAGGGAAAAATTAGGGAAATAATCAAGGGAACAATAAGGGCAAGCAAAAGTATGCTAGTGCTAATCTAGTGTATGAGGAGATAGTTGGGTGTGCTGATGAAATGGTCACAATCATGAATGTCAAGGGAGCCAACAATGACTATGAAGTCACCACACATCGCGGAAAGGTTACCATTGTTGGGGCACCAACTAAGACCCCCATTTCTAATACAAAGGCCATCCCCTATGATTACAATGTCATTGACCAATTGAAGAGAACTCCCACCCAAATCTCCATCATGGAACTATTGAAAATCTCTATAGCCCATAGGAAGATCCTTGATGAAGCATTAGTTGTGTCCACCGTCTCTGCCACCCTTGACATAGAGCAATTCCAGTATATGGTAGGTAACATCATTACCCCGAATCTCATTACATTCTCAGACCAAGATTTCCCTCCGCAGCCATCTCATAACCGCGCACTCCACCTTCAAGTACTAGTCCATAAAAAGAAAGTGAAACAAGTCCTGGTAGATGGAGGTGCAAGCCCTAACATTTGTTCTCTAAAGCTCATAAATAAATTGGGATTCATCGAGGATTCCATTAATAAGAACAAAAGCATCACAATAAGGGCATATGATGACCAAGAAAGAGTGTCTCAGGGCACTATCAAGATCCCCATCCAAGTAGGACTGACAACTATGGAGACTACCTGTCAGGTCCTCGACCTAGACCTACCATATAATATCCTCCTTGGATGCCCCTAGATCCGCGAAATGAAGGCAGTGGCCTCGACGTATCACCAATGCATCAAGTTCTCACACCAGAACGAGGAGGTTTATATGGGGATCCTGAACCTTTCGCCTACTACAAAAACTTTGAAGCCAAGTTTTATAAAATCCCTCAAGTACCAAAATGATGAAGGCCCATCTACATCATATGTTGACCCAACCAACCTTGCTTCAACTTCTGCGATAGAGACACCCACCATCCCCGACATATTTGAGATTAAAAACACGATTCAAGACAATGGATGTGGTGACTACAGAATAAAAAGAAATTCCTTTGTTGTAGGAGAGTTACCACAATCTCCTAGGTCGCATGGACAACCCTAGCCAGTTGAAAACCTCTCTAAGGTGCCAGAGGATGAAGGATTCAATCTCCCCCCTACTACTCTACATCAAGAAAAGTCAGCAGTCCTAGTAGAACAGTGCAACACTGTCAACTTGGGAACATAAACAGAGCTGTAAATCACATTCTATGCTCAAACACTTCAAACAAAAGAACAAGAACTATTGGAAGCATTCCTAAAAGAAAGAAAGGTAAACTTCGCATGGACTTATATCGACATTCCAGGTCTAGATCCGGAAGTAGTAGTTCATCATTTGGCCATTCATCCTGCAGCGAAACCAGTCAAACAAAAGTTAAGAAAAATGCACCCACAAATAGCTCTGCACATGAAGATTGAATTATAGAAACTTTGAGACGTTTGCTTCATACGACCAATTGACTATCCAGAGTGGGTATCTAATCTTGTGCCAATCTCAAAACCAAATTGGGGCATCCGCATCTGCACAGACTTTAGAGACCTAAACAAAGCATGTCCTAAGGATGATTTTCCACTACCCAACATTGACATGATAGTGGACATGACGGGCAGACATGAGATGTTGTCCCTAATGGACAGCTTCTCGAGATACAATCAGATAATGATAGCAAAGGAAGACCAGCATAAAATAGCCTTTACATGTCCTTGGGGCACCTACTGCTAGAATGTGATGCCATTTGGGCTAAAGAATGCAAGAGCTACATACCAAAGAGCCATGACACTGATCTTCAAAGGAAGACCAGCATAAAATAGCCTTTACATGTCCTTGGGGCACCTACTGCTAGAATGTGATGCCATTTGGGCTAAAGAATGCAAGAGCTACATACCAAAGAGCCATGACACTGATCTTCCATGACATGATTCAAAAAACTATTGAAGACTATGTGGACGACATACTAGCCAAATCAAAGAAGAGATGAGAACATATAGCAACTCTAAGTTCAATCTTTGATAGACTAGAACAATACAAGGTTAGACTCAATCCAAAGAAGTGTGTATTTGGAGTACAATTAGGAAAGTTGTTGGGGTACATAGTTTCAATGAGAGGGATAGAGGTGGATCCTGCAAAAGTAAAAGCAATCCTTGATATGAAATCACCCAGAACATTTAAACAACTTAGAGGATTACAAGGTAGACTCTAGTCCATCTGAAGATTCATAGCACAACTGACAGATAAGCAGATTGCTTACTCACACCTACTCCACAAGGGAGTAGCATTCAGATGGGATGACAAGTGCGAGAAAGCATTCAGAAAAATCAAAGAATATCTATTTACACCACCTATGTTGATTCCACCAATTGTAGGGAAACCATTGATCCTATACATCTCAGCAACGACAGCCACCCTTGGTGCCCTTTTAGCTCAACATGATGAAAAGGGAACTGAGTAGGCAATTTACTATATCAACAGAACAATGGTAGGGCATGAGCTCAATTACACATCCATAGAAAAGGCTTGCCTGGCACTGGTATTTGCAGCCCAGAAGTTCAGGCACTACAGGTTAGCTCATCAAATTAAGCTAATTGCCAAGATAGACCCTCTAATATATCTATTGTCAAAAATAATGCTTACAGGCAGAATGGCTAAATGGGTAATGATACTATCTGAACATGATATTGAGTATGTCGAGTGAAAGGTGATCAAAAGACAAGTTATTATGGACCAGCTAGCAGAAGCTCCCCTCTACATAGACAACCCACTCATATCAGAATTTCCAGATGAGTCTCTTTTCAATCTCAATGTAGCCAACCACTGGAAACTGTACTTTGATGGCTCCCACATGCAACATGGATTAGGAGCCAGTGTATTCTTCATCACCTCACAAGGGGATTGCATATCGAAGTCTTATAAATTGGCATTCCCTTGTATGAACAACATTGCAGAGTATGAGGCTTTAACCATAGGTCTCAAAATTGCAACACAATGGCGAATCATGGCATTAAAGGTTTATGGAGACTCGCAACTTATCATTAACCAAGTCAATGGGGAATACCAAACTAAAGATGATAAGCTCACGCCCTACAAAAAAGTGGTAGAAAGCCTCAAGGAATCATTCATCGACATCACTTTTGAGCAAATACCGAGGGCAAACAACAGAGCAGCAAATGCAATGGCAACTATCGGATCTTTACTAGATATCCCTCGCAACGTCTCGAAACACGAATTCCTGGTAGAGCAGCTTCTCGTACCCACTTTCAAGGTACCAGAATTGGAGTATGCCTGTGAACTCATTGGTCCTGGTGATCTTTGTTACCATGAAATCTACACCTATCTAAGATTAGGAATCCTCCCAGCTGACATTACCCTGAACCTAAAGCAAACCTTCGTCAAAAGGTCCTTATGATTTTTCATCCTAGGAGAAACCCTCTTCCAAAGAAGTGTTCACAGAACCTTGTTACATTGTTTAAAACCCGAGGAAGCCTCAACTTCTCTCACTGAGGTACACAATGGCACTTGCGGTTTGCATTTGAGTGGTATGACTTTGGCTAAGAAGTTGCTAAGAACCGGATACTATTGGCCAACAATGGAAAAAGAGGCACATAACTTTGTCAAAAGGTGTCTACAATGCCAACAACATGGAGATCTCATTCATGCATTGGCTCAAGAACTGCATCCCATTGTTACACCTTGGCCCTTTTCCCAGTGGGGGCTCGATCTCATTGGAAAAATCTCACCCACCTCATCCAATGGCCATAAGTTCATCATCACCGCCACTGAATATTTCACAAAGTGGGTCGAAGCAATTCCCATGACCTACGTCACTAGAAAGGAAATATCCAATTTCATCCTGAACTACCTCATTTGCCAATATGGTGTACCCCAATCCGTTATCTCTAATAACAAGACAACCTACAAGAATCAGGATGTCCATGACTTATGTGAAAAATTCAAAATCAAATATCACTTTTCCACTCCATACTATCCACAAGGCAATGGCCAAGCAGAAGCTACAAATAAAACTATTCTGAAAATCTTCAAGAAAATAGTCAATAACTCTGGTTGTGATTAGAATCTGTAGCTAAATCCCGCCTTATGGGCCTACTGCACTAGCATCCGCATGCCAACAGGCGCCACCCCATTCTCCATGGTCTACAGATCCAAATCCATCCTCCCAATCGAGATTAAGCTCCCATCCTTGAGAATATCTTTGCAAAACCTCATCACAGATGAGGAATACAAGGTTACAAGACTAAATGAGTTGGAGTTACTAGATGAATGGTGTATGGATGCCCTAAATCATCTACAGGTCTACCAAAATCACTTGAAATGGAGCTACAACAAGAAGATCAGGCAACACACCTTCCAAGTTGGTGACCTTGTGCTAAAAGAGAATCAAAAGAATGTGCCCAATCCGGATAGAAAAAGAAAGTTTGAGCCTAACTGGTTGGGGCCCTTCATCATCACCACAAGCTACAAATCGGGGGCATATCATCTATCGACACCAGAAGGCAAGCCTCTGCAAGAGCCCATGAATAGCTCTCACCTCAAAAAATTTTATGCCTAAGAATTTGCAAGGTATGGAAACAAAAAATACAAAAACAATCTAAAAAAGTCCTAAAAAAATGGTTACCTTGATGAAAACCTCGCAAATAGGTATCTTGGCAACAACAAAAAAAATATAAAAATATAAAAAAATCCAAAAAAATCAGCACAAAAATTGAAAACAGTAAAGAAAAAAAATCGTCCTCTAGTGAAAACCACTTCGGTGGCACTTTGGACAAGTACTTTGATGAAAACCTGGCAAACATGCATCAAGTGTAAATAAAGCACTCTCTATCCACCAGGATCTGTGCAACTCATCCATCCATCCCTTTACCCACAACCATACCACAACCTGAGTTGGTGTCCATATCATATTCCACCATGGTACTACTTGGCATATTCCTAAGGTCAGTTTGTCCTGCCTTTATCGAAGTAGTCTATCACACCAAACTAGGGGCATGTTCTCACATGCATCGGATTAGATTCATTTGTATTCTCATAATCTCCTCAAAGGTCACTTAAAAAATCCAAAAACATCCAAATCACTCAAAAAATCCAAAAACATGTCGAAATATTAGAAAATCTTCAAAAATTCATCATTAAGTCTTGTCAATCTTTCACCTTGTTAAACTACGTCGTCTTTGAGCTTGAATGTAGGCAAGGTTGATCTTTGATCATCACCTGAGACATTTAGGTAAGTCCTTTAGGCATCTGTCGCATTAGCAATCCGTTTTCCTATCTAGTTTGCATCTTATGTCAGTCCTTCAAAAAAATAAAATGGCAATCTATTTGTCCATCTTATCATCATCGAGTCTATCGTCCATCGAACTAAGTGGTCTCTGCATGTATAACGTAGGCAAGGCTAATCTATGTATTAGCTCCCAAGACCCCTAGGATAGGTCTTTAAGTTAGCCTATTCATCATAAACCTCGAAAATGCCAAAAATATTGAAAAATGTGAAAATACCAAAAACAACCTCAAAATATCTGAAAACCCAAAATGGTGCATCGATTTCATCTCGCTTTCACCCATGATTGTCTCACTCACAATAAAGTCAATCGTCATTGTCACCCTTTGGTGAGTCAGTCAGAAGAAAGTTTAGTAGGTTCCAAAGTGAACACCTAATCGTCAAAAGTCTTGGAAGTCTAAGTCAGTAAGCAAGCAAGTTGGTCAACTCGAAGTATCATTAGCTTATCACCCAATCAGTCCCATCAAAACCCTAATCACTACATGTCCTAGGATGAAGCTTTCCTGCGATGGACATAAGCATCAGGTACCCCACAATAGTTTCAGTCTTGGTTAGTGGTACGAAGAACATTAGCTTTTTTGGTTGCTTTATCTCGGTCTTGTCTAGACTTATCTTATTTGTTGCACTCATTTCAAGGACCTCTCGATGATGCCTAAACAAAACAAGTTTAGAGAGAAGGGAATAGGGCAATGATCATTATATTTTTATCTGCTATGTTTGTGGGATACGCTTGTAAAATAACTTAGTTGTGCATGATTTATTTGCTTTGTAGGGAGAATATTTTAGGTATCTTGTTGACCACATAGGAAATATTTATTTTCTGTGTTTTGGTCCAAGATGTTTAGAATGTCTGAACTACATCTTGACTAAAGTATGTATATTAAGTGTGAACAAGAATATTCCTATCTGATTGTCGAGTGAAATTCCATCACACTAAGTACCATGCCATCCTAGTCCTTTATACCTTGATGCATCATACCTATGTGTGTTATCAAAAATAACACAATTGACCCTTTAAAAGTCCCAATTCCTAGCAATACAAATCACCATCATTATCACCTAACTCATTAATTCTACAATTCTTCTATCTTTCTTCTACACTAACATGGTAGTATAATAGTAATAAAAAAAAAAATCGCCAATGCATACACCCTGCATCCACATGATCATTAGTATAAAAACACATTGCATCATATAATTATCTTAAGTTACAAGGAATAAAGTTGTTATTCTAAAACATCTTAAGAAAAGCATTGCATCATACATAATCATTTGCATCCATTACCATTTGCATATCATTACACCACTATCAACATACATTACAAAAACACAAAAATATACAAAAAAAAAATGCATCCATTACATGCATTGCATCACATAAGCATAAGAATGGAAGCATCTCATAGCATCATACATCTTCATATCATACATATGCACCATACATATCATAAAGGATGAATCATCTCATATATATTACCAAAAAATACTGTTATGATACAAGTCAGATCAATTATACATCGAATACATGGTACAATAAGGCCAAAATACTATAGCCCATATATCAAAAATAGAACAAACTGTCATGTGATCAAAAAGGGCCTAGCCCTGCTAGTTGTGACCCTCACCCTCCCCTGTCTGCCTCTCACCATGATCCTCTATCGGTCACCTCCCTGTCTACTGGGAGAAATCTGGCACTCTGTTGCCTGATGGCACTGCCTGTCGATAGTGCTACTGATAGTACTTAGCCTCTCTGATGGCCTCTCTGTACTCTTCAATGTCAACTGAATGACCCCGAGATATGGAAGCAACACCCTCTAACTTCCTTCATCAGCCAATCTCCTGATCCCTCTCGGATCGTGTTAAGTCTCTCTTCACTATAGCTGCAGCAACCTGCAATTGGGCCTCATCTTGCTCAGCTGTCAGAACCTGTACCTAGCCCTATAGCTGCTGAATCAATATGTCACGAGGATCTGGCTGACCTGCTGCCTGACCTGCTACTTGACCCACTGGCTGACCCACTGGATGTATGATAGGTTGTACTGCTGGTTGTTACTGTGGTGGCACTTGGGGCTGCCCATCCTGTCCCACTACCTGATGTGCCTGATCCCTTGGAGGTGACTATTGAGGAGGTGGTACACCTCCCCGACCTCTACCTATTGACCTACCTCTAGGTCTTTGATGTGGAAGTATTGTCCCAGGAACTGTCAATCTCACTGGCAGATTGAACCAGGCTCTGTACGCTGGACTCACCCCTGTGTCTGCTAGCCCCTTATCATATGGCCACAGCCAGGCCACTAACTATCTGAACTAGGAGACTGCCTCGTCTGCTGGAATAGCTGGTCCCCATGCTATCTCCTTTGTCATGTGGGGAAAGAGTTTCATGTACTGACCATCAAGTATATCCTCCACCTCGCTGAACTGCCTGGTTACCCTGTCAGGAAGGTACCTCTTTATCAGAGTGTGCTCCCAGCCCTAAATGAATCTATCCTGGTGAGCAAAGAAAAGCTTCTAAGCATCATCCATCCATGGAACTATGCCCATCCATGACCTCCATACAAACACTGTCATCTCATCTAGAACTCGCCGCCAATGGGCTATGTCGTTTGTACCCATGTGAGTGAAACGAATCCTCGCCCTACCATACTGCCACATGATGGGGTCATCAATGTCTAGAACAATCGATGTCACAAATGGGCGAAGCATCGAGATTTGCTCCTAGGCCCAAATATGCAGAAGAGTTAATCCAACCCCAAGAGCCCGACCCTCCAAATAAGCAAACTTGTGCAAGTCTCGGTACAAGGAGGCAAACAGTAATGGTCCCCAAGCAAAGCACACTTGGCGAGTGGACATCTACTACCATGCTAGTCCCCAACCCGGATTGAAATATTGGCCACGCCGATTAGGAGCTACAAGGCTAGAAATAATGGTGGCCAAAATTAGGCTGTAAGTAGGGGCCATACCCTGGTACCTATCCAAATCTATCTGACCATCACAAAGCATGAGCTTGTCCACACCCATGATACTGAAGCAGGCATCCCTACCCTCCTCCAAATCATAAATCACTCACTCTCTGTGAATCGGTAGTCATAGGATGCGCCAGATATCCTCAAGAGTAATGGTAGCCTCGCTGGTAGGAAGATAAAAAGACAACGTCTCGCTATGCCACCGCTCGGCCAAAGCATGCATCATACCCAGATGCGCTCGAATAGGAGGAACATAGGCAATGAACCACAAGCCAAGCATCCCAAGCTGCTCTTGAAGGAATATGTGCATATCCTATAATCTCTCAAGCACTAGCCACCGGTGCTCCCTCGAATGAATGACCTCATGCCTCTCCTACAAGGAAGGAAGCCGCGTCAGTTTCCCTAAAGAAAATTTTCATTTCGTATCGCATTTCGCTTTTGAAATAGCAAAAGCGGCGTTGTTCTCAAAAGTGGTACAGTTTTGTAATGTTCCAAACTGCTCCGTGTGGCGGACTTAGATAGCTAAATTTTCCAAACTACGCCACGCGATGGACTTAGATAGCAAAATTGGACAAACTGGACTGCGTGGCGCTATTTGAGCGAGCGGTCGTGTTTACTAACCAAAAATTCCTAAACGACAAATTGTGCCACATGGTGCTCTATGCATATGCGGTCCTATATAGGACCACGTGGGTCTATTTGTAAATTTTATGCAGCCCTATACTGCGCTGTGTCGCCTCGACAAAAATTTAAACCTAATTAATGTGTGAGAATGAGAAAAATAAAGGTCAGATAGGGGTACATACCATGGGTCCTGCGGTGACTGGTCCCTGATACACTCAAACCCGCTCTGACACATGCAGGGGAAGCTGTCGTTGCGCCATTTTCTCTAAAACTCAAAGCTCAAGTGTCAAATTTTTCAAGGTTAAGAGTGCAAATGTATTGAAAGTGACTCCTCGAGGTCTATTAAAGCCTGAAAATTAGAGTTTTTTGACCCAATTTCACCTTCTGGCAAGGGTTTTGGTCCCCCGAACCTGTTTTCATCCAACCGAGAGTCATTCTGCATCCCTTTTGGTATTTTAATCCATTTTTCTAGCATTCTGGGGCATTTCTGGCCTATCGGGCACCCTATCATCTTTTTTTCGTGAGATCATCCAAAAAATCAAAATTTTCGTCTAATCTCCTGAGGGGGCAGTATCCAGCAATATCCTTATGCTAGGGCAGCAGTGGGGCATCTAAAAAAATTCAAGAAAATCCTGGACCTTTGATCACAATAGTTTATTCTTTGAATCAATGCAACAAGTACATTGCTTCAAAGAGGGGCAAAATATAGACATGGAAAATGTACAAGTTCATTTTGGCACACCTGATCCTGATTTACTAACAACATTTCCTCTTAAATCACATTCTCAGCGTTTCATCACATTCTATCTCTTAATTTAATAAATCATTATTTATTGGATTAAATCTTCCCTTTTCGGTGATTAAATTAATCAATTTAATTTAATTAACCTTATATATCTATTTAATTAAGTAAATCATTTTATTTGATTAAATTCTCTAAAGTCTTCTTATTAAATTAAATAAATTAAACCTTATTTGATTTAATCTAACATGTTCCTTCTTGATTAAATAAATCAAATCATTTATTTGATAAATCATTTCCTCTCAATTCTTGACTTAAATCAATTCATAAATTTAAGTCTAAATTGTCACATCACCTAATTCTTCATTAAATTAATCAAAACCTTGATTAAGTTAACCCCTCTCATTAAAATTCTCTAGAGAATGCAACTTGCACAATAAATAAAATACTTTGATTTATTAATTCATCTATTTTCCCTCACAAAGCATCAAAAGGGAATATTCTCTCATTTGAATTCAAAAAGGACAAGTGGGCTTGGTCCTTCTAACAAGACATTCAATGCCTCTTACATGTCCTTGATCTTGAGCCAAGTGACATTAACTTCATTCCCCTTCCCTCTTCAACAAGTCATCTCACAATTTCAAATTCAAATTTATGCATTTATCATGCACATTGGCCAAAATGTGCTCATTCCTCCTCCAACCACATATGGACAAGTGGCACAATGCCATTGGATTATCCTTTGTCCCACATTGCTCAATCTTTCTCACCTCTTCCAAATTGAACTCTATAAATTGGAGACTTCTCTCCTCATTTCCTATCCACAATCTTCATGCAAAGTTACTCTCTTCACATTGAGAGGTAATTTTGCCCATTACACTCAATCATCCACCAGTTTCATAAATTGTAACAAGGTTATGCTCAAATCTCTTTGGAGATTTGACCATTGTTCAAATCAACCCACATTGCAACTTAGGAATTGGGAAAGGACCAATTGCAACACTTCATTGGAACCAATTCCCCCATGGGATCATCATTATATTAGCTTGATTAGGATTTAATTTCATTTATTATATTGTGTTCTTCATCTTTGTTCCTAATTTTAGTTTAAATAAATGGATTTTATGGGGAATCTCTCATACTTGTTTGCATGTGTATGATCTAACAACTAATATCTTTTATTTTTTATAAAAAGGTAAAATGGGTTTTACAGGGACCCGAAACCACAATGTTTACAAAACAGAAAAGAGGACACCAAATTCCAACCAAAAAGACCAGCTGCCCAAAAAGAGATCAGCAGTAACCAAATGAAAAAGACCAAAAAGGTCAAGTTGAAAGGAACAAAAAAGTAAGTACCAAAAAAACCCCAGCCGTTAATTCAGAGTCTTGAGGACAAACTTCGTCTCCGCCTCCAAATTATACATATCATTAACACCCTTTTTAAAAGTTTGAATCATCTGTGAAGTAGGGGGGACCTTGCGCTTCAGATTGGCTCTGGTTCTTCTTGAAATTCTCGCATCTGTCTCTTGGCTTTTATCCTCTGTTTTCTCCAAATCCACCACCAGAGAAACCTGTTGGGCTTTATCTAGCTTTTCAATCATTGCGTTAAGGATAATGGCATTGTGTCTTGCCATATGGTTGTTTTGCTTAGCAACAGTTTTGATGGTATTCTATATGTTTTCAACCTTGGAATCTATATTTTTGTTACTGTGATCCACATCTTTCTTTTCAATCTCTGCAATCTTTGCACCCAGCTCTTCAATCTTGCTTTGCAGGGCCCAATTTTTTATTTTCAACTCATTAATTTCAATGAATGTACATTTCAAGAGTTTGAAGTGGGACTCATAATTGGTTTTGGCTAAGTTCAGAATATCCAGAGAGGGCTATTTTCTAGTATTAGAACAAGTTTTCTCAGGGTTAGGAATAACAAGGGAGTAATCATTAATGTGTTTATCCGATAGAGGATCAGCACAAAGCTTAGTTTTGTTGGCATCAGACTCCTCTGACTTAGAGGACTCGTTGGAATAGGAAACAAGGCTTTTGTCCTGGGGTTTCTTATCAATAGAGTTGTTCTTAAGGGAGGGGATGTCAGGCTCAAGCTCAACACGGGTTTTACCAGAATTCCTAGAAGGGACAGTGTGCAAGCTAAGGACTAGAGCTAGGCAGATACTTTGAGCCATTGGGCTCAATATCATCACTCTCAGAATCAGGGATGGTTTCCAGAATAGCGGGAGCAGGCATATAGAAATATTCAACAATCAACCTTATTAACCTTGTGTGCAGAATGGGGAATCTTTTAAGGTTTTTCTTATTATCCTCCAAGCTTTTCTTCAAGGAACATAAAAGATAATAGGGGAGAGAGACCCTAACCTTGTATTGGGAGTGGTTAAGAAGAGAAAAGTGGTAGCCATAGACTCTAGTGAAGCGCCCATCCACCGTAATGTACTCTATGATGACCCATAGAACCTTTCTCCAAATAGCCTTTATGGTGTCAGCATCGAAGTAGCTATTAGCAATTTTAACCAGACTTAGCCTTTATTTGTCCTTTTTAGGAAATATGATCACAACTTCATCAAAAAAGCCTTGTCCCTAAAGAACTTCTTCCCTTCAGTAGATAATCCCATAACATCAGCAATAAGATTTTCGCTGAGCTCCACATTCCTACCAAATAGGGTCAAGTTACCATTATTCCACTCTTTAACAAAGAGATCCGTAGCCTCCTGGTTAGAGCCATGAAGCTTCTCGAGGAAAGGAAGCAACCCTCCGCTTTTAACCTTACTCCAAGCCTTGGCATTTTTCATGTGTGTATCATAGCTGTCCGGCTCAATTTGCTTTTTGTCTCCTCCCATTTCGGCTGACACAGTGGGGTAGACCCAAACACAAGCATTACTAAAATTGGCCCCGCCATATCTAAGAACCCACAAAGCGTGCGGAGTTTTCTTACAGATTAAGCCGCTGGGCTCGGTCCCATGCACTCTAATGATTGTGATGTGAAAGATCCAACATGTCCTCATTAAAGGGATAACATGTTGCTTGTCCATGTGATTTATCATAATTTAATAGGGCGCAAACATTAGAGTTTAAATCACTAGTATTAAGTCAGGTACGCACATCTTTACTCCTAAATCCTTCGTTAGTGAAAAAATCTGCATCAACATTGGCTTCTCTATAAGCATGTGATATTTTAACTTTTTGAAATTTAGCCAAAGTCAATATGGCATCCTCAACCCATGATTTGATGGTCCACGAGGGGGGAGACTTGCCACAAAGGCAGTCAATTATATTTTTGGAATCTCCTTCAAGCCACAAATTTTTAATGTTAAGACTTTGGGCTAAATTTATGATGTGAAAAGCACTAGCAGCCTCCGCTAGATGATTAGTTTGAGAGCCAAGAGGAGAGGAAATCGCTCTAATGAAATTGCCATAGGAATCCCTTATAACTCCACCACAGGTCATCACCCCCGGATTGCCTTTAACCGCACTATCAAAGTTAGCTTTGATCCACCCATTTGGCGGAAAAGACTAGCAAACACCCTCTCTGTCCTTCTTGGCCTTCATTATAGTTCTAGACAAATCTAGACTTATATTCCAATCCTTATCAACAATTAAGTCATAGAGTGAATGCTCTGCTTTCATGGGCATTTTGTCCTTCTGATCCAAGGCATTGAAATTTTCCTTCAAGGATCTGACAATTTTATCAAAGACGATATCCACAGAGGCTTCTTTGCCCCTATAAATTCTATTGTTGCATTATTTCCAAAGGCCCCAAGCAACATGAGGGAAGGATAAATCCCATAAAATCTTGAGCATAGGATTTCTTGTCGGGGCTTTCCATTGAGTGAAGAAATCTTCAATGGATGAAGGGAAAACCCAAGGAAGGTGCCATAACCTAATGACTTTTTCCCATATAGAAGCAGAAAATGAGCAATGAAGGAATAAATGACACACAGATTCAACTTCCATCTTACAAAGAAAGCGTCTATTTGGAATTTGAAATCCACGTTTACACAGGTTAGCAATCGTGAACACCTTGTTTTGGAGAAGGATCTAGAAGAAGATATTAATTTTAGGTATCAAATGTTTGAACCAAGCTTTAGACCAGAAGGGAGGATGGTCTAGAGAAGAAGTAATCCTGGCAAAAGTAGATGACACTAAAAAATTGCCAGAGGGTTCATCTATCCAAACCGCACGATCATCCAGCTGCACAGAACTAAGTCTAAAAGCCATCAAAGAAGACTGGATAGGAGCCAAAGCCTAACTAACACTGCACAAATCCACCCAATTACCATTCGCTCTATAATATTTCACATAAATTCCAAACCATGCCTTACAATTCTCTGCCCATTCACTGAAGGAATTGATTTTTATAATGGGCTCCTTAAAAAGCCATCTGTCCTCCCTGAATCTGATATGGTTACCATTTCTCACTTGCCATCCAATACCATCATCCACAATCTTTTTACCATTGATTATATTATTCCAGCATGTAGACCCCCTAGGAAGAAGGTGGGGGTCCTTCTTTATAATGGACAAACAGTTGTTTTCTAAATATTTGCTAGTTAGAATATCAATCCACTCCCCAGAAGAAGAGGAGATTCTCCATATTTGTTTAGCTAAGAGGATTTTATTGACAGTTTTGATTCTTCTTAAACCAAGTCCTTCGGCCTTTTTAGGTCTACAAACCAAATTCTAGCCAATTAAGAGAAGTCTTTTTTTTTTCGTAACACCCGACCAAAGAAATCTTTTTTGAATTTTTTCAATGGCATCAACAAATTTAGCAGGAATCTTAAATAGGCTCAGGGCATAGATAGACAGATTCTGGAGAGAGGCTTTGAGGAGCTGAAGTTTTCCAACTTGACTTAGCAGGGCTCCTTTCGAACCCACAAGCTTCTTGCTGAATCTTTCGACCAATGAGAGCTAGAAAGACTTAGGAGGTTTCAACCTTAAAGGTATACCAAGGTAGGTGGTAGGAAAGGAATCCACCCTGCAACCCAGAATTCTAGCAATTTTGGCTTGTCTATGATCCGAAGTGTTGAAGAAGAACAGAGAACTTTTTTTATTGTTGATCAACTATCCTGAAGCTCTCCCATAATTGTCAAGCAACTGTTTTATAGATTTTCCTTTAGACACCATAGCTTGAGCCATAAGCATAGTTTCATCAACGAATTTCTGATGGGAACACACCAGATTGCCTGAGGAAGGTTTGAGACCAGAAAGAAATTTAAAGTCGACCAAATTTTTCAAATTATTGCCTAAACTTTCAGCCATAATAGTGAATAAAATAGGAGAGATAGGATCACCCTGCCTTAGACCTCTGGTACTCTGAAAAAAAGAGGTGGGGGATCCATTGACCATAATCGATATGGAAGTCATGGACACAAGTTATTCCACCAATTGGATAACCCTATTATAAAAACCAAAAGCCTTTAAGATTTTAAATAAGAAAATCCAGTGAACTCTATCATAGGCTTTTGAGATATCAAGCTTTAATAAGAAGCCTTCAGTCTTCGACTTAACTAAGGAGTGAATATTCTCGTGTACCGTAACAATAGAGTCAAGAATTTGTCTACCAGGGACAAAGCCATTCTATTGAGGAGAAATCAAGGAAGGCAAAAAAGTTAAAAATCTAGAGGTTAAGACCTTAAAGATGATTTTGTATAAAGAATTACAGAGACTTATAGGCCTAAAAGCCTCAAAATTATTAGCTCCAGGTTTCTTGGGGATAAGAACCAAGAAAGTAGCATTTAGTTCTTTTAGAAGACTTTTGGATCCAAAAAATTCCTTAACAGCATTAACCACATCTTCTTCAACAATCTCCCAGAGCCATTGAAAGAAAAATAAAGGGAAACCATCAAGACCTGGAGCTTTACTCCCATCAAAGGAAAAGACAGCCCGCTTGACTTCCTCATTGGTGGGGATAGCTATCAAAAAAGATTTGTTTTCCTAGTTGATAATTCTTGGTATAGCTTCAACTAACTGATCTTGCTCATTTTGGTTTATTTCATTATTTGCCGAGAGAAGATGTTTAAAGAAGGAGCTCGCTTGCTTTCTAATATCCTCCTCCTCCTCATACCTAGTTCTATTCACTTCTATTTGAGATATTTCATTTACAGCTCTGTGTTTTGATGTCGATAAATGGAAGTACCTGTTGTTTCTGTCTCGTACAGACAATCAAAGAGCTCTAGATCTTTGTCTCCAAAACTCCTCCTCCTTTCCAATTATGTCATGCATCTTCATAAGGAGCTCATTCTCTTTTTCCTTAGTGTCATTCAAGTAACCCTCCTTCTGTATTTTAAATTGAACTTCTCCCAAATCCATCTGTAGATCAGACTTAATCCTAAAGATGTTCCCAAAAGATTCCTTTTTCCACTTTTTTAAATTACATTTCACTTCCCTTAACTTTTTAGCAATTCTGAACATTGCAGTTCCTTGAATTCTTATATTCCACCATTTCCTTATTTCCTCTTTAAGAGCAGGATGAGAGATCCACATTTTTCAAATCTGAAAGGAGTGTTCTTCTTTTTTATTGGATCCGTAGTGAAATTGATAGGAAAATGATCAAATCCAATTCTGGTAAGAGCTTTAAGGGAGCAGTAATAATCAAAATACCAATGATTGGAGATCAAAGATCTATCTAATTTGACCTGTATATCTTTTTTTGCTCTTGTGCATTTACAGGTTTAGGGGTTCACAAAACTAAATAATAAAAGAAACAACAAAAGATGAGGGTTTTAGAAGACCTAAGATTGACACTACTCCTAAGATTAACCATGCGAATGATGAAATATTTGGAATAGACCAATCCCTTTAAACTAATTCATGTTCAACCCAGGCTATACCTGCAGACTATTGGCATTCATTCAATGGAACTGAATAAATTCCTATAGTTGAACTAACCACATAAGTATTAGGTATAGGTTGACCTTGCACATCATTCCCATAATTAAGAAGTTGCCCAAAGTATGAACTAGAGATCGCTATAACACTCCAAGCATTAAATCACAAGCATTATTAAATTACTTAGCTCTAATCTAGAATGCATTCAGACGTTTCAAAGAAATTTCAAAGATAGAACAAGAATCATGCAAGACAAATCAATTTAAAGAAGACACCAGTAACAACAAAATGTCTTCACTTGCATTGAATCATCAGTAATTACAACAATTTGGATGTTTCGTGTTACAACATTTTCTTGTAATATGACTAACTTCTAATTCTAACCTTCTCCTCTAATTCTAACAAATTAGCTAACTGTCTAACCCAATTGGCAACCAACTTAACCAACTCCTACAAATGAGGACAAAGGCCATACTTATAGAAATCCTTCTCGCATGAACCAGAGCTAGAGTTATGAAGAGAGTTGATCATCAATCAGATCGGCCCAGACAACCTGCAATAATTTGCAACCCAACACTGAATGCATGAAGTGCCCCTTCAAATCAACTTGGGATCCCAAAATTCATGGTACAATCCCTCAAGCCATGCCCGCCATTAATGCTCTATCTACCTGAAGCAGAAGAATGAAACTGCTCGAGCAAGCTTAACTTGTCTTCAATCGCAAAGTGTACTCAGTTGATTCCTGAAAATCATGCACACTCCATCCTTCCTCATTCATGACTACAACAACTTGCTCGATCCAGCCTGCATGCAAAGACCCATATTTAGAAAATAGTATAGCCCTAGAAATCAAGTCAGTACATCATGAAAAATATGTCAAATCATCAAGGAAATCCATGTGATCAGTTAGAATTCATTGGGACATCGTTAAAACATCATCTTTCAAGGTTCAAGATTTTCAACCCTTCGCAGATTTTAGTTCAGGAAGGAATTTCAAAAAATTATGGGCCAAGCGGACCACAGCGAGGCAAGCATAAAAATGGCTCAAAATCCAATTATTCATAGATTAATCAGTCATGAAATTCCTGCATGTAATTTAAATCATCTAAATTCATCATAAAATGCAGAGCCAGTATCACTTAGGTCATGAATCCCCTCAGATCTCGACAAACAATAGATCTTTGAAAAAATCTGACTGGGCAAGAAATTGTTGAGCTCGGAGAAACACAATAGGAATGGACATTAGGCGATTCCCAGGGTGGTGGATTCCTACGGAGACAATGCTTGTCCAAGTCAGCAAGTCATCTGAGCTAAGGCAACCCCCACTGAGCTCCCTGACATGACCCCCACACTACAGTGAGCTCACCGAGTCGGTCCCACGGTAACGAGGTTAATCGCGCCATCGTGGGCTACCTAGCAAACTAGCACAGTGCCATGGTAAACCATGGGACAATGGAGCCTGACCGCCACCGTGATGAAGGCAAAGACTCCCCGTGGCATGGTGATGAACCAGGAAAACAACGAAGGCAAGGAAAATTCAAAAGAATCTAGGAAGGAACAACAGTCTGTAGGGAAGGGAAATTCCTAAATGCAATGAAATTTTCGAAGGACGAGATCAATTGGGAAAACAACAAAGCGAAGGATAAACAGAAGAATTTGAAGATGAAGGAAACTACCAAAGGTAGTAAAAGGTCAGGAAAAACAAGCAACTGAAGAAATTCGGTAGGGACAAAAAATCCCAAAATCATTTAAAAACCCAGAATTGACCCCCTGGACCTAGATTTTTCAAAGTGTTAGAACAATGGGGGAATTTTTCCAATCAAATAAGCTTAAAAGAACATTGCAAAGGTAGAAAAAATGCAAGGCCAAGGCTCAAAAAACACCAAGGATGAAAACCTCAATATTTTCAAAGACAAGCACAAGGAAGGCCATAGAAAAGAGCCAGAAGACTAGGAAAAAAAGGGGGTCCCTAGTTTCAGTGGGGCGTGTGTGCAAAACTGCACAACAAATGGTGACTCCACTATGGAAATGATCTAGAGCATTTCAATGATAAACTAGAATCAAGAACCCAAAATCTATGGTTTCAATCCAAACATCAGGTTACATTCTAGACAAGGTTTCAAAAATCACAAGCAAGCAAACCTTTCTTGTATCAGGGTCAAAGTGTGTGAGTATGCATTCATTTCCCTTTCCTAAGTTGCAATAGGGACCAAACTCAATCTGACAGGACTACATAAGAATTCTAACTCCAAAAGCAACCTGGATAGAGTCTCACTACCAGTCATATTTCCATAGCCCTAGTGAGGTTATCACTGTGACCCTCCCTAACATAGTTCTACTGCCAGCTAGGCGTCCATACCCCCGGTAGAGATACTAGGATACCCCTGATAAGGTGAAAATTTATTTTTATTTTCAATATTTTCTTTTCTTTTATTTTGATATTCTCTTTGAGATTTTCTTTTAAAGCTTTACTTTTCACCTTGTAGGTGATGAAGCCCACACTCACGGATGAGAACCACAGTGGCACTAGAGCATAATTTAAGATTTTTCACCCAGTCAGACCTCCTAAAGAACACATGCAACCTTGGAATTCTTAAGATTTGTGTGAAGATATAAAATCCAAATACATTCTAGAATTTGACTTAGTCAAGTGACTCTAATCCCCAACCCATGCAACATCAGATGAAGGAATTCCACTAGGTTGGATGACTCTAAAAAGATGATTGGAGTTTGTACGAGAAATCCCAAAACAACCCTAGACAAGCAGCCAGTTATATAGATGCAATAAGCCTAGAGGAAAGTAAGAAAACCCCAAAGAAAAAGTAGAGCAACAGGAGAAACCAGCCAAAGCAGACCAACCCAAACCAAAAGAAGTAGACAAGCAAAGCAAAACCAAAATAAACCCTACTCTAACCAAGGAAAAAACAAAACAAAAAAAAGGAAACCTAATCTACTTATGTACAAGGACAGAGCTGAAAAAAGCTCAAGACTGGCAATAATGCTTCAAATATTTCCCATTGACAGGCAATGGGATATCCTCTCTAGTGAGGGTTTTCACACGAGAGAAATTATCTCCCAAAATCTCTGCAATCTAATAAGGTCCAAGCCAAAGTCTATCAAATTTTCCATGCTCCCCATTTCTCTCATGGGTTTTATCCTAGTAGAGAACCAAGTTAGAGATTCTAAAGGCTTTCACCTTGGATCTCCTATCAAACAATCTCTTCACTACACCTTGATGCCTAGCAAAGTTTTCTAAGGCTTCATCTCTTCTCTCTTCAAGGTGTAACAATTTAGTCAAGCAGGTTTCACGTTTATCTTCTCCATCATAGTACTCATTGATGAATTGTGAGGTAGGGATCTTTAGCTGGATGGGAAAGACAAGTTCCAAACCATACACTAGGTGATAAGGAGAGGTTCCTAAGGATGTCTTATGTCTAGTGCGATCTTCCCAAAGAGAAAATCTAAGCTAGGTGTTCCAATCCTTGGGGTTCTTTTCTAGTAGTTTATGGATGATTGTCAATAGGTTCTTATTGGAAGACTCAGCCAAACCATTCCCCTATGGATAGTAATTGAATTTTATGGAAATTCCATGATCATAAGCCTAGTTAGAAAAATTTAATGATGCGAATGCAGAACCATTATCACTAACCAAATCCAATGGACAACCAAAGTGGTTAATGATACATGTCTCCATGAAATTGATTACCACTTCAGAAGTGCATTTCTTGCATGCAAGAGCCTCAGTCCACCTAGTAAAGTAATCAGTCACAATAAGAATATACCTCTAGCCTGCAAATGAAGGTGGGTTGGTTGGACCTATGAAGTCCATTCCTCACTATGTGAATGGTTTTACCTTTATGATAGGCTGAAGTGGAAGAGTTGCACACCTCTCCCTATTTTTTGTAGTCTGACATGCATGACAGGTCCTCACATGGTTATGTGTGTCCTTGAACAAGGTAGGCCAGTAATAGCCAGCCCTCAGGATCTGATTTGTAGTGGAAGGTGTTGAACCATGGCATGTACCATATTTTTCATGAAATTCAGTCATTACTCTCCCTACCTCTTCCTTTCTTAGGCATCTCAAGTAGACACCTTCATGATTTCTCTTGTATAAAACAACTCCTCATCATAAAACTGCCACTCTTCAAGCGTAGATCTCTCCTTTGCACTGCATTGAGGTGTCTAGGATACTACTGGTTCAAAATATAGTGGAGAATATCATCATACCAGTCCCCTGGAGAAACATCTTCAAGATTATAATGCTAGGCTACAATGTCAAGACCCATTTCTACTATTGTCTTGGTCAGTCCTTACCCTCTTACCAAATTCATGGGTTGAATTTCAATATCATACTCTTGTAACATAGTTACCCACTTGGCTCTGCATTCACCTAATTCATTATGCATCAAAAATTGTTGGGAAACTCTGCCTCAACTTTCTGGTCTTTTCCCTTGAATATTTAGGAATTTTCTTCATTTTTGTGGCCTTTACCGCCATACTGCTGCCTATTCTTTCCTTGGTGGTGCGGTTGTGCGGTTTATCGCTTTACCATGGGCCACTCTATCTGACGGTTGGGTGATACTACTGCTATACCGCAGAGGTCTCTTGGAAGTGGTGCGGTTGCGTGGTGAGCGGCTGAGTGGTGAAGGTTTGGCTTAGTGCCATAATGTGGGGTGCTCTTGTTGGTGGTGAGGTAGCACGATGAACGAAGTTGTGGTGGCAAGCTAGCAAAGGAAGTGGTTACCGTCCTATCGCGGGGACATTTTCTTTAGCAGCAGTGGGTGCAGTAAACCATTGACAATTAGTGGCAATGGTCTGGTGACAGTTACCACCCTACCATGGTCGGTGCTCAGAGTGACTGTGGTGTGGCCTAGTGGTTACTACCTTACCACAAGTGGTGAGATTGCTCACTATGGTGAGACCATTGGTGGTCTGCCAGAGCGGTTACCACTCTACCACGGTGAGACAAGGTGGTCTCTGTGGTAGCGCGGTATGACCGCTGACAATCTGCTAGGTGGTTACTGCCACACCATAGGAAGGATTGGGAGTGTCAGCGATAGCATGGTGGGAAGGAGATATAGAGCATAGTGAAGGCTAGGTGACCTCGGGTGAGCGCATTGTTATACCGCGACTGGGTCGAATGGGCTCGGTAGTTACACAATAAGAGTGCAGATGAGCTCGAAACTCAGTTGACCAAGTTGGACCAGTTTGACCGACTGTCAGAAGTAGCGAACAAATGAGATGGTGACACATGGAAGATATTTATGATCTAGTTGGCCAAAGATTTATTTACTGATTATGATTGGGCTGCATTATTGAATGGAGGTTGACAGACATGTTTTCACCAACTTGTTTAACGATGCGCTCGATGCATGTTGTTTGAGCGATGCACGTTATTAGTGAAGTATGGGTGCTTGTAGGTGGATAAATAATTATCCTGATGACCGTTGAATGGGTTGAACAGGTATGCATACAGTATATGTATTATGGTGTGCAAATTGATACAGATGATGAGCGATAACAACAAGAGGCCGAGTGTGTTCGAGTGGTTCAACCATGAACACTTAGACTCTCAGATCTATTAAGATGTGAACCTGTGGAGGCCAAGGGGTTGGGTTGGACATGAGGCTGGTTGTGATAGTCATTTGTGAGGAGCTGAAGGGAATCTACATAGTATGTCATGGAGGACATTGTAACTGTGTGATTATTCCTTTTTGTGTTGCTAGTATTCTTTCTCCAGATGAACAAGATGTATTCTCCTAAAGAGCATAGCTCTAGATTTGTATTGTAACCATTTTAGTTACTGAATAATATATGTGAGCTGAATGTTTTGGAGGTGGGGATTTTTACCTAAATTTTTTTTCTCCACGTAAATCTGTGTGTTCATAGTTTTGTCTATCATGGTTATTTGATTCATGTTCTTGAATCTATGCTTGTGTTGAATCTATTATTGCTTTTCATTTGCTTCTCTCAAAGGATCAATGGGGGATCAATTTTTCCTACTTCCGCTTTATGGCATAGTTGTTTGTGTCTTTGTTGTGATTTTGAATTGAAATCACTAAGGCACTATTGTCTTAGACGTGTTCTATGATGACAGACCGGACTCTTTATCCCCAATATGCTGTATCAGAGCTAGTAGCTTGTTTCTCTTGATACCAACAAGTGGTATCAAAGCTGGTTGAAGGAGGTCGAGGCTTGGTGATACCAACCAATGGTATCAAAGTCTTCTCCTGGTTTCTGTAGTTATGAGTATTTAAACTGTGATGATTTCTTAGTCTGGCAAGCTTGAGTAAATCTGGAGGAATCGGTGGGTGATTGATCCTTCGATGAGTGGAATTTGTTTCTTTGATTCAACACATAGTTTTGAAAGAAAATGGAGTTTCTTGGAGTTGATCATATTGTGGCAATGTGGTTGATCATGGTGCCTGGAAAGCTCAGTGTCATAGTTCTGTGGGAGCTTTAGCAATGACTGTGGATTCATCACTTGGTGGTGAATGATCTTCTTTGGTGTTGCAGATGCTTCTTGAGGACTCTTAGATCCTATTGCTGCAGAAGAGATTTCTCGTATCTGCATGGTCACTATTTGAATATGTGCAACATCTTGGAGCCATGGAGGACTTTGGTAGTCCTTGGCTGAGATGTTGGTAGTGCTTGATAGGTGATGTTGGTTTAGAGTTTGTTTACTTTATGTCATGGTATAATATTTCTTGTGCATTAGATTTTTGGCATGTTTCTTTGCGATTGAAGACCATGGACATTTCACTTGAAGCATGGTATCTCCTAATGGAGATGTGTAGATCATGGTGTCATGATAATTTCCCGTTTAGCTGGTTTGGAGCTTTGATAGTGGTCTAGGGTTTCTCTTTTTTTTTAGTACATTGGTCATATGTTGGAGGACTTCATGTTTATTGCAGTGTTGCAATTTGGAGTTAGCATCAGATGATAGGTTGCTGGTGCTCATGGATACATGGAGAATAAGGTGAGGCTAGAATTACTTTGAGAATGTTGTGGTTACAGTTGAAAGTCTGAGTTGCCTGCACCTTGGTTGAACATGAGTTCAACAAAGACCATGATGGAGAATGCTCTTGGGTAAGTCACGGTGGCTTGTATATCTTGGAGGAGCATATTTTATTTCCCTCTCAGTATGCTCAGCAGTAAAGTTTATTTGAAAGGTATTTTCCCATTATATCTTTCAAATTTGTGTTATGCTTGCTTTCATGTTATGAATCTTGAGTTGTTGTTTTAAAATTTTGGAGGATTCATAATGAAAGGTGGACAGCATAGTGTATCTCCTTGTCCTTTTTAGGACTAATAGGAGATGGTTATATGGGTGGGTCTGATCCTCTTTGAGTTGTTTACATTATGTTGGATGTTATTAAGGCTTTCCCTTTAGGATGTGAAGATCATTCTTGACACAACTGGCATATAGAAGTCTTTGTAAAAGGGCATGTTTTGATTTGTTGTTTCTCTCTAATCTGGTCTTTTCTTCCTTAATGTTCTTGACTTAAGATGTAAGATGTCTTTGTGGAGCCATCATGGTCTTTTGTGGTCATGTGATGTTACTTCGATGATGATGCGTAGGTTCCTATGACCTCTTTCTTTAGTCAGATTTGGAGGACCTTGGAAGAACGGTGGAAGCTTGTTGAGAGAAATATTTCTTGCAATAGGTGGTTGTAGGTTGTGCAGATCAGAGTTGGTGTCCCCTGTATCTACATGGTTACTTCTTCTATATGTAGGGTTTGGTGGACTTGGTTTTCCTGGATCATTTGAGATGGTGTTTTGTTTGAACTCATTTGGACAGTGCCCTTGCAATGGGAGTACCTGGACATGTTTTAGTTTGCTGACTAGTTGACACAGGGTGCTTGTTTGTTGTTGAGATGGGTGGTTTTATGATGGCATGAGTCTACTACTAATTTTCATACCTTGGAGATATGGATGGTTGGATGGATTAGCACAAGCTATGTGTGCTATATTCAGTCATGTGGGTTGTGATCAATTGGATGAGGGCAATCACTTTTGTGGTTTTTGTTCTAGCTGATGGTGTTCTTGTTCGAGAGAATTGTGGTCGATGTCCTATTTCATGTGCTTGCATGGTTCCTTGATGTTTGTTGTTGTTTTGTCTTTTTCCGCCTAAAGGGTTATTTTATTTCGTTCCTAAGATTGGTGCATTTACGCCTTGGCTTGTTCCTTTTCTTGCCTTGGATGTTTGGAGCAGTTACCTGAAATGGTGGACATTTTGAATGTCATTTGCAATGGTCTTAGTTAGAGCATGAGAGAATTGTATTAGTCCTTGTTTGATTTTTTGGAGGAATCCTAAAAGTCTTCGGCAAGTGGGAGATTGTTGGGAAAGTTTGTCTCAACTTTCAAGTCTTTTCCCTTGAAGATTTAGGCATTTTCTTCATGTTTGTGGCCTTTACTACCATACCGCTGCCTGTTATTTCCTTGGTGGCATGGTTATGTGGTTTACTGCTTTACCGAGGGCCACTCTATGTGGTAGTTGGGCGGTACTACCATTATACCGTAGAGGTCTCTTGGAGGTGGCGCGGTTGCATGGTGAGCGGCAGAGTGGTAGAGGTTTGGCTTACCGCCACACTACGGTGTGCTCTTGTTGGTGGTGAGGTAACATGACGAACGAAGTTGTGGTGGTGAGCTGGCAAACGAAGCAGTTAACACCCTACCACGGGCACATTTTATTTAGCCCCAGTGGCCGCGGTAAACCATTGATGGTTAGTGGCAATGGTCTGGTGACGGTTACTGCCCTACTGCGATTGGTGCTCGGAGTGACTGTGGTGGCCATGGTAAACCACCTGCAGTGTGGCCTGGTAGTTACCGCCTTACCACGGGCAGTGAGATTTCTCACCATGGTGGCTACGGTGAGACCACTGGTAGTCTACCAGAGTGGTTACCGCTCTACCACAGTGAGACCTAGTGGTCTCTGCGGTAGTGCGGTATGACCTCTGGCAGTCTGCTGGGTGGTTACTGCCACACCGCAAGAAGGCTTGGGAGTGTCAGTAGTAGCGCGGTGCGAAGGAGAGATGAAACACGGTGAAGGTTGGGTGAGCTCGAGTGAGCTCATCGCTATACCGCAACTGGGTTGAATGGGCTCGACGGTTGTGCGGTAACAGCTCGGATGAGCTCAGAACTTGGTTGACTGAGTTGGATTGGTTTGATCGACTGTCAGAAGTGGTGAATGAATGAGATGGTGACATGTGGAAGGTCATTATGATCTAGTTGGCCAAAGCTTTATTTCTTGATTACGATTGGGCTGCATTATTGAATGGGGGTTGAGAGACATGTTTTCACCAACCTGTTTAAAGTTGCGTGGCTTGATGCATGTTGTTTGAGCGATGCACGATATTAGTGAAGTATGGTTGTTTGCAAGTGGATAATTAATTATCTTTATGACCGTTGAATCGGCTGAATAGGTATGCACATAGTATATGTATTCTGGTGTGTAGATCGATACATATGTTGAGCGATAATAGAGAGAGGTTGAGTGTGTTTGAGTGGTTCAACCATGAACACTTAGACTCTCAAATCTATTAAGATGTGAACCTATGGAGGCCAAGGGGCTGGGCTATCCGTGAGGCTAGTGGTGATAGTCATTTGTGAGGAGCTGAAGGGAATCTACATAGTATGTCATGGAGGACATTGTAACTATGTGATGATTTTTTTTTGTGTTGCCAGTATTCTTTCTCCAGATGAACAAGATGTATTCTCCTGAAGAGCATAGCTCTAATTTTGTATTATAACCATTTTAGTTACTGAATAATACATGTGAGCTGAATGTTTTGGAGGTGGGAATTTTTACTTGAAAAGGTTTTCCCACGTAAATCTGTGTGTTCATAGTTTTGTCTTTCATGGTTATTTGATTCATGTTCTTGAATCTATGCTTTTGTTGATTTTGTTATTGCTTTGCATTTACTTCTCTCAGAGGATCAATGGGGGATCAGCTATGCTGCTTCTGCTTTAAGGTATAGTTGTTTGTGTCTTTGTTGTGATTTTGAATTGAAATCACCAAGGCACTATTGTTTTAGGCATGTTCTATGATGACAGACTAGAATCCTTATCGCCAACAACAACATCTTGACTGCAGGATCAAGGACTATAGCAAAGACCTTGTTTCTCAGTATATAGTGTTTGAAATTCTTCACAGTTTGGATCAAGGAATAAGCCCGATTTTCAACATTAGGATATCTCAGTTTTGCATCTTTTAAAGGTGCACTCATGAATGCTATGGGATTCTCATTCCCTTTATCAGAATATTTTGTTAGCAAGCTAGCACAGGAGCGATCAAAGGAAAATTAATAGATATAGAATGGCTTAGCATAGTCAGGACTCACCAAAACAAGGGCCGCAATAATAGCTTTTTTGATTTTTGCAAATGCTTCCTTAGCCTCTGTATTCCATTCAACCTTTGCTTCTTGCTTCAACATGGCATTCAATGGCTTGACTACCTCTGCAAATCCAGTGATAAACCTTCTGAAAAAGTTAATCTTGCGAAAGAATGACTTCATTTCTTTCTTGCTTTCAGGGGGTTGAATTTTTAGTATAGCCTCCACTCGTTCGGGATCAATGGAAATGCCCTGTTCCGAAATAACATGTCCCAACAAATTTCCCTCAGTGACTCCAAAGATGCACTTCTTTGGATTAAATGAAATGCCAAATTCCCTACACTTCTAGAATACTTTGCATAAATCTACAACATGATCACTTCTCTTCTTGGAAAAGACTGTCAAATCATCCATGTAGATGATTATGCACTTGCCAATGATTTATGTGAAGGCAATATCCATAGCTCTTTGGAATGTAGCTCCAACATTGATTAATCCAAAGGGCATTCTTCTGTAAGAAAAAGTTCCCCATTTTATAGTAAAGGTAGTTTTGTGCCTATCTTCATATTGGACCATGACTTGGTTGTATCTAGAGTACCCATCCAAAAAGGACATCATCTAAGATCCATTAACAATCTAAAGTACATCATCCAGTGAAGGGACTGGATAATTATCTTTTTTTGATGCTTTGTTCAGGTTCCTAAAATCAACACACAGTCTGATTTCTCCATTTTTCTTCCTTACTGGAACCAAGTTTGCAACCCATGTTGAATGTCTTACTGGGAATATGATTTGTGTTGAAAGTAGTTTCTACACTTCCTTCTGAATAATGGGCTCCAACAGAGTATTAACTGGTCTTTGTCTTTGCCTGAATGGCTTAACATTTGACTTGAGGGGAATAGTATGTGTAATAATCGAAGTGTCATATATCCTCAAGTCATCATAACTCTAGGCTATCACATCCTAATATGTGTGCAAGGCATTAATGATTCCTTGTCTCTCCTCTAGGGTGCACACCTTATCAATAAAGACATTTTTGACATCACTTTGGGTCCCCATGTTGTATGTTTCACACTGACAATTGAGGGACTCCCTTTTCATTTTCTTCTCTTGATATCTTATCTTATCCAAATCAAAGATCATTTCCAATTGCACCATGCCTCGTGGGATGGTATTAGTCTTCATATTGAGGACTCCTTCTAGGTCCATTTCAGCCTCTTGAGGCTTAACCTCATCAATCACTTGAGAAGCAAACACATCACATCTAGTGATAAAATCAAGAATATGCTTATCATCTTCAAATACCTAAAAATTGGTGACATTGTTAGGCACTAAGGGTACTGGAACAAGTTCCACAATGAACTTCTTTAAGCCTGAAAGTGATAAGGGTTGCAATGTACTTGTTGCTTGTGCCAGAGAATCAATAGTTTGATTCTTACTTTGAGGTATCAGTTGAATGTTGAAGGCATCAAATCCTTCAATAAGATCCCATATTTTGTGCCTATAATTGGCCATCCTTCTATCATGACATGAGTATTATTTCCTTACTTGCTTGACCAGTATCTTAGAATCTCCAAACACTTGCACAATTTTAACTTTTTTTCTTAATGCCATTAATATCCCATGAACTAGAGCTTCATACTCAGCTACATTGTTAGTGCACTAAAATTGGAGTCTATGAGCAGCAAAGTAGGTTTTACCGAAATTGGAGTCTATGAGTAGCAAAGTAGGTTTTACCTTTAGGACTGATCAACTCAAGCCTTGCTCCAGCACCCTGCTTGGATTTAGATCCATCAAACCTTAATGTCCAGCAGTCATTAGCTCCTACTTTTATTGAGACACCTTTGTCCATGATGATCCTCAGAGGTTCTTCAGGTGACCTTGGGTTCTTTCCCTTTAGATCATTTTGAATGCTCTGTTTGTTTACCTTAACAGCTGGGGTTGTGTTAATGTATCCTTGTATTTGCCCCACTGCAGTTTGACATAAGCAACATTCTAGTTTAGAATGAGGAGCATTGTGAACTCTGCACCAACTGGGAAGAAGAAAATCTTCGAAGTTCATATTTTTACCCAGCTAAATCTGATCTTCTACACATTTCTAGATAAACTCTTGGAAGTTATCCTACAAACTAAGCTGTCTATCTTCCAGATCATCAAGTTCCTCTATTTGTTTAAATAGTGCTTTGAAGCTGATGGCTTCTGATGTGGATTCACCAGAAGAGCTTTGCAGCACCAAGATTTCCTTTGTGTCAGAGGTAAGGGAGGCTAGGACATAGTTCCCCATACTAACTTCTGATATTCAGTAATGACATACTTCATTCTAGGTTCTTTCTCAATTCTGATTTTATTTGGGACTCCTTTCGAGGGGAACCACATGTGAGAATGGTTTTTGGATGTATATCCATTTAGTTCTCTGGTAAATTCTCTACCAAATATTAGACCATAAGTGTTAGGAATGTCCACTACTTGAATATTAAGTACTTGTTGCACTCTGGGGTTTGAAACAACTTGCATGGGAATCATGTTTAGTTCTCCTACTATATTCACATCTATTTTGTCGAATTGGGTGACCTTCTTCTGAGAAGCTACAGGGGTAATACCAAGAGCCCTATAGACAAAAAATGACATAACATTCGTGGATGCCCCTGAATCCAACAGGCAATTGTCCATATTTTTACCAAATATACGAATAGAAATCAGAAGAGGAGGGATTTCCATTTTTCCTTGGAATAAAATCAAATGTGAGTCAGCTTGTGCAACCTGATCCCTATCTTTTTCTTTTCCCCTATCCCAAAATTGTGCTTGACTAGGGCCGTTGGGTGCTTGTGAACTAGGAGGCATTCCAATTGCCTCATTGATTGCTACTCCTGGTGTTGCTATACTTGAATTAAAGGACCCTAGGACTACATTTTTTATTTAAGGTACTCTTAAAAACTCAAAAGCAGAAAGACTCACCTTCTCTTTCCTGAGTTCCTCAGTGACATATTCTCCCAACTATTCCATATTCATGTCAGTGTGGACCTCCTTAGAATGACCAATCTTCCTATCTCTTGCTGCATCAACATTGCTTCCTTTGGAAACATCTAGTTTTAATTCTTTTGTAGGGTATTGTGTTGGCACCTAAGGGTAGGATGGATTGTTATTGGCATGTGGATCCGGTGGAGTAGTAAAATTGTGTGGAGGGGTAGATGTAGTGAATGGACCTCCAACTTGTGGATTCGTGTGGGGCTTGCTCCTCAAATCATACTTTATGATAGGTTAATGAAACATCTGTACTTCTTCAACATCAGCCTCTTCTTCATCCAATGGGCCATTTTCATTCTTATTTTCTTCATTAAATAGCTGAGAGATTTCATCTTCATTGAGCACTTGTTCTATCTCTCCATTCTGGCTACTTGACTCCTCTTCCGGTTCATTCTCCTCATCCCTTGGGGAAGGGTGTGATTCGACACCAATACTGGGGAATCATAAGGATTTGAGGGTACCAATTCTTGGCTAGTGGAGTTGTTTTCAACTTCATATTGAAAGATGGAAGCAGTAGTTTAAAATTCAGGACAATCAAGCTTAGAGTGTTGACTTGTCTTGTGAAGTCTATACCATCCTGACAAAGCTGCTACTGCTAGATACACACCACCTGGAGGTTTCTCTTGATTGGAAGGTTGATCCAGTAGAGTGGGGACTCCCCCATTGTTAGGCCCAATGCTCCATGGCCTATTCTGCCTAGGTGGTTGTCTTCTTTCAAATCCTTGTCGACCTTGTTGACTTCTATCAAAGTTCTAACCAAAACCTTGTCCCCTTTCAAAGTTCTAATTTATGTCATAGTGTTTCCCTTTGTTATAACTTGACTGCATGCTCTTCTGATTAGCTTGGAGTTGGCTATTCTAGTTCCTCAAGTAGGTTACCTCCATGTTCATCTTTTTCACTTGCTCAGTTAACTCATCTAACCTTTCTTTATCAGGATTGTTGTAAGGGACTAGATTCACAGTGTTTGGAGGGTATCCTGGCACTCCTCAAGAACCATTAGACTGATTCAAAACTTCTGAGTTCTGTAAATATGTAGGGAAACAAGCCTTCTTCTATGAATGGAGGGGATGGTTAGCAATTTTCTGGGGATAACCAAGAATTGGTTGGACCTGGTTTATTGGATGACCTGGGTGAGGGACCAAAGGAAACTATGAAATAGGATTCATAAGGGGGGTATGATTAATTAGGGCCTGATTGCGAGATTGGACTTGGCTTGGGTGAGAAACAGGTCCCAGAGATGGTAGGGGTCCTAACAAGCGTTGTCTTAGGTCTGTGTTGACCTTAACAACCTCTGTGTAGGTAGTGAGCAAGGTAGTTGGAGGGTTAGTTCTCCATTTAAGGAAGGTGGATGTGAGACTATCCAGGGCTTCAAATTACATTTCTAAGGTGGAGGCATCATCCCCAGCATAAGGTGCTGGAAATCTAGTGTATGCACAGTGGAACCTATTGTTGAATGATCCTATAGGTTCATTGACCTTTCTCTTTACCCTAGTAAACTACATATAAAGCTCAGTAGCACTAATAGGAATCTTAAACTTCAGCAAAAATGCAGCCTCAAGTTCAGCCCAATTATGGATGGATGCAACAGGTAAATTATTTTACCAATAGAAGGCCTCCTCTCCTAGAGAATAGGGGAAAATTATGCATGCAACATCCTCATGATTAATCCCCCTATCCCTCAGACAAATTTGAAAGATCCTAATATGCGCCTCTATCATTCTATTAGGGTCATTTGTGTGAAACTTAGAGCAAAAATGCTCAAGATTTTTGGGCATAACATTGTAGTTGTTGAAGGTTAGAGGGGATGGATTATTTTCTAGGAAAGTCATCGGTGGAGGTGGTAATGGTTGATGGGTGGCTGGTTGGGGTTGTGGAATGGAACCAGTCTCAGAATCGGATGAAGATGAAGTGGATGAAGGTGAGGATGGTGGAAATGATGGATTGGATGATGATTCCTCCCTTATTATGGTCCTTCTTGACCTGGTTGGAGGTGGCAATTTTTAAAATTCTTCTTCTTCTCTTGGTGTAGATCTAGTTATCCTTCTGAGCCTCTAAGGAGAAATGGCGTTTAGAAAATGCTCCAACTTGCTTATTCAGGCCCTCCTTCTAATACCAATCATGTTGTTTGGTGTTTTCTACACAACAACAACTTAGACAGAATAAATATTATCCTATCTCTCTTGAAAGGTTGATCTCTATGAATAAAGAGATAACCCCAAGGTCTCTCAGGTGTCAGGTCTTGACAATGCAATGAAACAAACTCAGTGATAAATGTGAAAATGTTGGTAATCACAAAGGGACCTTATGAACAAACACTAGAAGCTTTAAACTTATCAGATTTTAAGATAGGGTGATGCTTAAATTTTTATTTCTAACCAAATAATAAAAGAAACAGCAAAATATGAGGGTTTCAAAAGTCCTAAGATTAACACTACTCCTAAGATTAACCATACAAATGATGAAATATTTGGAATGGACCAATCCATTTAAATTAATTCTTGTTCAACCTAGGCTATACTTGTAATCTCACATAGAATAGTGCAATCTTCTAAGGTGTTAGAGATTTTCAGACTATGGGCATTCATTCAATGGAACTAAATAAATGCCTATAGTTGAACTAAGCACATAAGTATTAGATATAGGTTGACCTTGCACAACATTCTCATAATCAAGAATCTACCCAAAGAGTGAACCAGAGATTGTTACAACACTCCAAGCATTAAATCACAAGCATTATTAAATTAAATAACTCTAATCTAAAATGCATTCAGATGTTTCAAATAAATTTCAAAGATAGAACAAGAATCATGCAAGACAAATCAATTTAAAGAAGGCACCAGTAACAACACAATGTCTTCACTTGCATTGAATCATCAGTAATTACAACAATTCGGATGTTCTATGTTACAACATTTGCTTGAAATATGACTAACTTCTAATTCTAACCTTCTTCTCTAATTCTAACAAATTAGCTAACTGTCTAACCCGATTGGCAACCAGATTAACCAACCCCTACAAATGAGGCCAAAGGCCATACTTATAGAAATCCTTTCCGTGTGAACTAGAGCTAGGGTTACAAAGAGAGTTGATCATCAATCAGATTGGCCCAGACAACCCGCAATAATTTGCCACCCAACATTGAATGCATGAAGTGCCCCTTCAAATTGACTTGGGATCCCAAAAGTCATGGTACAGTGCCTCAAGCCATGCCCGCCATTAATTCTCTATCTACTCGAAGCAGAAGAATGAAACTGCTCGAGCAAGTTTAACTTGTCTTTAGTCGCAAAGTGTACTCAGGTGAATCCCATAAATCACATAACATCCTCGAAGCACGCACACTCCATCCTTCCTCATGCATGACTACAACAACTTGCTCGATCCAACCTGCATGCAAAGACCCATATTTAGAAACCAGTATAGCATAAGAAATCAAGTCAGTACATCATGAAAAACATGTCAAATTATCAAAGAAATCCATGCAAGCAATTAGAATTCATTAGGACATCGTTAAACATCATCTTTCAAAGTTTGGGATTTTCACCCCTTCGCGGATTTTAGCTCAAGAAGGAATTTCGAAAAATTCTAGACGACCCAGACCGTAGCAAGGAAAGCGCAAAAATGGCTCAAAAGCCAATTATTCATAGATTAATCAATCATGAAATTCCTACATGTAACGTTAAATCATCTAAATTCATCATAAAATGCAGAGCCAGTATCACTCAGGTCATGGATCCCCTCAGATTTCGACAAACAACAGATCTTCCAAAAAAATCCGACTGGGCAAGAAATCCCCAAGCTCGACAAAACACAGCAGGAATGGACATCAAGCAATTCCCAGGGTGGCAAATTCCTATGAAGTCAACGTCGGTCCAAGTCGCCCGAGCTAAGGCGACCCCCACTGAGCTCCCTGACATGACCCCCGCACTACCACGAGCTCACCGAGTCGGCCCCGTGGCGAAGGCAAAGACTCCTCGTGGCATGGTGGTGAACCGAGAAAACAGTGAAGGAAAGGAAAATTCAGAAGAATCTAGGAAGGAAGAACAGTCCGCGGGGAAGGGAAATTCCCGAAGGCGATGAAATTTTTGAAGGACGAGCTCAGTTGGGAAAACAACAAAGTGAAGGATAAACGGAAGAATCTGAAGACGAAGGAAACTCCTGAAGGCAGTGAAATCCCAGAAGGCAGTAAAAGGCTGGGAAAAACAAGCAACCGGGGAAATTCGATAGGTACAAAAAATCCTGAAATCAATTAAAAACCTAGAATTGACCCCTTGGACCTAGAATTTTCAAAGTGTTAGCACAATGGGGGCATTTTTCCAATCATATAAGCTTCAAAGAACATGGAAAATGCAGTAAAAATGCAAGGCCAAGGATCAAAAAACACCAAGGATGAAAACCTCAAGATTATCAAAGACAAGTACGAGGAAGGCCACAAAAAAGAGCCAGAAGACCAAGCAAAAGAGGGGGTCCTTACTTTCAGTGGGACGTGTGTGCAAAACTGCACAACAATATGCATAGCAGAGGCATCTCTAATAATGTTTAGGCTAATTATTATGCTCTCTAGATTGAATCTAATAATATCACCTTTGTTCATTCTCGCCTCTGTGTTTGTATCATTCTTTTTTATTTGCTTGAAGGGATACAAGTTTACATGAGAACCATTTTTTTTATGGTTGCATTGTGATACTATAGAGGTGTGTGGATGGAACGCGTCGAGATTATATAAAGTTCAAATACTGTGATTTTTTAAGGTCAACATTCTATCATTTAATTTTTTGATCTAATTTATTTCAAATCAGGATTCAAGAAAAGTTTAAATAATAAGACCTTTCAATGTCAACACTATATTATATAACTTCCGGATCTAATTTACTTTAAACAATAATTATAGAAAGTTTAAATAATGAGATCGTTGAATGTTATAAATCTAATTTAGATCAAATTTTCAATATCAACACTCTTAGCATATAACTTTTAAATCTAATTTACTTTAGGAAATTCAACTAACAAGACGTTTCCATATTTTGAATCTAAATTTATTTCCTTCCAAATTTCCAAACTATCATTTCTTATCGGTTTCCTAATTTCCCAAATCAGACCGTTTGAAGGAGGTGAGCGTGTTTGACAATCCGAAAGTTTTGTACGTAGTGCGGACTTGAAAAAGATTACATGCAAGACTGAGGACCCCTGTCTTTCATAGCGCCGCCTACCCCACTAGCTGTTTCTTCAACCCATATGATGGAACTGCCTTTCGGATCGAATTTAGTTTAATTTGGTTCAATCATTTCCTATCGTCTTCTCTTTTTTCTTGGCATTTCAAAATTATACCGTGTGAAGCGAGTGTTTGACAATGCAAAAGTTTTGTACTGCGCATTAAAAGCAGATTCTACTCGTCTTCTCGTCGTAGAATGGCAGACAGTGAGAAGGTGTTGATGCATCTTTCTACTCGTCGTCTGACCCACCATAGACGTAGAAGACGGGAACCTTGCCAGGGACGTCTACGCGAGAGTCAATCAATACCCTCACCCTTAGAAAGACGGCACTGGCTATCCAGGCATTAGGATATATATCGATGATGGTCGTACCTCACATGCAAAAGTAAGACGGCACTGGCTATCCAGTCATTACGATGTATATCAATGGTCGTACCCCACATGCAAAAGTATGAAAGATTAAAATAAAATTATGACATATAAGAAGGAACTAAGTAACCATATTAAGGAAATGTATTGTAAAGGCAATATAGTTGATGTGAACAAAGATTAAATTCTTTGTATGAAATAGAGGAGATAGAAAAATCATCAATACAATTGAAAAAATATAAAATTGATATATAAATGGAATTTGGGTATGTAATTATTTTTGGATAGAAAATATTTCTTTTAGAATTAGGAGTTATTTATAATTGACATATAAAAGGGAATATAGGTTCATTAGGGATAACTATGCATATTGTGGAATTAAGATTTGTATTAAATTAAAAGCATAAAAGAATTAAAATTGAAAATTATGAAAAAAAAAGTTTGAAAAAAACAAAAATTATAAAAAAAAAAGGTATGAAAAAAGTTGAAATGATAATAATTTTTCGACATGAGAAGTTTTTTTAATTGTTTCATATTTTATTATTTTTTCTATTAAATATAACTAACTTAATATTTTATCACATAAATCAAGAGATTTTGGAGAAATGATCAAAATTTATATAAGATTAATCTAATATATATTTATTTTATATATGATTTTTTTAAAATAATGTCTCTCTTAGTATTTGAAGGGCAACTTTGCACGAATAATCATCACAAAATATGTTTGATGGGTGGGATCAACCATGAAATTTAAGTTCTATCTAGGTCCATCAAACTAAAATAAGAGTAGTTGTAGAAGATAGAGAGAAAATAAATAGAATAGAAAAAAGATAAATCACATAAAGGGTTATTATTTTGTGTTGAAACTAAATAAAAAATAAAATAAAAATAATAAGAGCTTCAGCTATTCCTTTGCAAGCATTTAACAAAAAATTAAGAGTTATTTCTTTTTTTACAAACATATATTATAACATTACTAGGTAACTTCTTGTATATCTTTATTTCTTGATAGAAAGATTTCAAATATATAATGTATATATCACTGTAAAAAAGATTGGGTGAGGCTATCAAATATCAGACTATCTTAATCCATATATAGAGGAAGTTAGGCCATACCACAATATGATAGATATCCCTATAGAAAATAAAATAAATATTACAGAGAGTAAGGGAAGGATCATATCAATTAAATGAAGAAAGGCACCATTAGAGATATTATGACCTATACAAAAAGTAGGAAAAAAATTAATTAGCAATGGTTGGGATTAGATATTCCACTACTTCCCCTTTATCATGGTAAGAACTTATGAAAAGCAACAATAGGATCTAGAGATCAAAGATAGCACAAAAGAGAGAGATAGAATGACAAAATATGATGATAGTATTCTCAATATGCATGAAGATAGTTGACAAAACATGTATGTACAAGGCTTGCTTATAAAGGAAAGCTAGGACACAATGAAGGGCCATGAATGAGATAAGTGGCACAATCATGTGCAAGGTAGGTGGAGAGAAATAATGGATAATTCCATGAAAGGTTGATCACCCACCTAAAGTGGAATTATCATGTCACGAAAGGTGGAGATGAAAAGGTGATAACTAGATCACACCACAAAGAGTGAATTTTTTCCAACACACACTTTCCTATGTGTCCAACTCATATATCTATGTGCATGAACAAACCTAGATGCATGATGCAAATAATTAGGTGTCACAAGTGCAAACTACAATGATATGCATTCCCTATGTAAGCTTAAGTAAAGTGTAATAAGTAAAATACTTATTTACACCAACACCCCCCTTAAGTGCAACTAGGGGAATGAAGACTCAAGAAAACCATGCAAGATGGGTCCCAACAATAGGGCCATGTTAGGTACCCATGTATAAATGCAGTGCAATCTCTCACAAGAGAGGAAAGGGAGAAAACCTCATGGGAAAAACTCCCCCTCAAAAGAGAGAAGAAAACAAATGAATGTACAAATGGAGGATAAAACCCCAAGATGAGGAAAAAGTCCCTCCCATGAAAGAGAATGAAGAAGTTACATGACTCCCCCTGTCACATCCCGCACCCCCAAGAGAGCTCGCAACTGATGGTACTTACTCTCAGTAAAGAATTTGGTGAATATGTTGGCTACTTGCTTTGTTGTCGGATAGTAGTGAAAGTCAATGACTTGATCCTGAATCAGCTCCCTGATGAAGTGCATATGAATCTCAATGTGCTTGGTCCTTTAATGTTGGACAAGATTCCTGGAGATCACAATAGCACTCTGATTATCACACTGAATGACTGTCGGATGTGGAATGGAAAAATCAAACTCAAAAAGAATGTGTTGAAGCCAAATGTCCTAAATGGTGGCATTAAAAATCCCCCTATACTCAACCTTTGTTGATGAAAGAGAAATGGCATGTTGCTTCTTGCTCTGCCATGAAATAGGTCAACATCCATCTGATGTACTGCCCAACCATGTGAAGTGGCAATGGAAAGTGTCAGGCGAATGGAAGTCATCTTTGCAACAAGGGCAAAGGTCTCAGTGTAGTCAATTCCTGCAACCTATGAGAAACCCTTTGCAACAAGTTGTGCCTTATACTTATAAACACTCCCATCCACTACATATTTGGTTTGATAGATCCACTTGCATCAAACCATCTTTCTCCCCTTAGGGAGAGGGACTAACTCCCAAGTGTTGTTTCTCATCAAAGAACTATACTCTTCCTCCATAGTTGCATCCCATTCAGGAACCCCAAAGGCTTCCTTAAAGGATTGTGCATCTGAAGCTGATAGAATGAGAGCATGTGAAAGAGGCTCATGCTCATGATGTGACATAGTCCTTCGAGTGTCCAAAGGGTCCCTAACAAGTGGACCTACTACCTCAAGAGTGTGACGAGCCCAACGAGGTCTAGTAGGGGTAGAAGGATGAGGCTCCTCAACTGGAATTGTACCCAATGAAGGTTGAACCTTGTGATTTAGTGAGGAAGGAGAGCCATCATCATCTGAATCACTGTCATTATTGTCAACTATGGAGGAAGGAGGAGGAGTAGAAGAATCAAGGCTAGGTGATCTTTCCTCAACATGTACACTCCTCTCATAGAAAGTCTCACAAGTCTCAAGATCCATCAGTCTATATGCCTTAACACCATCTGCATATCCCACAAAGATACAAGGCCTGCTTTGTGGCTCCAATGCCCTACATTTTTGTGGAGGAATACGAGCCCATGTTGGAATCCCAAACACTCTAAAGTGTTTTACAATGGGTTTCCTAGCAAACCAAGCTTCAAAAGGAGTGATACCCTTCAAAGCTTTATGAGGAACCCGATTCTGGATGTAGGTGGCACAACTGATTACTTCTGCCCAAAAAGGTTGACCAAGAGACTTGGCATGTATCATGCAACTTGCCATTTCCTTGAGGGTTCTATTTTTCCTTTCTGCCACACCATTCTATTGGGGTGTGTAGGCAACAAAATGTTGTAAGTCAATTCCCTCAACTGTGCAAAATTCCTCAAGTCTACTGTTCACATACTCTCTGCCATTGTCTGTATGAAGGATCTTGACTTGCTTCTCAAATTTCTTCTCAACATGTGCTTTGAAGTTGAGAAACTTGTCAAATACTTCACTTTTGTGAAAAAGGAATTAGACCCAAGTGTATCATGAAAAATCATCAATGAAAGTGAGGACATAATGAGCTTTGTCAAAGGATGACACCGGAAATGGGCCCGCTACATCACAGTGAACAAACTGAAGAAGACCCAAGGCTCTCTGAGAGTTCCCTCTATCAAAATTCTCTTCAGGATGCTTTCCCATAGAACATCCTGAACATACACCCACTGAAAATTTGAGTTGAGGAAGCCCTTTGACCATGTCCTTGGTGTGAAGTTGTTGTAGATAGCGGTAGCTAAGATGACCAAACTGCTCATGCCATATCTTACTTTGTGAGTTTGAATGAGTGATCAATGTTGTAGAAGGAGCACAAGGTACCAAATGGGATAATGAGTAAATCCTTGCATTTTGATTAGCTCAACCCATTGCAACCAAAGAATCATTTGCAAGTTCCTTTACCACAACTTTTTCAGGAGTGAATTCAACTTTCTAAACATCTCCATGATGTGTGATTTGGTAGATGGAGAGAAGATTGGTGCTCAAGTTTGGAACATAGAGCACATCCTCAAATATCCCATCAGCCATCTCAATTGCACCTTTCCCCTCAAATTCCACTTGTGTATTATCACCAATGAAGATGTGAGGCACTGAAGAGGACTCCAAGGAGGAAAATTTTCCCTTTGAAGAACACATATGTTGAGTAGCCCCTGAATCAAGAATCCACTATTGTGATGAACCTATTGTTGCCATGAAAGCTTGCCCTTTTCCCTTAGACTGAGATGAAGTAGAAGTGGAAGAAGACGAGTCCTTCTTTTTATAGGCATTAGGCGAATTGATGTTGTTCTTCTTGATGATGTTGGCCAACTCATCAATTTTCTTGGCATGACAATGATGCTCCTCATGACCAATGTTTTTACAATATGCATAAGTTGGTTTCTCCTTCATGCTTGAAGTGTTCTTCTTTGAAGAAGATGATGATGAGCCTTATTGTGCAAGAGTATATTGTTTGTTCTCTCCTTGTGGCTTTGGTGAAGATTTCTTTTGGCCTTTCCATTTCCATTTCTTTTTGTTTCCATGATTGACCACCAATGCTTTTGAAGTTGAAGACTTGAGAATGGCCATTTTCATCAACTTATTATGCTCAAGAATCAAAAGATCTATGAGAGCCTCAAAATATGGTGATGTGAAGTTTCTAATTATCAATCGTTGAGTTTGAAAACTTGAAACAAAGGCTTCATACTCAGCTAGAAGCTTTTCCAACAAGTTGAAGACCAATTGATCATCCTCTTTCTCAATACCGCAATCTTTTAGTTGTGCTCTTAGCTCATTTTCTTTAGTGACATAATATTGAATAGTGTCAAAATTCTTAGGATCAAGGCTTAGGAGATCATTTTCAAGTTTGTATCCCTTAACCTTATCAACCTTGCCATACAAATTAGCAAGGTTATCCCAAGGTTCCTTGGTTGTAGTACATTTATCAACATGGAAAATGAGATCATTTGAAATGAACTTTCTTAGTGTACCCAATGCCATAGAATTTTTAGTGAGCCAATCCATATATGCAATTGGATCTACCTTAGGATCTATAGGTGCAGTTATGGTTCCATCAATGTAGTAAATTAAACCTTTTTCTATTAGTTTACTCCATGCACGTACTTTCCATGTAGTATAATTATGTGCAGTTAAGAGTGGAACTTTAGATGAAACCATGATGGAATGCAAGAGCACAAGAGAGAAAATAGGCACAATCACACAAGAGACACCCCCCCAAATTCACTCAATCAAAGTACCCCCCCCCCCCAAAAAAAAAAAAGATGGTTTTGGCACTTTATAATTTAGTGCGTGTACAATAGGCCACTTGAAACTTGGCTAAGTGGAATTATGATTTCTGATTTTATAACTTGCCAAAAATAGACTGATAACAGACTAGAACAATGAAGCAAAGACCTAAATTCAGATCTATGCAATACAAGTACCAAATAGGCCAAAAAAGACCATATGTTGAAAGTACAAAATTCACTCAAGATTGCTTCAAATTGATTACAGATTCAAGAAGTAGACAAAAAATAATGCACTTTCAAAAAAAATGGAACTTGAAAAGGAGTTTGTATGTGCCTATACGGAGCCCCTGAAGTTGCAAAAATGGTGACAACTCAACAACACATGTGACAAATTGAATTTTTTGGAAAGAAAAGGCATCAAACTAGAAACTAATCACACCAACGTGTAGAGCATGAAAAATTAGCCTAAATAAAAAAAAAATTACTCAAAAAAAGGAGTCAAAATGAGCAAGATATGAGCCTTCAAAGTTTTCCTGCAAAATCGAAAAGCTCATTGGTGAGGGGGGAATTTTTTTTTTTTAAAATGCTAACATATTGCTGAAGTCAGCAAACAACTTTGTTAAATTTGATGGTCGTCTGGCCATCATGGTCACTATCACTCCCTTTTGGTGAGAATTTTTTTCGATGAATGGAATATTCTATTTGTTGCTGGTATATGTTGCCAGCGACCAAAATTTTAAAAACTAGTCGGATTTTTCAAAATTTTGGCTGTAAAAAAAAAAATTGTTCTCTGATCGAATTGAAAGTCCCCACCTGTTGTTTTTTTTCTTGCCACTGGTTGACAATGTCGTCGTCGGCAATTTGGAGACCGCCAATTTTTTAAACACCGGTCGACGGTGGTGGGGCCGCCTACCCACGCAAGTACCCACGTACCTCGTGAGTACTATTAGTACATGTAGTTGTAGGTACAGTCTACAGTCATAGACTTAATTTTTATTTATTTTTTCTTAAAAAAAATTCAATAAAAAAAATTATAATGAATATTTTTTTATTTTTAAATTAGAAAACTCCAAAGCAAAAAAATTCAAAACAAAAAAATCAGAAAAATAATAATTTTTTTAAAACAAATTGAAAATTAAAAAAATATATTCAAAAAATTTCAACTCACATTTTCCAAAAAAAATTTTTGCAGAAAATAATTTTTCGAGAACTAAAGAAAAACTCATAAAATTAAAAAAAAAACCCAAATAGGTGATTTTTCCAATCTAGAGCTCCCAATGTCGGATTTCGACAAAACGAAAGGCTACCCTGACTGGAAACGACCTTCTGAATCCAAATTTGAGGTTAGATCTGGTCTAGGATGCACCAAAATGATATTCCTCCTCAGATTTTCCTCTTGACCATCTTCACACGAACGAAGATCTCCCAACAATGGCTATGCAAAGAACTTCCAATTGCTTTGAGACCATGTAAGAACTTATGAGAAGAAACAATAGGATCTAGAGATCAAAGATAGCACAAAATAGAGAGATAGAATGAGAGAATATGATGATAGTATTCTCAATATGCATGAAGATAGTTGACAAAACATGTATGTACAAGGTTTGCTTATAAAGGCAAGCTAGGAGACAATGAAGGGCCATGAATGAGACAAGTGACACAATCATGTGTAGGGTAGATGGAGAGAAACAATAGATAATTCCATGAAAGTTGGATCACCCACCTAAAGTGGAATTATCATGCCACAAAAGGTGGAGATGAAAAGGTGATAACAATATCACACCACAAGTAGTGTAATTTCTCCAACATACACTTCCCTAGGTGCCCAACTCATATCTCTCTATGCATGCACAAACCTAGATGCATGATGCAAATAACTAGGTGTCATAAGTGAAAACTACAATGATATGCATTCCCTAAGTAAGCTTAAGTAAAGTGTAATAAGTAAAATACTTATTTACACCAACAATCACAATTATTGTCATCTAGAATGCTTAAATGATCTCTTTGATACTCATTTTTTTTTCTTATGGATTGTAGAATATGATTGCATATTGATCTTTAAACATATATTTATTCTAAATAAATATTCCATTATTTGTTAATTCTTTGATGAAATAGTATTTAGTGTCTATATGCTTACTTATTTTATGAAATACATGATTCTTGGATAGTCCAATCATTGAGTTGGGTGATCCCACAATACTGGTTTACAATTTTTGGCCAAACTGGACACTAAAATATTTTTTTCTAACTAAATCTTCACTTTCGGGCATGTATAGCGGCTAAACCATGAGGAATTTGAAGATGATGCAAACTAGTGATTTCTAACCTTCTGTCTATAGATTCTAAATATATTTTTTTCAAAAAAATTGGAATCAGATTGCACTTCTTTTTCCATCTCCTTCGAAAAATAGTTGTTTTCAGCAAACAATTTAAGGAGTGACGCTTGCCATATAAAACATAAAAAAAAAAATCCATGAAGGATAAAATTCTAATTCTTTCGAATTTAGATTTTTAACTCTGATATCTAGTGCTTCCAATTGGTCTCATAGTTTTTATTGAATATTTTTTCATTAATTAAGTTTTGAAGTCAAACCAAGTATAATTCAAACATAGGTAGACCATATACAATGTAAATTTTTTTGTATGTATCAAAATTCAATTTATTTTTTTGGTTGGATCAAGGACTTCAATATCTGGTGCACTTATATTTAAAAACAAATAAAAATTGATAATCTGCTATTTTTCCACATGTGTAGAACAAAGAGCTTGATTTTCAGTGAAAAACCTATGTTTAATAAAACTAAAAAAAAATACATAATAAAACCAAAACATATTAAAATTATAGTCGTTGGATAGCTCATTCCAAGGACTATTTGATTCCAGTTGGGTCTGTGAAGTCTCTGCCATTTTCATCTTCAACCCGAGCTTCAAATTGCAATTTTATTTATTTATTTTGTGACATAGATCATGAATCAAGGAAAAGGGGGATTTGCTCGAACCCCCTTTCAAAAAGGGGTTTTCATATTTTTTTTGGTGGGATGGTCCATACTTGCATTAAATGGGTTCGACTGAACCTAGGTTTGAGTGAACCCTCTTTTGGTTTGTTTGAACCCCAAGAATGATTTTTTTTGGCATGGGGTCATTTTTTGCAAGTTTTCCTTCCTCATTCAAATTGTAAACACTTTTGTGGGTTTACCTAGCTATTTCCATAGAATTTTTTATAGAATCTATAAACCTTGAAATAAGGTGCACACCATACATTATGTTTGGTCTTGTGGCTATCAAGTACATTAGACTACTAACTACTCTTTTGTATAATGTTATATCATTTCATCCCCTATCATCCTTGCTTAGTTTCAAAAAATTTACCATTGGTGTTGATGTAGACATAATTTTTTGAATCTTTTAAAAATATATTTTACATATTTTCCTTGAGAAATGATTGTCATTTTTAGATTGATTCACCTCAATACTAAGAAAATATTTCATGATACCCATAATTGTTCTATTATTTCTTACTATCACGCCATCTTTCCATGATGTGTATTTGGTAATAAACTACTTGTGTACTCCATGATACTTAAAAAATTATAGGAAAATATTTGAGATATACTCACTACCTCTATCTATTCTTAAGACTTTGATATAGTACTCACTTTTCTTCTCAACTAGAGCTTTGAACTAAAAAAACTCAAAAAAGTTCATGCTTATGTTTAAGGAAATAAAACTATTTGTTTCTAGTGTATTCATCAATAAATATAAATAAAAAATAAAAAATCCACCAATTGAAGATGCATGCATTGGTTCACACAAATCAGAATGAAAAATCTCTATTAATGTCTTCATTCTAACTAACTCACTAGCTATGAATGATTCTTTATGTTGCTTTCTCAAATTACACCCTTCACATACTTTATTTGATTTTTCTATCAATGATAAAAAAAAATTACCATATTTTTTCCTATAACAAATTTAGACCTCCAAAATTCAAGTTTCCAAACCATAGGTGCCAAATCCATCCCTCATATTTTATTTCTAATTAAAAATCTATCAATGGCATTGCTTCACCAAAAGCTTGAGAGGATTTTTTAGGAAAATTATTTTTAAAATTGCACTTAAAAAGGTATTGTCTGAGTGATATTTTGTTGGATTGAATGTGAGAAGGCCCGATAAAATTCAACCCTCAAATATAGCATCAAATTCAACTGAAAAATTACATTATTTATAATTTAAACTATAGCTATGAGCTATGTTTTCATAAATTGGTCCAAAATTGTGCATTATTTATTTTTGAAAGATACTCTATGTCCATTCTAAACAAGCTACAAAATTATCCTCATTAAGTTATTTTTTAAGAATGTAATAAAGTCAATATTTGAAATAGTTGATTTCTCCCCTTGTTGAATTAGAATACTGGCATTGCCTTTTTCCTTAATGGCACTCTATTATGATTGTCCAAAGTAACATATAATTTTACTCAAATGTTTAGATTGAAGAGAATTCATAAGTTATTTGTTATTTGATTACTGCATCCTAAATCTAGAAGAAAAACTGTCTTTTAGAATTTTCTAAGCTATTTTATATGTAAAAGTATAAAACCCTAACTTTGATTCTTTAGAATAATTTTCACTTCGCTTGTTAAAATTGAATTATTTTTCTTCTACACTCATATGCATAATAGCCATATTTTTATAGTAATCACATTAAACTTGTGATTTATCATACCTTTGACCATAACATTTATTTTGACTTCGATATTGGATATTATTTGTTCCACTCGAATTTATCGTATTGGTTCTATTGACATTTTGTGCCACCCTTTTTTTCCCACTACTGATAACCAATTTGAGAGATCTTTGTAGATATTTGGATCAATTACACTTTTATGTTGTGGTTTTCTTTCTTTTACCTTATTCATTTACCCAAATGCAAAATATCTCAAATTTGACTAAGTGTTCAATTCTTCCAATCTTAAATTATTTGCTAAATTTCCCAAATGAGTATCCCCAATTCAATTTAGTTTAGTTTTTCTAAAAATGGCCAAGTGCTAATTTTGTAGTCAGATAGGGTCCAACTTTTTGTATAGGCCATATGGATGTTCCTGACCCACATGGGACTGATGGTGATCTTCTTCCTGCATTGCAGGTTTTTCCAAAGTGAATCATCCAAAATCAAAGGTGCAACTAGTGATCATTTTCCCATAGCTATAGTTGAATTCCAAATTCTTGCAAGGACCCAAATGGAGCCCAAGTTTGACTAAGTATGGATTTTATGGATAGATGTTGGTCATCTTCCTGCAATGCCAATGGGGCTCAAAGTCAAACAAGTGGATGGTTTGTAGGGATTTCCAAGTGAATTATCTAGTTTCAATGTCCAATTGTCGATGATTTTTTTACATGTTTACTTATTGATGGATTTTTCGCTAGAGTTGATAGTGACCAATTTTTTGATTTGCAAGGATTTTGTGGGTGACTATTCTTGTGGGTATTTTCATTTAAACCTAACATCTTTTCAAAAGGGTGAAGTTAAATAATCAACTAACTTCCCACATGGTCTCGATCAAGGGTAAAATCCTGCAAATTGATGTTTTACAAGAATCTAAGTAGCTTTTAGATCTTATGGAGGTTTTGAGGTGATGCAGATATATCTCGATGGAGCCAAATTTCTCACATGAGTTTGATGGGGGTTGAATTTTTGTATGAGCACTATAATGATAAAAGAACCAAGGACCAAGTGTTGAAAGATGGATAATGTTGACCCAATGGATTTTCCCAACCTACGTTGATTTTAATAGAGGTCAAATTCCTACAACCAATATAGTTGCACCTCCTAAACCCACAAAGCTGTCAGAATAGCCAAAATTTTCCATTAGTGCATGTCAATGGTCAACAACTGCCAGAATTGATCCATTTTTGTACAAAAGGATGTTGTGAATCAAAATTAAATTATTTTTGGGGAATAAGTGGTGCCCATGCTTGTTTATTACTACAAACATCCCTTTTTGAAATTTCCATTTCTAGGTCATGATTTTGTGCTAGATTTTTTGGTCTACTCTACAATTCATTCAATGCTCATCCAAATATGTTTGTACGAATGTAGGTGTCTTGGAAGATAGGTTTTTCCTAGGCCCACCATGTCCCTATCTTTCTAAGCTTCTTCTTTCTAAATAAAAGGATTTTTTTTTCTTATTGTAGAGTTTCCTCTAACAAAGCTCTACATCTTTGCAACTCTTCTTATGTAAAATAAGCTCCATGCTTTTGAATGAATAAAGATTGTTATTTTAACCTCTTCTCATTTCTTTAATTTTATCTGAATGTTACTTATATCTTTATCTTTGATGATATTTTTTATCTTCCATGTCTATATGTTGTGTTAGATATGTTTGTATGATTTGATTGTGGATACTAGATTTCCCTCTTAGCACTTGTAAACCTTAATCTCCATACACACCTTTAGGAGGTGATAAAAATAGATATTTGTGTATCCACATGAAATTTCATTCACTTCTCTATGCTATGGTGAGCAAAGAAGAAACCACTTTAAACATTAGTGTGTCATCCCTTTCCATTTCAAAATTATTTATTCCCCTTTTCCTAGGTAATGAATAAAATAATTTTAGGTATTAGTTTTAAGAAAGTGTTTGAGTTGGATCAACATGTACCTAGTTTAGAGAGGGAACATACCCTTAACCAAGAGGTTTGTCTTCATGTAGAAAGGTCCCACATTTTGAATTCATTCCTATGTTTGACTAAATAGTTGAATTTTTTCATTCAACAAAGGGTGCAATTCAAATTGACAACAATTTTTGGCACACTTGGTGGTATCATTTGTGTTATTTTATTCCTTTATTCACTTCATTTTTTACTAATATCGATATGTATATTAGTAATTTCTACTTTTGGAAGCATTTTTGACATACCTGGTGACTTCATCACTCTATTTTTGAGAAGATTCAATGCAACAAGCTTATGAGAAGGGCACAAATAGGGGAAATTTATGAACCATTTTAATAATTACAACTATCACCACCTAGGATAAGAGGGATATTGAAAAAGTTACAATTGTTTAAAAAAAAACACATTCAACACCTCCACTTGGTAGGTCTCTTTCTTGCACTCCTCTAAATAAAGCCTATGTCCCATTTAATAGGAACAACCAATTAAATATTTCTCAACATGATGATATCCCTATGACTTCCCTTAAAATCATTCTATTCTTCACTAAAGAAGACAAAACCACTCCCATTAAATGCATAAAATATGTTTCAAACCTTTGTGTTGTGCATCATATCACTACAAAAAAAATTTCTATAAAGTTTTTGGCTACCTCATTGAAAGGTAAAACTCTACATTAGTTTAGAAGTTTTAATATCAACTATATCAACACATGGGATTAGTTGGGAGAACTCATATGCAAATAGTTTGAGAAAAATAAGACCATTTGTCTTTGGTAGAGTAGCTAGCCATAATCAAGAGAGCACCACATGAACATATAATTGATTTTAACTTTGAATATTTTATAATACATGTGATAGAATCCCACAACTGGTAAGACCCTCTCCTAAGTATGATTTTTTGTATTATTTGAGAGCTTTGAATAATGATATAGCAGTCATGATATAATCTATGGGTGGAAAAACACTTCTAAATTCATAATAAATTACCATTAGGGATGATAAAATCCTCATACAAATTGGTAAATTTAGACCAAGGCCTCCCATGCCTATATTTGTAGAGATACACTTGTTTATGCCTTCTCAAATGCCTATAATTTCACTCATACCAGCACCAATCAATCAATTATCTAACCAACATAAAGCTACTCCAACTTAATCAAATGGCTTGTAAGAGGTCAAAATTTTCCTCTAAACATTTGGAAATGAATTGGTTGATCTTAAAAGGCATTAAACACAAAGCTATAGGCCTTACCAAATGTTATATTAACCAAAGTAGCCTAATAGGCCTTCATTTCAATCCAATCCTCATGGCCAAAGGAAAAAAATTAATGCAAGGCCCTTTCAATCCTATAATATGAATGCTTCTAGTAGCTCTAGATAACTAATTACTATCTAAAACAACTTGGCACAAGAGTATGATTTTTTTTTCCTTGTAATCATCCAAATGTTCAAATAGTTTGCTAAATCAGATTCTAATGGTACAAAATTCCTTATCTATTCCTCAAATTACATCAGTTGGAGCACCATCACAATGAGAATCTCCTCAAGAGTTTATATAAATGAGACCACACCGCTAAACTAGCAAGGGGTTTTGTGGAGATAACTAGCTAAAAGTACAAAATCAATCCTATTATCTAGTTACAACCAACACAAGATCAAAGAAAAGACTTGTAGAGATGGAACAAATAGCCGATAAAGAGAATTTTATCTCTTCTCTAATGAACCAAGGGGTTTTTGGTCCATTTTTAACTCCTAATATGAAATTATTGCAAATAAATCAGACTACATCAAGCAAGGAGTAGTCTAAAGGGCATAGCCAACTAGCACAAGTGTAAGAGACACTTTTATTCCTAAGGTAAAACAAAAGTTTAATACGATTCCCTTTAACATTATTGAACATATGAAGAAGAACAATGTTAACATATCTATGTGGTAATTATTGTTCATTCCTAGGAAATATGACATTTTGTAAGCTTCCCTATCAAATCTTATTGTGTCAAATGGGTCCTCAAACTAACAACCACAAGATATCCTTACAAATACAGCTCAAGGTCAAAGAGTGGACAAAAAGCCAAATATATAAAACCCTCTCCATTTTATGTCATTAATTATTGGTGACCATCTAGTTCATAGTTATATGATAGACTAAAGAGAAAGTAGTTTAGTTATTCCCAAACAAATAGTTGAGAAGTTACTTGGTTTTGAATATGAGCCTCTTGAAAAAGGAATTGTGTAAATGGATGGGACAACTATAAACACCCTAGGAATCATCAAAGGCTTGAGTCTAATAAATTAGATACATGTTTGAACTTCTCAATCCCATAGATTTCTTTTTCATAGACCTCCCACCTGAGTTCAAGCCTTATGTTTATCTAGAGACTTCATAGCAAATATTAGAGGTTACCTATCTTCAGATTGATCACACATGTTGTTTAGAACTAGATATGGTACCAAAGTCACTATAAGATTAGAATGTATTTCCAAGGACTACATTGAGCCTTATGTGCAAAGTGTTATTAATGCCAACTATACTATCTTTGACCAAGAAGAATATCTTGTTGATCAAGAATCAAGCACTCAAATTAATGGTATATTTGACTTATTACTTGATGATTGGAGGTCTAAAATCATGAATTCGATCCATACAAACACATAGATGAAGTTGATACTGGTATCTATTACATGTGTGAAGAATAATCCTTTATGCCTAACCTTTCAAAAGACTAATGCATAAAAATAAGGTGGTTTTTGGGAAATGTGTTTTGATGGGGTCTAAACAAAATGGAGCTAGTGGAGGTGTAATGATAGTTTCTCCAAAAAAAGAGAAATTTTAAATCTTTTAAGTTTCAGTTCACATGTACTAACAACATAGTTGAGTATGAAGCTCTTATCTATGGTCTATTATGGGCTAGGAAAAGAAAGATAGATTTTATAAAATTTCTTGGTGGCAATGAACTAATTGTGAATTGGGTAAGGGGACTAAATGTAACTAAAAATTATTTGTTAAAATCTTACAAGAATATTGTGTGGGATATTATTGAATATTTTGAAGTCCTTATTGTGTTTTAAATTCCTAGAGAAAGGAATAAACATGCAGATCTATTAGCTTAGATATAGGAGCTCGATTTGATATAGGATCTGATACCAATTGTTGCATAGACTATTGTCATTGCACCAAAATATCGACTTGTTAATGCCCAATATAGCCACCAGAGTTAATGAATCCACGAGAGGCAGTTAAGCCATGTCATGAACCCAAGAATTGCGCTACACAACACAAGGATACCAAGGGTGCACACCTTGCAACAATGGTTTTATCTTACCACTTGGTTGTATTTGTGTCAGCTTGAGTCTATAAAATAAATAACATGTTTAGTGGTTAAGGTTGGTTGGGTGAGTGGGTTTTCATTATTGAGTTTTTCTGAGAAGTGCATATGTGAAGCATGGCATGGGATGTGTGGATTCATTCTTGGACACATGAGGATGTATAGGTGAGGCTTGATGCTTCATAGATATTCATTATAACTCTTGTATTTCTTTATTGTTAAATAATATGATGGAGTCTGGATGCTTTTAGATGTTGTTTTTTTCCCTCTTGAGGGTTTTCCCTGGGTATATATTATGTTATCTTTTGGATTTTCTATTTGATCTATGAATTATGGTTACTTGCATGCATGTTTATCTCTCATGGGTTATGTAGGAAATACATTAAGATTCTAAGTTATGATGCATTATTTACTAACAAATATTGTGCATTATCTTTTTTTATAATGGCCAAAAAAAAAACTTTTTGTGAGAATAAGTTGAGTTATCAACTAAGAATCAAGATAAGTTGTCACATTAGTACAAAGAACAAATCATACCACTGAAATTTTAAAAAAATCCAAGAGGTAAAATGGTCACACTTGAATTCATCTTCAATATAGATGACCAAGTAAGAAATAAAAAATTAAATATGGTGATAAAGAAAGAACACTATGAAGAAGTGGTCATTTTTAAAGAGAAACTTCTCAAACTTGGCAAGGTATGCACACAAGACTAAAAACATTCTTTCATTCAACTTTGTTAATAGTATAGTGATGTTTTTTTCTTGGTAGTATAGTGATTTAAAAGGTTTTTATATTGATTTACCATAAAATACCATTGAATAATAACCAAATACTAAACTAGTTAGGTAGAAACAAAGTACTTTGAATCCAAAAATTGATCCCCCCATGAAGCAAGAATTGAACAAACTAATAGAAGAAGCATTATGTTTCCTATCAAAAAACACATTGTGGGTCTCAAATTTAGTACTTGTAACAAAAAGGAATGGAGATATAAGGTTATGTGCTGACTTTAGAGACTTGAATAGAGCCTCTTTGAAAGACTATTATTATTTACCATCTATGGAGTATATTTTGCAAGTTGTTTTAGGTGCATAAAATTTATCACTCCTAAATGGATATTTCGGTTATCACATGTCTTTCACACATTAAATAATAGTATAATGTTACAATAAAACATAAAGTGGTCACCAAATAATTACATAGTGTGATTAACCACACCACCTAGGTGTATCACAACTAAATAATTTTTTAATCACAACATTGTAATATGCCATTTTATGCAATAGTGTACAAAACCATATCCTAACATTCTACCACTTGTATAAATTTCATAAGGGATCAATAAATAAAATGCATCATCATAGCCATACATGAAGCCACATGAATCTCCATAATGTTATTGTGCTCCATCAAGATACCTGCAATAAGAACAAAGTGACCACCATCTCAAGCAAGAACCCTGCTCATCCTCCAATGTGCCACCTATGGAAGAAAAGGAACATGCCAAGGTGAAGATGCACTAATCCAAGAACACAAGAATCAAATCCAAGTGATAACAAAGGCTCCAAATAAGTTGTCAAATGTACAAGAACACATGATCAAAAATAGAATCCGCAACACATGCTAATATATCCAACCATCCATACCTCCAAGGTATTAATAAATAAAATAAAATCACACCAACAACATATGTAACCCATAGACCACAATCAAAATCTCCCTATATCAAACCTACCAATGAATAATATACATATCTAGGAGCTCCCACTCCATGGGTAATGTCAAAGAATATGAAGTCTACCAATCTACACTATATCAAGGTGTTATAAATGATCAACAATGAAGTGCCAAGAACAATAACAATGATCCACACATGCAACCCAAATAGTTACATAATCTCTCACAACATGTTGCCACCATCCTCCCAAATCATATAAACATGAACCTCCAAGAAGGAACCATGAAGAGAGAAAACCTATAAACCATAACATGTCTTTCTACCAACACCTCAAAAGAGAAGTGTCGTGTCAAGTATGATCTCCTAACAACCCCAAATGAGAATACTCAACAACATCCAACCAATCAATATCATAGATCAAGTACAACATATGAATCATGTAACAATACCAATATTGATGTAAGCCTCTCTAATCAAGAAGATCAAACTCAAAGCATCCATTCCCAAACTAGGAATTCGGCCAATAAAAAATGTCCTAAAATCCTCATCAGTGAATGATAACATAAAATCAAATGCACAAGGAGATAGCCATGTCAAACATCTATTGAAAATCTGAAATATTGAGAGGGGGGTGAATTATTATTCCATGAACCGATAATAAAATCCACTTAACCATAATCACAGTTTTAACTAAATTAACAAGAGAGAACATAGAAATAGTTCAATGCAATCATACACATGAACACAAATATTTTTACATAGAAAACCCAGAATGGGAAAAACCATGGTGAGGGTTAACTCACAATATATTATATCCAGATAAAAAATATTACAGGGCTCACTGTCCTTAAAAGGATCATAGTCTGAGTAGAAAATATGGCTAACTACCAAGATAAAATGATAGTGGCTTACTGCTAGAATAATGAACTAATGGAATATACCTTCAAGTATAGGGTTCAGTTCCACTGAAGCTCAAAATATAAAGTATTGCATCACTCAACAAATCTATACTACTAATAAAGAATTTAGGCTCTAATCTTATCCTTTGTTCACATTCACTTTTCCTTCTTGCTTTCTTGTTCATCTCTCTTCTATCTTTCATCCTATATATATACAAGTATATCGTATTCATCAATTAGGTTGGCCTAATTGGATGAACACAAAATAATCAAAACCTTTCTTTATCAGCACCATATAATATTTGAACATTTTATCCATGTAGTGCATTATGCCAAGTCGACTATTAGTCTTCATAATATATTACATTCACTGATTTGGCCAAAACTAAACCACAATTCTCCAAACCAACAAATAATCCTCAAAGCACACCTTCTAGATTTGAGAACACATTAATTTCCCATCATACTACTAGTAAAGAGACTATCAGAAAAACCACAATATAATAATGTTCACCTTAGTAGAATGCAGAGTCTCCCACATAGTATACCTCACATAAAACAATAGTAGGATATAGAGTTAAGCTCTATCAGAGGTATATTTATGTTCATATAAAAAGATGTCTCAAGATCCAAGATATAGCTATTTGAATGAGTCAAATACCAACACACTGATCCATCACAAAGGAGTATTACCAACAGAGAACAACTTATCGTAAACCAAGAAAACTTCCCATATAGTTATCACCATGTAGTTATTACCATGTTGACATCAATGAAAACATAGGAACAACTAGCACAATCATCCATAGTTCATGCTCATGTTGCAAATCTTCCAACAACATCTCTCAAAATGAATCCTCTAGAACTAACTATTCATGGCTCAATATCCATATCCATGAAAGATAAAGAAATATAAAATCAGCTAAACAATCCTCAAATGAGTCTCTAAAATCAATCACCATGAATCAATTAATTCCCATGAGAAATCAAAGAAAAAAACATAACACATCTGAAAGAAATAATGAGAAAATACCCTCTCAAATGGTAAATTTTCGAGTAGACCAAGAGTGGGGAATGAGAATTCTCCTCCAAGATAACCAAGTCATCATGGCTCACTCCAAGAAAAATCTCCTCTATCATTCCATCATGAAACCACATCCATATCTAGGTGAAATCTCCTTGGTCTTCTTCCTGAAACATCCAAAGATTATCTATCTCAAGAAAATTTCTCTAATCATAAGAGTACTCCAACCTTACCCATGTCTCCAACTATCCATGAGTACCTGCAACCGATCAATACATGCCAAACTCCAAATGCAACATAGCACTATCATGAAGCAATCAAGAAAATGATCAATGCATTCAATACTAAGAGAACCACCAAGATCAATGTCAAAGCTCCAACTGTAGAATTAGGAACCTATCATGACATCATGATCTCACCATCTCCTCCTAGGAGATCACATGCAATAATTCATACATCCTTAGTACCCAATATTAAATAAGGGGTTAGTGGTTTTGTGTTCACATAGTTTTGTGGCACATGGTTTTATTTTACCACTTGGTTGAATTTGTGTGAGATTGAGTCTATAAAAGAAATAGCATGTTTAGTGGTTAAGGTTGGTTGGGTGAGTCGGTTGTCATTATTGAGTCTTTCTGAGGAGTGCATATGTGAAGAATGGCATGGGATGTGTGGATTCATGCTTGGACACGTGAGGATTTTTTTGAGAGGCTTGATGTTTCAAAGATATTTACTGCAACTCTTGTATTTCTTTGTTGTTGAATAATACGATGGAGTATGGATGCTTTTGGAGGCTATGTTTTCCCCTCTTGAGGGTTTTCCCTAGGTATATCTTGTGTTATCTTGTGGCTTTTCTATTTGATCTATGCATTATGGTTACTTGCATGCATGTTTATCTCTCATGGGGCTATGTAGGAAATGGATTAAGATTCTAGGTTATGATGAATTATTTCCTAAGAAATAATGTGAATTATCTTCTTTATAATGACCAAAAAATAATATTTTTTTGTGAGAATAAGTTGAGTTCTCAGCTAAGAATCAAGATAAATTTTCACAGTAGTACAAAGAAAAAATCATACCATTGAAATTTTAAAAAAGAATCCAAGAGGTAAAATGGTTACGCTTGAATTCATCTTCAATATAGATGACCAAGTTAGAAATAAAAAAGTAAGAATGGTGATAAAGAAAGAAAACTATGAAGAAGTGGTCATTTTTAAAGATAAACTTCTCAAACTTGGCAAGGTATGCACACAAGAATAAAAGCATGCTTTCATTCAGCTTTGTTAATAGTATAGTGATGTTTTTTCTTGGGAGTATAGTGATTTAAAAGGTTTTGATATTGATTTGTAACAACATACCATTGAATAATAACCAAATAATAAAATAGTTAGGTAGAAACAAAGTAATTTGAATCCAAAAATTGAGTCCCCCATGAAGCAAGCATTGAAAATAATAATAGAGAGAAGCATTATGTTTCCTATCAAACACATATTATGGGTCTCAAGTTTAGTACCTGTAACAAAAAGGAATGGAGATATAAGGTTATGTGTTGATTTTAGAGACTTCAATAGAGCCTCTTTGAAGGACTATTATTATTTACCCTCTATGGAGTAGATTTTGAAAGTTATTTAAGTGCATAAAATTTCTCACTCCTAGATGGAAATTTTGTTTACAATCAAATTTTGGTCAAGGAAGAAGATCAATTTAAGACAACATTTACAACTAAATGTGGAATTGTGGCTTATATAAAGATTCCTTTTGGTTTTTCCAATGCAAGGGGAACATTTCAAGGAGCCATGAATATGGATTTTCAAATACTAAGAAATAAAATTTTACTATTTTACTTAATGACATTACAACTTTTTTTTTAAAATTCTAAAGATCATTTGTCTCATCTCAAGCAAGTTTTTTACTAGTGTGGATAGTTTGGAGTGTCACTTAACCCCCAAAAGTATATGTTTTAGTATATAAATGTAAACCCCTTGGCCATATTGTATCAAAAAAAGAACTTGCAATTGAACTCAATACAATAAGTGTAATCTTAGCATATCCTTTACCAAGCCACAGGAAATGACTATAAATATTTCTAAGAAATCATTTTTTTTAGAATATTTAAGCCTGGTATTGAAAATATTTTGAAGAAACTAACCTTCATGTTAAAGAAAGGCATTCCTTTCATATGTAAAAGGGAAGTAAAAATAAGTTTTGAAGCAACAAAAAAAGCTATAGTAGGAGCACTGACTCTCATAAATCTCATTTTTCCAAGAATTCAACTCTGTATGCTTTTGGAAGCATAGATATCATCTCAGCCATGTTGGCACAACTAAATAAAGAAGGTACAAAATAAGCAATAGCCTTATTTAGCTAGCATTTAGATGGATATGAGGAAATGTGTTCTTTTGTTGAATAAAATTAATTGTTGTCATAAGAATTTTGAAGAAATTTAGACATTTTCTTTCCAATAACAAGATTCATTTAATTGTCTCTAACCCAAGTGTCAAAGAGTTTCTTTTAAGAAATTTTTTAATTGAAAAAAGAGAAAGTTGAATTACAAAGGTAGTGGAATATGATTTAGACATTAAATTTACCAAGTTGATTAGGGGTAAAGGCTTGTGTGGGTATCTAGTTGAAAGTTTAGAAAATGATTAATATGTTGTACTAATAGTCCAAAATGATCCACAAATATATATACCTTCATCTAACACAAGTTGGACATAAGATATGGCACATTTACTTTAGACAAGTGAGTATCCTCAATCTATTCCTTATGTACTCTTAGATGGGATAATATTTAGAAAATAATTTAATGGTGTTCTCTTGAAGTGCATTGAAACTAATCAGATTAACAAAATTTTGTAAGAGTTTCAAGATGGGGCAATAGGAGGATATTTTTCTCTAAAGACCACAACATTTAAAATAATGAAGATTGAATACTAATGGCCCAACCTATTTAAATATTATTATGTATGGGTAAGAAATCATAGGAAATGTACATTCTTTACATGCAAACAAAACTTAGCAACTCTTCCCTTGTAACCAATTTAGGTAGAATTTTTTTTTATGAAATGGGGTTTGGGTTTCATACGAGTAAGTAACCTAGTTTCAAGCGAGTTCCATAAGTGGGTGTTAACATCCACTGATAATTTCACAAGGTGGAAATAAGCCATAACACTTAAGGAGTCCAATCAAAGCTTAGTCTTAGATATCTATGAAGATATTGTTACAAGGTTTGGAGTACCAAATTCCATTATTTTTTAATAATATAATAGTTTTTGTTAGAACTAAAGTAAGTGATTGGAAAATTAAACATGGAAATCATTTGAGTACATCCTCTAATTAATACCCCAAAATAAATGGACTAGAATATTCCACCAACAAGAATCTAATCAGAATTATCAAAAGGATAGTAAAGGATAATCAAATATCATGACATACCAAGTTGAAATCAGCCTTGTGGGTTGATAGGAATACCTGTAAGAGGTGAATTGGAAACTCACCATATATGTTTGTTTATGGAAAAGAGGAAAAGTTTCCCATTTCTCTTAAAATTAAAGCTCTTGAATTGGTTAATCAACTAGGAATTATGGAGGAGGATCTAATGTCAATCAAAGATTTGTAGAGTTAATGGAGTTAGAGGAAACTAGAAACCAAAAAATGGAAACAATGGAGCTTCATCAAGCTCAAGTGAAAAGGTCATTTGATACGAAGGATGTTCAAAAAAATTTGAAGGATACATTATGCTCAAGTGGGTGAGCTAAAATTGGACCTAGAAGACATACTAGATTTGACTCCTTATGGAGCAAGGCTTATATGATTTTTTGAGTGCAAACAACATAATGCCTTTTAGTTGTCTAAATTGGATGAAGAGGAGATGCCTAAGCTAGCCAATGGAATACATCTCAAACATTTTTATTGAGGTAATGATATAAATTATTGTACATATTAGGATAATTTTTCATGTTGAATAATTTTTGTTGCACATAGTTATACTTTTGTTTTTCCTCCAAGTGCTACCTGCACATTGTTTTGTTCCAATTTTATAATGTTGAGGCAGGTCGTGTTTAGTTGCTAGCCCTTGAATGTGTTTCCTAATGGATTGATAAGGCTTGTAGGATCCCATTTTTAGCAAGAAAAAATCCCATAAAAGTCATGAAAATGTTGATATTTTTGCCCCCCTTTTTTTCCCACTACTGATAACCTATCTAAGAGATATTTGTGGTTATTTGGGTTAGTTTCACTTTTGTGTTGTAGTTTTATTTCTCTTACCTTATTCATTTACCTAAATGCTAAATATCTCAATTTTTTCTAAGTGTTCAAATCTTCTGAGCTTTCCATCTACTCAAATTCCCAAATGGGTATCCTCGATTCAAATTTTATGGATTTTGGATAAAAATTAGTTAAGCTATACATTTGTGATTTTTTCCTTCCATCTTCCCAAGGTGCAGTTTAGTTTGGTTTTCCCATAGAGTGCAATTTAGTTTTGTTTTCTCACAAAGTGTTGTTCACTTAGGTTTCACCACAATAGAAGAAAATCTTTAAAATGGCTAACTAATAATTTTATAGGTAGATAGGGTCCAAATTTTCATATAGACTAGATGAAGATTCTCAACCCACATGTACTCAATGGTGATAATATTTTAGCGGTGTGGATATTTCCAAGTAAATCATGTAGAAACAAATGTACATTTAGTGATCATTTTCCCATAGCTATAATTGAAGGAAAAATTCCAACAATCACCTAAATGAAGCCAAAATATGGGTTTTGTGGGCACATGTAGACCATATTCATTTTGATATGTTTTTTATGCACTTCTCAACATAGGTAATGCATAGGTGCATCACCTCTTTTGAAAGAAAATATTCCACAATAAAATTGTGGAACACTACCCCAAGGTCTCTAGTTTCAGGTCTTGACAGTGCTTGGAATATCTCAATTGATTTATGTGATTTGTTGGAATCACAAGGCAGTCTTATGGATGAGTTACAAAGTGGGAAAGTTGGATTTGAAAATGGAGTTTTTAAGATGGGAGAGTTGCTAAGAATTTTTTTTAGGTTGAAATAGCAGTCTTGAACTCCATTTTATCATTGGATTTAGCTTTACAATGTGCAATGAACCTTGCCTAAGGTTACTTATTAAAAATAAATAAAAAAGAGCAAGGAAGAGAGTAAGTTCCTAGACCTAAAACTATGAATGAACAATGATCATGGAGGTTACTATAGTAAAAAACTCCCCAAACTGGATTTTGCTTGGCCAAGAGGATCCTACAGTTACACAAAACTAGTGCAATCTTCTAAGGACTACAAATTTTCAGATTACACACACACATAATGCACATTCAATCGAACTAAGTTGCAAAAATAAAGTAAAGAAGCTCAAACTAGCTTTACAAGGTGATTCATCATCAACAAACCACAAAAAGAATGAGCTAGAAATTCATCAAATATTGTAACAACAAACACCATCATCACTTCCCTTCAACAAACTAACAACTAAACTAATAGGGAAGTAGAACCATGCACACATAATGAGAAAAATCAAAAGGAAACACCCATAAATCATGCAATTTTGCTTTCTATTGCTGCAAAATACTTTTTACACTAGCTCTCCAACCATTTACAAATGAGGGGGAGACCCCTATTTATAGTTTTCCAAAGCCTGAATGAATGGCTAGGATTAAATTACATTGTGTGGCCTAGATTTGATTGCACTAGGGCTTCACCTACCCCACAATATTCAATAATTTAAAATACATATTTTGTCTTTTAGTGCCCAGGTGCTGTAGCAATTTGTCCTCTAGCTGATTTCCCTTTTACCGTAGCTAAAACTACCTAAAATTTTCCCTTTTTTGATGGACTTGCAACATTCTTCATTGGATCAAATGAGCCTGTTGATGACTGGCATCAATGGATTGGTTGCCCCTAATTCAGGTGGACAACTCCTTAAAGATCACCTTTATCTAGTGAAAAGTAGGACAACTCCCTTATGCATCTTAAAGGCCACCCCCTTGCATTTTGGAATTGACTTCCTTGGCATGAGCCTTCTTCTAATACCATTTCTATTGATGGGTTCTACGAAGAAAGGTGGATATAAAATGAATGGTGATAGGAGCTATGTTCTTTTCTTTATTCAGCTTTCTCAATGGGTCTCCCTGATGGACCCGCGGTAGGCATCTTGAATCCTACATACATTTAGTGTCATAAGTGCTTTCATACACAAATCAAGGCAAACATTAGTCAAATCTTGCAAACTCCTTGTTAGATCCACCCATGCATCATCAAAATATAATAATATTTAGTCTAAATTGCCATTAGTAGTTTACTGGAGGGATTTTAGATGATTCAGGCCTAAGAGGTTAGACTTCCCTAGCCAGAATGTTGTTTTGAAAGGGTGAATAGGGCAAGGAAACCTAGATGATTTATCCCAGCTTCAAATTCAGTTAATTTGAAAAGTCCATGCAGGAGATGGTCCAATTTGAGCATGTGGGTCAAAGTTCATTTTTTGGATTAGGAGGTATTTAGACCATCATTAGGGAACCTAGAGTTATGAGGAGGGAAAGTTGTCTAAATTTTGTTATTTTGAATAGCCATGGTGAGGCGGAATTTCGAGGATGGAGTTCCGAGGTCCGAATCCCGCGATGCTAGAGGACGATTGGTAGTGGATGGAAGGAAAATGGCCAACGACGGACAACAATTCAAAAGGAAAGTTCTCAGACAATGGTGGAGGGAAAGAAGTCCAGAAGGAGAGTTCCCAGATGGTGGTGGAAGGTCCGAAACCCAGAGGCTGAAAGGATGAAATCCAATAGACGGAAGGCAAACGGCTAATGATCGACAACAATTTGAAAGGGAAGTTCCTAGATGACGGCGGAGGGATAGTAGTCAGGAAAGGAAAGTTCCCAGATGGTGGTGAAAGGATCACAGGTCGAAAGGAAAGTTCCTAGACAATGGCAGAAGGTCTAGAACCCAGAGGCTAGAAGGATGAAAGCTAGTGGACAAAAGGAAAAAAAGGAATGGTGGACAACAGTCCAGAAGGGAAGTTCTCAGACGGTGGTAGAGGGACAACAATCTGAAAGGAAAGTTCTCGAATGGTGATGGAAGGTCTGAAACCCAGAGGCTAGAAGGAAGGAAACCAACGAATGGAAGGAAAATAGCTAGTGAGGGACAACACTCTAGAAGGAAATTTCTTGGATGGCAGCGGAGGGACTGGAACCCGAAGGTTGAAAGGATGACAACTAGTGGATGAAAGGAAAACAACCAACAAGGGACAACAGTCTAGAAGGAAGTTCTACAAGTTCTTGAAACTTGTCAAAACCTGAACAGTTCACCCAGGCATCATAGAAACATCACAAATCCATAGGAAAATTTTCCCCAAAGTCAAAAATTAAGGAAAAATCAAATCGAGCGAGTAGGGACCAAGTCAGCAAGAGTAAGGCAAAAGCGAAAAAAGAGGCCCCAAAAAAGAAAAAGACTTAGAAAAACTTAGGTAGGTGAATTTGGTCAAGGGAATTTGATCATTTGAAGGCACATGACCAATTTAGGCCCCAAGAAAGGGGCATGCAAAACAAGACAAGAGAAAAGAAGCTCATCGAGAGTGAAAAGAGGTGGTCCCGACCCACGATGGGGCATGCGGAAAACATGCACAACAAATGGCAACTCGTTGGGGAAATTCTCTAGAGAATTTTGATGAAAACTGAAATTATGAACCCAAAATCTCTTGTTTCAATCTTCACACTAGGGAAAACAAGCCAAATGCTCAACCAAAGGATCAAAACCACTAGCTAATCCAACCTTCAGTATTCTGAAAATCGAAGTGTGTGCAGTTGCATCAATTCCCATCCTTTAGTTGCTACAGGAACCCAAGTTATGTCAAGTTAAGCTACGTAGTTTATTGTAACTCCAAAAGCATTCAAGAAATTTCCTTGTAGCCAGTCAGACGTCCATAGTCCAAACGAGGTTGTCGCTTTGATTCTCCTAAATATTGCTCTACTTTTGGTCAGGCATCCATAGCCCTGGTAGAGTTGCTCAGATACCCCTACAAAGATAAATTTATTTTCTTTTGATTTTCAATTTTTAATTCTTTTTATTTTAGCCCGCAACCATGGAAGCTCGCGCTTAGGGTTGAGAATCACAGTGGCATTGAAGAATTTTTTTATATTTTTCACTTAATTAGACTTCATAAAGGACCTACAATGACCTCCAAATTCCTAAAATATGTGAGAGATATAAGATTCTAGAATACATTAGAATCAGACCAACCAACAACTTATCTTCTTTGAATCAAACACCCAGATCATTTGGCACTAATAGAAGATCCTCACAATCCACTCTAAAAACTTGATTAAAGTTTGATGAAGAAATACATAGAACAACCCTAGGTGATAAGTATAGTTGTTGTGTGCATAGATGTGCCCATCCAAAAGAAGAGAGATCCTAATCAAAGTAGCAACAAAGCAACAACAAAATGAAAGCAAAGAGAATGAAAAGAGAACACCAAAACTAACCAAAGCAGGAAAATGGAAAGGGAAAAAACCAAGAAACTACCCTAAAGCAAGAAACCTACAACAAACCAACTAACCTAAGGAAAGCAAGAAAGTAGAGTATTTACAAGAAACCTACACTACTCAAAAATGAGCTATGTACAAAGAGATATTTACAAAGCACTATTTTCAGGAAAGGTGAACTGACATCAATGCCAGTTGAACTTCGTAATGCATGCACAAGTAATAGGGAAATCGTTACGGTTCTAAGCCATGCAGATTTATCTTTATACTAAAAAAATAGAAGTTCAACATTGCAGCACTCAAGTTTAGTCACTCGGTCAGGGAAAATCAGCAATTGAAGAGGCTCACTAAACCCATGGTTAATCCATAAATACGTTTGTCTCCCCTCATTCCCATAATCAAAATGATAAGTGTAGATATGAAAATTAACAAGAGAAAGGAAGGATAGAACCTATATTTCGTTGTGAAATTGTGGCAGTGTTTGATAGTCGAGAGTGAGCACTGCATTTTCAATCTTTGCATCAGCAACCTTGGGCAGGCATGGTGGAGGATGCATCATTTCAGGAATCAAACCTACATAAGGTAGGGAGAATGGGGCAGAAATCACTTCTTCCAGGTCTTGTGTGGGATCAACAATCCCTATCAGTTTTTCTTTGAGAAGATAGACTTCATCTCATTGATTCTCTGCAAACCTAGTGTCCACTTGATTGTTGTCCTCAAAAGGCAACACGTTGTCCCATTTCCTTTCCCAAGTGTTGTCCTTATTTATGTGGTGTTCAATGTTGTGGGAAAATGACATGCGTGAATATGTCCTATTGAATCCATCTAAATATGAAGGAGAATCAACAACAATCATGCAAGAAGGACTCCAAGTTGCATCTTGTAGTTGACCAGGGGCTTCATCTCTATCGGCAGCTTTCTCAGTACCCCCACCTTTGTCTTCTTCTCTTTGTTTTTCATGCATCTCATCATGAAATTCACTCATTTACCCTTGCTCACTATCACTATAGATGGAGAAGGAACCCCTCTCCCAATCCAAAAACTCTAGTGCATCGCTATTCACAGGCTCAAGGAGTATGTCTTCATCACTACCATCTTCTGGGATGTGCCCTTCCTCAACATGAGCATACCTCCGTTGTATAGATCCCAATGGAAAGAAGTCATCAATTGATGGCACCTCATCAAGGGGACCAAAATCCACTACACATTCTCCCTCCAAGGACTCACCATAAATCCCATCATTTATGGTGCACAAATGCTCTTGAAGAGGGAGAAATTTTTGATGACTAGTGGAAAACCTTCTTGTTTGATCTAATTCATCACTCAAAAGATCAAGATTGTATTTTTGTCCTTCTTCTATTATTGTCCCAACATCCTCTTAAGGACTACCTTCAGCTAGGTTATCACTTGGCTCAAGCTCTTGATCCTCACATTCCATCCTGAAAAAATTGTGGGAAGTGGTGTGCTTGGCTACCTTGCTTGTTCTTTGACTTGCTTGATGGATTCTTGGCACAGTCTACATGTGAAATCTAATTGCGATGAATCATGAAGTTTGCACCAATTCAGCAGTAGTAGCACCTCCAAATCCACTTGGTATTTCAGCTCTGACCAATCCTTTGCTAATATGGAGATGAGTTGGTCATATCTTTTTTCTACTGGGTCCTCATCATCACTTGAAAAAGAAGCTTGATGGTAGACAGTCATGACGAGTGGTTGTTCCCCCCACTCCAAACTTTCATTTTCATATTCTCAATCATTATCATTCATGAAGGAGAGGTCTTCTAATCTGATTTCACTTATACTCTCGTCATAATTTTTTGTTGTTCTAAAGCTATCAACCTCTTCCTCTTTCTAATTTTCAACATTTTCATTGGCTGCTCCAGCATACACTATTGCAGAATTTGTTGGTTCGTCCTCAAATTCCACTAGATCCTCTTCTAGATTGGAGAATTGCTCTTTGATAATAGAGAAAAGGATTTATAATCTCTTTCTGAGTGAACTTTCATCAAAGCTTTCTACTTTCCTATAGAAATCAGGTGCTTCCTTTTCATTTTCAACTTCAAAGTTTATTGTCCCCACACTAGTTTGTATCATATTTATTGGTTCATCTTGAAGGTGCTATCCTCCAGATGCTGACATATTTTCTGCCTCATGGGATGATTCAACTTCCTTGATAGTTGGCTGCTCCAACTTTTCTGAACAACCCTTGACTTGGGTGATGATGTTTGCACATGATGAACAAGTAAATTCTAAATGTGGTGCATTGTGAAATCTATACCAGATTGACATTATTACTTCATCCAATCTTGGTCTATCTTTGTTACCCAAAAATTCTTGGATCAGCTCTTCGAATTTCTTAGCTGTCATGGTTGTCAATTCTTCCTTTGGGCCTGCAGAGGCTAAAGGCTGATAGATTTTCCAAAAGGGAATTTCTCCCTGCAATACCCTTTCAACTTTGTCCAAGAATGTTAGACACTCCAATTCATTGTTCCTACAAGTGCAATGAATTCTACATTTATCTATAAATGAAAATTTCTACAATGGTCTCTTAAATCTCCTATTCAAATCTACATGTAGCTGAGTGTTGCCAATTTGGACATGCTACTTCATTTTGACTGAGCTTTGTTTTATCTTCAAAATTTTGTGATTTTAAGCATCAAAATTAAAAGAGATCTCCTTATCTCAAATTTCTTCTTGAAGGTTCTCTTTTCAACTTCTAACCCTCAGCTTTGTAGCCTCAACATGGAATGCCCTCCTTCTAGCGCTAATTCTATTGATGTGCTTTTTATGCACTTGTCAACATAGGCAATGCATAGGTGCATCACCTCTCTTGAAAGACAATCTTCCACACATCAAATTGCAGAATACTATCCCAAGGTCTCTAATGTTAGGTATTGACAATGCTTGGAATATCTCAGTTGATTTATGTGATTTGTTGGAATCACAAGGTGGTCTTACAGATGAGTTACAAAGTGGGAAATTTGGATCTAGAAATGGAGTTTTTAAGATGGGAGAGTTGTGCATTTGTTGTAGGTTTAAACAACAGTCTTGAACTCCATTTTATCATTGGATTTAGTTTTACAATGTGCAATGAACCTTGCCTAATGTTACTTATTAAAAAAAAGGGAAAAAAGAGAAGGGAAGAGAGTAAGTTCCTAGACCTAAAAATATGAATGAATAGTAATCATGAAGGCTGCTACAATAGACAAAATCCCCAAACTAGATTTTTCTTGGCCAAGCGGATCCTACAGTTACACAAAACCAGTGTAATCTTCTAAGGACTGCAGATTTTCATATTACACATAGACATCATGCACATGCAATCGAACTAAGTTGCAGGAATGAAGTAAAGAAGCTCAGACTAGCTTTACAAAGTGATTAATCATCAAAAAACCACACAAAGCATGAGCTGGAAATTCATCAAATACTATAACAACAAACATCATCATCACTTCCCTTCAAGAAAGTAACAACTAAACTAAAAGGGAAGTAGAACCATGCACACATAATGAGAAAACTCAAAAGGAAACACCCATAAATCATGCAATGTTTCTTTCTATTGCTACAGAATGCTTTTTACACCATCTCACCAACCATTTACAAATGAGGGGGAGACCCCTATTTATAGTTTTCCAAAGCTTGAATGAATGGCTAGGATTGAATTAAATTGTGTGGCCCAAATTTGATTGCACTAGGGCTTCACCTACCCCACAATATTCAACAATTTAAAATACATCTTTTATCTTTTCCCTATTTTGTCTTTTAGTGCCAAGGTGCTATAACAGTTTATCTTCTAGCTGATTTCCCTTTTACCATAGCTAAAACTACTTGAAAGCTACCCTTTTTTTGATGGACTTGCAACATTCTTCATTTGATCCAACAACCCTATCGACAACTTGCATCAATGGATTGGTTGCCCCTGATTCGGGCAAACAACTCCTTAAAGATCACCATTATCTAGTGAAAAGTAGGATAGCTCCCTTATGAATCTTCAAGGCGACCCCCTTGCATTTTGTCATTAAATTCCTTGGCATAGGCTTTCTTCTAATACCAACTCTATTGATGGGTGCTACGAAGAAAGGTGGATATAAAATGAATGGTGATAGGAGCTATGTGCTTTTCTTTATTCAGCTTTCTCAATGGGTCTCCTCGATGGAACCGTGGTAGGCTTCTTGAATCCTACATACATGAAGTTCCATAAGTTATTTCATACACAAATCAAGGAAAATATTAGTCAAATATTGCAATCTCCTTGTTAGATCCACCCATGCATCATTAAAATATTAGAATATTTAGTCTAAATTTCCATTAGTAGTTTATTGGAGGGAGTTTTGACAGTTTGGGCCCAAGAGGCTAGACTTCCCTACTCAGAATTCTTTTTTGAATGGTGAACAAGGTAGGGAAACCTAGATGATTTCTCCCGGCTTCAAATTCAGGCAATTTGAAAATTCCTTCTAGGAAAGGGTCCAATTTGAGCATGTGGGTCAAAGTTCATTTTTTGGATTAGGAGGCATTTAGACCATCATTAGGGCACCTCAAGTTATGAGGAGGGAAATATTTCTAGAGTTTTTTGTTTGGAACAAACATGGTGAGGTTGCATTCCGGGGATGGAGTTCTGGGGTCTAAAACCCACGATGTTGGAGGATGGATGGAAGTGGATGGAAGGCAAATGACCAATGATGGACAACAACCCATTAGGAAAGTTCCTAGACAACGGTGGAGGGACAGTAGTCTAGAAGGAAAGTTCTTAGATGGTGGCAAAAGGTCTAGAACATGGATGCTGGAAGGATGATAGCCACCAAACGGAAGGAAAATGGCCAATGGAGGACAACAGTCTGGAAGGGAAGTTCCCAGATGGTGGCGAAGGGACAATAATCTTGAAGGAAAGTTCCTGGATGGCGGTGGAAGGACAACAGTCCAAAAGGAAAGTTCCCAGATGGCGTTGGAAGGTCCAGAACCCGGAGGCCGGAAGGATGACAACCAATAGACAAAAGGAAAATGACCAATGGTGGATAGCAGTTTGGAAGGGAAGTTCTCAGATGGTGGTGGAGGGACAACAGTCCAAAAGGAAAGTTCCCAGATGGCGGTGGAAGGTCCAGAACCCAAAGGTCCGAAGGATGACAACCAGTGGATGAAAGGAAAATGGCCGATGAGGGATAACAGACTAGAAGGAAAGTTTCCAGATGATGGTAGAAGGTCTAAAACCTAGAGGGTGGAAGGATGACAACTAGTGGATGGAAGGGAAATGACAAGCGAGGGATAGAAGTTCAGAAGGAAAGTTCTTGGATGACGGCGGAAGGTTTGAAACCCAGAGGCTAGAAGGACAACCAAAAAATAGAAGGAAAACAACCAAAAACCAACAATAGTCTAGAAGGGAAGTTCTTGGACGAAGGAAGAGGGATAGCTTTCCAGAAGGAAAGTTCCCGGATGGTAGCAGAGGGATAGCAGTTTAGAAAGAAAGTTCTCGGATGACTGTGAAGGGACCAAAACCTAGAGGTCAGAAGGATGGAAACCAACGGATGGAAGGCAAATGGCCAATGAGGGACAACAGTCCAGAAGGAAATTTCTTGGATGGCAGTGGAAGGACCAAAACTTGGAGGCTGGAAGGACGACAACTAGTGGATGGAAGGCAAATGACCAACGAGGGACATCAATCTAGAAGGAGGTTCCACAATTTTTTAAAACTTGACAAAACCTTGGTAGTTCACCTAGGCACCACAAAAACATCCCAAATCCATAGGAGACTTGTCCCCAAAGTCAAAAATGAAGGAAAAAGTGAATTGAGCAAGTAGGGACCAAGTCAATAGGAGCAAGGAAAAAGCAAAAAAAGGAGGCCCCACAAAAGCAAAAGACTTAGCAAAACTCAGGTAGGTGAATTTGGTCAGGGGAATTTGATCATTTGAAGGCATGTGACCAATTTAGGCCCCAGTAAAGGGGCATGCAAAACAAGACAAGAGAAAAGCAGCTCGTCGGGAGCAAAAAGAGGGGGTCCCTACCCATGATGGGGCATGTGTGCAAAACATGCAAAACAATTCTCACAATTTCAATGAGGGTAAAGTTGTGCAAAAGGATGGTTTGTGGGGATTTCTAAGTGAACCATCAAGTTTCAATGTGTAGTTACTGGTGGTTTTTCCACATTTTTAATTACTAATGGACTTTTTTGTTGGAGTTGATAATGACTAATTTTATATTTTTTATGGATTTCAAGGGCAATTGGTCTTGTAAGTATTTTCATGTAAACTAAAATAAATTCAAACTAGTGAAGTTCAATAGTCAACCAACTTCCCATATGGATTGAATCAATGTTAAAATCTCACAAATTGTAGTTTTGATGGAATCTAAGTTATTTTTAGATCTTGTGGAGGTTTCGAGGTGGTGCAAATATGTCCTTATGGAGCTAAATTTATCACATAGGTCCAATGGGAGTTGTATTTTTGCATGAAAATGATATTGATAAAAGCACCAAGGACTAAGAGCTGAAATTTAGCTAATGGGGACCCAATGGAGTTTCTTGACCCACATTGGGCCTGATGGAGGTCAAATTCCTATAACTGATCTAGTTACACCTCGTAAACATGCAAAGCTACCAAAATGGCTAGAATGTCACCATTAATACATTTCAACAATCACCAACTATGAGATTTAATCTATTTCTTCCTAAAAAGATGTTGTGAATTTAATTTCTACAATTATTGGTGAAGAAGTAGTGCCTATACTTCTTTACTACTATAGACATCCCTTTCTACCATTCCCATGTCTAGATTTTGATTTTGTGCTATATTTTGCAGGCTTCCCTATAGTTCATTCAATTCTCACCTAGAAATTTTTGCACTTCTCTAGGAGACCTAGTTGCTAGGCTTTTCTTGGGCCTACCATGTCTCTCTCTTTCTAGACTCTCTTTTTGAATAAAAGGGAATTCATTTGTTTATTGTAGTGGTTCTTCCTTCTTTTTTGTCCATGAGACTACCACATATTTGCAAATCTTCTTGAACTAAAATAATTTTCATGCCTATGAATGAATAAAGATTGGTATTTTCACATATTCTCTCTTCTTGCACTCTATGTGAATGTTGTTTACCTCCATTTTTGAATGATATTTTTATCATCCACATTTTTATGTTGTGTTAGATATGTTTTTAGGATTTGACTATGGATACTATCTTTCCCTCTTCACACTTGTTAAACCTAACCTCCATACACATATATAGGATATAATAAAATGGAGATTTATGTAATTTCTCATGGTATCTTATTTATTTCTTTGTGCTATGATGATAAAGGAAGAAACCAATCTAAACATTGGTGCATCACCTCTTTCCATTTTAACATTATTTCTTCTCCTTTCCCTTGGCAATCAAAAGAATAATTTTAGGTAATATTTTTAATTACATGTTTGATTTGGATCAACACTTTGTACATAGTTTAGAAAGGGAAAATTCCATTGATTAGGAGGTTTGGATTCATTCAATAGGGTCCCACACCTTAATTCATTCCCATGTTTCCCTAAATAGTTGAAATATTTCATTAAATAGATGGTACAATTCAAATTGACAATAGGTTCTTCAACCTCTTGATGAATTTATTCCTTTGCCTCTAGAGTTAGATATCCCTCTATGACCTCTACCATAGCTAAGGGAATTTTCCCAAATATGAGTACCAAAAACAGGCCAAGACCATTTTGGTTCTATTATGCATATAACACGAGCATGTTATTACACATTCACATTTTACTATCCATAAAAGAAAAAATAGTGTACCTTTAATGTAGTGTGTTATAACATGAGAAATTTATACACATTCTTTCCTTATAACTTTCCTTGGTAGCTACCAACCCTTAGTGTTGGATTTTTCTTAGGCATCTATTAGACTTGCATGCCAATGTCTAAAGATGCAGTTTCTACAAAATATAGAAAAATAAGCAAATGTTGAACATGCTCTCCATCATTTTTGCATATTTTTTGATGTTGATTTAAAAAATACCATACTAAAATTGTTAGCAAGGGTTTTTCTGGAATTACAATCTAGAGATCTATACCCTAATATCCCTTATGTAGTATGTTTATATCCTAGAGGATATAGTGAGAGAAATGAGTAAGTTTGTTAAGAACCTATATCTAACAACTTTTCTAATTAAGGAAAACATTCATCCATAACACATACATCCATTCAATCATTATAACTCCTTATATATATAAAATGGTTACATTCGCAGGTCTTAGTCCCTGCTTTATATTAAAATCCTTTCTTATAACTTATATAATATATTGTATCTAGATCAAAATTTTATTCTCCCACCCAGAAGTAGATGTTCACTAGAATACAACCACTCAAAGTATATTCGTAGAATACATTACTGGTTGGTCTCTTATAGATACATGACCCTTATAGGGTACCCCTTACTCTTCCTTCCTTATCGGCTTAAAGTTCTATAAGTATTAAATGGTTGGTTGTGATATCTTTCACTCACTACCCTATACTCCACTAACATAACCCACCTTTCAAAATTATTTCTTGTCCTCGAGACATGTTGCTCAGTTACTTGGGAGAACATTTTTGTATATAGCCTTCAACTATATCAATGCAATATCCCATTGTTATTTTTATTATTGGAATACTTTGATGTATCCTTTTATGTTTATCAGTCTAGCTTCTTCCTCTACAAGATTCTTTGAAATTTGAATTTGTTGCACTATAGTTTTGGCCTCTTTTAGCACTCTACACAAGTGAGATAACTTTATGTTGATGGTTTCTCTTAGTTGCTTCACTTGCATATTTATATTCTCTCTTTGATCTTGGAGCTATTATAGTTTGGTTTGTATATTCTCCATGTTTACTCTGATTAGTCCATCCATGTCTTTTAGTGGATCATAAGAGGATGCAACTCACACTATTTGGGTTTCAAGTTGTATGATCTGATATTTTAAATTATTGGTGAGTTTAGACCATTGGAGACAAAATTGGTTCAATATATTAGCTTCTAATATACTTCATTTTACATTCTTGATTTCTTTCTCTAGTTATGAATGTGTCGCCACACATCTTTTTGTGGTCTCCTTTATTTTTTTCTTCAAAATAATTTTTTGGGATTCTTATCTTATTTTACCTTTCTATCCTTGCAAATATTATTATAGAACCTCTACCAATTGTTTGAATTATTGTGGTAGGGGAAGGGAAATATCCCTTTGTAGGTTTAGAATTGAATTATATAGAATTTGTACCACATCTTCTAGTTATTCTACATTATCCACATGTTGCTAAAGTATTTCTTCTTTTGCACTAGCATGAAAAATATCTCCTAGTTGAAGTTTTTTGGAGTGGGGAGATGTTTGCTAAATACACTTGGGATCCTATCACTGGTAGTTGGATTATCTATGGTGTAGGCATTGGCTATAATTGTTTTTGTTGCATTAAGAAGTCTTTGATTGACTGGATTGTAGAAATCGATGCATATTCTTCTTGAATATTTTGTTCTTGTTCTTCATCCCTTCCTTCGCTTGGTGGAATATTTGTTGTGAAGGTGTTGGTTGTCTCTTTGGTTTTTCTTCTTTTAAAATGGATTTCAAGAGTGTCTTTGTGATTTGTGTTGTTTCCTCCTATAACTTAGCAATTTCCTCGTGTTGTCCCCCTATTAGGGTATCTAATCTCTGCTTTGTGTAGAGCTCTTGTTATTGAGCTCATGTAAGTTTCTCCTTCTGATATGTGGTAAGGTCAACCCCTCTTTTTATGATATATTCTTCCCTTATTTCCTTCTCCTCTTTTAGGGATTTCTCCCTTTTCTCTTGAATTATAGTGATTATTGGTTGTGGGAAGTCCTTGATTACTTCCTCTAATATTTTATCAAATTTCCTTATATATAATATTAGAATTTGTATTATCCTATCCTTATTATCTGTGTCTACATATTCATACATAGATAAGACTTGTGAAAGCATATCATGATATATTATGGCATTTGTAGTTGCCATAATGTCAATTGGTGATTGTGGTTACTCTATTGCCTTGGTTTTTATATTTGAACTATATATTCTTTATTTTTCTTGTTCTATGGATGCTTTTGTACCTCTTCTTCTTCCTCTTATTCTCTATAAGTTTAAATTATTTTCCATTTTAGTACTTGTTTGGCCCTTGCTTTGTTGAATTTTTTCTCCACACTCATTTGTATTAGGGTTTCTAAGATCTCTTGCACGTGTAGTATGGTTATCGTTTGTGAAGAAAATTTAGGACCTTCAGATTGTGTGCTTATAGCCCCATGTAGTCTCTTGAACCTTCTTATGGTTGGTGTATAGGTTACCAGAGCTGGTGTGAAAGACGATGGTTGTGCTATTTCTTTTGGTGGAATGCCCCATTGTTTGTTTAGTTCTTTATTTTTCTCTAACTTTTCTTGGACATTTTTCTTATGGATTTGATCCATAATTTCTTTATATTTCCCAAATCACTTCTCATTTGGGTCTTTTGTCTTACTAAGTATGTTTGTAGCATAAGCATCTACCTCTTTTTGTGATATCTCATAAGGGAGCTTGGGAATCCAAGCTATCTATGGCTCCACTACCTCCATGTAGGTATAGTCCTTTTCCACCAAGAAAGTGATGGTTTTGATATACTACTTGATGGATTTGTATGTATTCACTCCCTATCCTAGAGTTTTTGTTTTAAGCTTTTGAAGAATCCCTAGTATGTGAGAGTATATGTTTGTTTGTTTAGGAACTATCGGGTGTGCAATTTGATTTGAGTTACTATTGGTAGGATTTTTTTTCATACTTTTCCTTTGAATGTTGGGAGATCATTCAAGAATTAGAATAATAAGAAGATGAGTAGTTTCCCATACTAAAAGTTGTAGTGTGATGTTTAAAATTTTTGGAGTTTCTCCATCAACTACAGTTTCATGACCTTACAAAGGTTGAAATCCTTGCCCTTCATAACCATTTGGTATTTGGTATGAATTAATATGGTGGTAGTGGAATCTTCCCTATTTTCATAGTAGATTTTGTATGAAATTCTCATTGTTTCATACCACACCATGAGAATTTTGATTGTTCAGATGTCCAAGCTTTCCCATATGATGGATCCCTAGTTAGTGTGGTTGTTATATCATTTTTAACTACTTTTTTTTATAATACCTCCCCCATCATATGGAAAGGAAGCTTGAAAACTCTATTAAGCTAAGATAGGATAAGAAATAGGGTTAACCTTAGACTTGATAGTTTGTCAAAAAGGAGTAATAGATCAAAGTGATCAATGAAATATTGTCGATAAAAAGCCTAAGTATGAATTAGTATCATAATTGACAGATATCCAAAAGAAATGTTGTTCTCAAGATGGACAAGTGGTCAAGAGCATTACATTTTTCTAAAGTAAATAGATAAGTAAGATATGGGAAAACTCGACTTCTGAGTTATCTGAAGGTGTAAATACCAAAGGGGAGGATGGGACCCATGGTGTAGTGCACAATGCATAGTTATTCCTTTTATAATTGGATTATACTAAGGATAAATTTATGGGCCAATGGGAAGATCATTTCTAGTCACTATAGTATAGGTGTCATGTGTTGATCAGATAGTATTGTACATGAGATGTACATAAGAGATATTGTGAATACAACACATAAGCTCTTTGAGAGAATAAGTATTTAGGAGGCATACAAGTTTTCCCTATGTGATAGCAAGGACATTCGATGCAAAGTCCAAGGGGGACAAGGTTGAAAGGAGTGATACTACATAGGATGAATGTTTTATAGATCTTATGTATTTTGAGAATGGTAAGTAAAACTTTATTTGAATTTATCTGTATGTTAAAGTGCTATAGATCATCAGGGATGATAATTCACAAGGGGGGGAGTATGTTACAACCCAAATATATAATTACTATTTACTATTACTATGTAGGGTAAATGTGAATGTAATTTGTTTTCTGATGGTGAATAAAATGTTCTTGCACTTTGTTATCAATGCATTATGAATGAACTTTATTTCATTTAATGAAGAAATGCATATGTATGTGAAATGGAAGGTTATTGAATTAATATTCTAACTGTGAGATGTATTATGTGTAATGCATATTTTGCTGAATAGCTGACTACCTTAGGCATATTTTTAGAATGTGGATGCAGTTATATGTTCATTCCTCTAGGTGAAGGGGAAGTATCACTCAAGAGAATATCTTGGTCGAGTAACCAGAAATATAACCTATTTGAGCTTATTCACATACTTACAGTAGATTGATTGAGTCGGGTTATTATGTGGGAAGTAGGTAAGTCATCCTTAGCATAATGTGTCTACATTAGTAAGGATCTTGATTTCTATTCAATGCATGATTGAATGATGTTTATCTATTTGAGCTTGTGAGTCCTTCCTCATGTTACTATTTTTTTTTGTCTGATTGAATGAGTATTGGGATATATAGGCATACATGCATATATATGCATGTATTAACATATTCGTATGATGGATATAATGGGATGTCCATATGAGTATGATGACATATGTATAGATATGAATATATGTATATAAATGATTAATATGATGATATAGTCTTGTAAGCCATGATCATTTGGAGTCATCTTTAAATCCTTATACCTATATATTTATATTATTAAATCCAAACGAAATTAAATCATATGTTGATTTGAATTAGTCTCTAACTGTTGTCAATCAACAAGGTCGATCTCTAGCTTGTTTTAGCTGAGTATGTGCTTACATGTTTGCCACCTTTTAGGTATGATATATGTGTTGTTGTGCATGATAGATGTTGTTAGAACTCATTCCTAAATTGTAGGTTGAGAGGTCTCCAAATTTCTGTATAAATTGTGGAGCTAGTTCACTTGTTTGGGACACATTTCTTGAACAAGTTTTTGCATTCTATTTTCAATACTTTCTGCAAAATTCTGCCTAGTACAGTGAGTGGGAACTTCGAGAATTAGAGATAGTTTATTACTATTTTGAGAGAAGTATTTTCCAACTTGTGAGTTAGTTGTTATTGAAACTTTTTTGTAGGATTGATACTAGGCTAGTTGTTGTTTTGGAAGTGTTGTGTTTGCATCCAGTCAATTGGAAAGCATATCATAGGCATGAGGATATTCTACCTTTTTTTTTAATCTTTTGAAAGAGTTTTTTCTTGATTGTTAAAGCTAGTCTATTATGGTTACTTGAAATGAGGGAAAATTAATGTTTTCTTTGAACGAAGAGTAGGGGATGTTTACTATTTTTGTGAATTTCTTGTAGTTACTCCATGATAGGAGAGATTTTTTTTCATAGGTATTACTATTATTATACTAGATATGATTAAAGTTAATAGCTTAAGGAATAATCATAGGTAGATATTTAATTATGCTATATGGCTAGTAGGTTACTCTTGGGATTGTTGTCCAGTGAAGGGATGAAACTAGTACTTTTCTTAATGAGTTGTGTAACCTTAGGATTGTGTTAAAGAGATAGTTTCGACCAAGGATATTAGTATGGGCTGATTACACTTGATCCATGAAGAATCAAAGCATATTCATGCCACTAATACTCAATCTTAAAAAAGACCATTCAACTAAATTTTAAACTAAACATTTATTGAACCAAAGCATTCTAAACTAAGATAGTGTAAAAATGTCTACTCTAATCCATATGAAACTTATCTCATTTTGGAATTGGTGTTGTTTTGATGTGGAACAATGATCCTTTCTCAGTCTTGTGATGATTGAGCTTGTTTCAATCGATTCTATTGAAAAAAATCAATAAAACCGTTGTGATATATGAATGAAAACATGATCTATGCTAAAGTGATTATGATGCAAAAGTTTATATACCATGATTTTATGCTAAAATATTTGGATATGAAATTTATTAGCTAATCTAAGTGAGATTTACACTAAAAATATTTAAACCCTAGTTCTCTAATTAGCTAAATGGGTACATGAAATCCATTAATGGAAGCTAAGATATTATGCAACTAAGAAAGAACTAAAAATATTCTAAAGTATGAAAAGTATGAGTGTGAGTATGAGTTATTTCAACAACATAAGTTTGATGTTGAGAGATGGATCCATTTGTCTCCAAATAGTGACCTATTTATAGGAAAGAAAATGGGAAATGGAGGTTGAGATTGAAAAAGATAATCAATGGTCAAGGATGGAGGAAATAGGAGGCATGGATCATGGATTCTCATCAACATGTGAGAATGCAATATGAGAATTAATCAAGGGTTCTCATTCCTTCCAAACAAGCACACTTTTGACCTGTACAAGAGGTAAAAAGTTAACTTGCACAAGAAGTCACAAGCTAACTTGCATTTGAAGCTAAGTGAGAATATTCCATTTCTTAAATGATTGGAGGAGAAAGAATATTCTTTGGAAAATTCATAGGTGAGGAAATAGATATTTTTCTAATTAAAACAAAGTTTAGTTGTGTAAAAAGGGGAGGGAATATTCCATGAGAATATTCCCTTGCAAGTGGGAGGAATTAGATTAATTAGATAATTGTTAATTAAACAAGTTTTAATCATGTAATTAGGGGAATTAGAAGAATAAAGTGATATTCATAAAATCAAATGATTTAATGAAAGGGAAAACATAATTAAATAAGAATACTTAGTGAATTAAATTAAATACCTTGAATTATTTAATTTAATGAGATGAAATGTTGGCATGAAAGGGGGTGAATTAACCTGATTTGATGAATTAGGTTAATAGATGCAAATGACATATTTAGTTAAGAAAAAAGCGGATGGGTTTTAGGAGGAAATGATGTTAGTATACTTGATTCGAGTGCATGATATCATTCCAAAAAATTGTAGTGTCTACATTTTTCCCCTCTTTGAAGTAAGGTACCTGTTGCTTCGATTCAAAGACTAATGCTCTTCGAATTAAAAATTGTTGCTCAAATAAAATTAAAAAATCTGATTTGTAGATTCCCCACTGTTGAAGGATTAAGTTGATTCCTTGCCCCTTCAAGAAATCACGAAATTTTTTTGAATTTTAGGTTGATTTCTTGACAAAGCAAAAAAGCTGCCCCAAGGGTCCAGAAAGGTTCTGGGATACAAGAATCATGCCAAAAACATAAAAAAATGATGCAAAAGAAGGTTCCGATTGGAAAAATTGGTGAAAATGAGGATAAACCCTAGCTTGAAGGTTAAATTAGGGAAAACAACCCTAATTTTGATGTATAAATAAGCTAAGAAGGGTCACTTTCAATTCATTTGTGCATTCACACCTTAGAGATTCTTCCTTTCTAAGCTCTGACCCTCTGATGAGATGGTGTGATGAGAGCTTCCATGACACATTTCCAATTGAGTTTGAGAGCACCAGAGGCTTCCAAGTGTAGGACCACCGGTATGTGATCTAAAACTTGATTTGAAATTTGACTTTTTGATGCAATTTTTGCACTTTATATTTTAAACTTTGTCGGCATCACTATATGGCGACGCCTATTTGAAGAATTGCTAACGCTAAAATGAATTTTAGCGATGCATATGTATATTGCGACACAGTTCACAATTTAGAATTAGGGTTTCCAATTTTAAATTGTGATGCATATGTATATAGTGACACACTTCTTGATTTAAAAATTAGGGTTAGGGTTTCCAAAGTTTAAATCATGATGCATATATTTATGATGATGTGATTTACAATTTGCAATTTGAATGCATTTGGGGGTTGTAATTTGGAATTTTTGATATAGTGACACTATTGTGAATAGCGATACTACTATCATTTTGGAGCTGAAAATTCCAAACTGAGTCAATTTTATTCAATTTTTGATGTCATGTGATTGTGGGTGTAGGTGGTCATCCCACCTTTGATGTCCCATGAGCATTGGCCCATAGTTTTGGAGAGACTTGGTGATTTATCCAAGTTTCACCAAGAGCACCTGGGAGAGATTGGCTTGTTGTATGTCACATATATTCCCATCATCCAGACACATCTGGCTATGATGACCATGTTGTGTGAGTGATGGCATAGTGAGACTTCATCATTCCAACTTTTGACAGGTGAGGCGATAGTGACATTAGAGGATGTATGGTGGATACTGCATTTGTTGATACATGGCGAGCACATGATATATAATGTTGATGTTGTATACGATTCTTGTCATGAGGTGATGGAGATTGAGGACATAGTTCTATCCACTTCATAGGTCGACCTTGATATGTATAGAGATCGAGTGCCCAACTTTAGATTGATAGTTGCAACCGTCATTTAAGGTTTGGTCGCAACAGACCGACAAAGTAGAGGATTTAACCTAGGATGGAGCTTGGCATGGCATCAGATGCTCTAGAGGAGGAAACAATTTACATTGGGGTTGGTGATGTTGGCCTCATTGTATCATGATATGCATGAATTTTTCTATTGTGATGACAGAGCAATCAAGACAAGGGTTACCTTACTACACATTTGGGCTTGGGAGCACATTACTATGCTTCATCCAATTATTTAGATGGTCAATTTAGAGCCAAATAACCCTATGGTTTGGAGGTATAGAGGCACCATTATCTTATGGAACTAGGCAACTATGGTTTGGAGGTATAGAGGCACCATTATCTTATGGAACTAGGCAGCTTGGGATTCCATATTGGCACTAGGTCATCAATGATATGACAATATTTAGATGGTGACCTTGGCTACAAATGCCAACATGGTATGATAATGTTCATTAGGTGTTCTTCACTCGACAAAATTGGTATATGTAGGGTCAAGAGCACATGATCATAGAGAGGTATCTTCCAAATAGGGTGGCTTGAGTATATAGACACTTTTTATTTTTTTCCCAATTCTTTGCATAGATATATATCTATGGGATCATTTTTGATAGCCTCATGGATATTGTATTTATGTTTAATATACATACATTGATTCAGATATTATACCATGGCATTTAGTTTTTGATATATATATGATACAAATATAGATTCGATATGATGTGGTCATCATGATTATGATTATATGGATTCATTTTGATATGATGCGACATACTTATACTTTATTATGTATGGATGCACTTTATTTATGCTTTATGCAATGATATGCGATGTAATGCTATGGATGGATGCAATGTTAATCTTTTTTAGTATCTTTTAATGATATGCCATATGATGAATGATATGATATGCAAATGTTTTGATTAATTGAGAAAAATAGGTTTTGAAGGGACCCAAAACCCTTTACAATATTTTAATCAAAATGATGCTAAAAATATGGGTCATAGAGAACCAACAGTAGACCAACAAAAAATAAACAAAGGTAAAAAGAGTGTTGAACAAAAGAAACAATAGTGAACCAATAGTAGTACTCAAAAATGACTAAGAAACACAAAAAAAAAACACCAATAGACCAACATAGTTAATTGATTAAGTTTAAGGTGTTGACCACCTCAAGCTACTAGCTCCTGTGCAGGTCAATCATTTCTAGCAACTCCTTCTTCTCGGCTTCAAAATATATTTCCAATAAACTAACCCTTTAGTAGTAGGACCTATAGTTTCATATTTCACACCCCCTTCTTTCCTTTCCCTTTAGTCATATGTTCCTTCTCCATAAGCTCAGAGAATTACAATTGGTCCTCTCTCAAATCACTAATCTTTTTGAAAAATACCTCTAGGGAGTCCACGCTATTTTTCATAGAGATATGGCATGGATGCAGAAATTTTTTGATGTCTACATTCATGCACACAACCTTAACTTCCAACCTAGCTAACCGCTCATCACACTAGGATTTGAAATCCTAGATCGAACCTTCAATGACCACAATCTTGTCAATAAGAATGTCTAAAACATAATTTTTTGACACATTGTTCAGGTTCTCCTTCAAATCCCTAATTTTAATATTCACTTTATTGAACTCCTAAAGAATCCACTTAGCTAATTTAAAATTACTTGTGGCCCTAGCCCTAGCCATATCCAACAACTGAAACATTGAGGGATATTCATCAATTAAGTAAGAGAAATCCTCATAGAGGGGGGTCTACCTTCAGGGGCTCTGATTTAGCATTCATCCTCTTAGAGTCATCCTCACCTTGACCCTTGTTCTCAGCATGAATTGCATCATTAAGTGAATTTTTGGCTAAATATTCCTCCATATTCCCCATGTTATCACCAATATCCTTCTCCTTAATTGACACCTTGGCATCCTTTGCAAGAACATTAGAGACCTCATTTTTCAACAACAATCCATTTGGACGATCTCCTTGGCTAGTCCTTAGCCTTTTAGATAGGAATGTTCTCATAGAAACCCTCCTTACCACCAACATAAATATTACTCCAACTAACAACCAACTCCACCTTCTTGGGAGAAGATTCCTCTGACCCCACCTCCATGTCCTCACGATCAGAGAGAATGATGCGCTTAGGTGCACGACTACTTTTAGGATAGCTCTTCTTCCTCTTTTTTGAAGAGGTGGCCTTGGGAGAGTAAGGAATTATTTGAATATGGATTGTAAGTGTTTTCATTGATGTTAACCATGGAAACCTTGGCAACCTAAGTCAGTCATCCGATCTACAGTTACAGTTTTGGTTTACACCGGCAAAATAGGGTGAAGAACAGGACATTTGGTTATAGGCATAAAAGTTGATCAAAATACTCCACTAGACTATTATTTTAGGTTGTGGATCTCTAAGGAATTTTTTTGATTTTTTTTATGCTTATTCATGAAGTACACTAATACACAATCTCTGATACGTGATCTAAGAGATATGGTGTACTAATTTGTTGACTATTTGTGCTAGAAGACTAACCTAGAAAATATAGCAATTGCGGATGTAGAAGGAGTAATTAATCAAATGTATTCATGATCTATTATGTTTTTTTTTTGTCCTCTCTTTGTCTTAACTGAATTTGGAGGATGCACATAAAGATTTAGTGGTGGATCTAGCCAATATTTGAGAAGAATTAAATGTTTTATGAAGCTGACATAAGAATGATCAAATCCTTGGTAGCGGATATAAATATGAGACCAGTTCTATCATTTATGTGTGTGTTTTATATGTGGAGAAGTATTTGAATATAGAGAATGTGAATATGGTGTGTATTTCAATAGATTATTAGTGTGAATCTATTTATGTGTGATGCAGAGAGCAGAAAAGAGTAGAGTAGAGCAAAGCAAAGTGCAGATTTAGAAAGAAGATCCAAAATCAAGTCTATGAGCTTCACACTGTAACCTGGCACAAATAGATGCTATTATCATAGCTCATCTTTCAGATGGTTTTAATCTGAAATTTCGTAAGGTAGTGAGCCTTCCCTTTGAGCAGTGAGCTCTAGGCAGTGTGCCTGAATGCAAGTGCATTCCCTTTTGTAAAAAATTATTTGAGTACTCCAATTGTGGATTAACCTCCACTATGGTTTTTCCCCTAATAGTGTTTCCACGCAAAAATATTTTTGTCATAGTGTTATGAATGTTTCCTTTGAATTCTTTCATATTTATTTTAATTTAATGATAGAATGGTTGAGTTTCAGATTAATAAAGTTAAGATTTGTTGAACACTTATTCACTCCCCCCTCTCAGTGTTCCCTTGAGTCCAACAATCAATATCAGAGCATCTGGTTCCTCGAAATAATTTTAGTAGCTTGAAATGGATCTTGAAATTTGATTGACTCTGGTAGTCTTCAACAACAACTTTTGGTGGCACTTGATGACCTTGATCAGTCTAAAGAATAAGTATAGGAATTAAAAGAAAATCTTAGAGATGCTAAGAAACTCATTCAATCATTGAAGGATCAAATTGTCAAATCTAGGGAGAAAAGAAAGGATCTCTATGATCAGATCAAGCAAAAAGAGAGTGAAAACATGGATGATGCTCACCTAAATCAGACCTTGAAGGAAATAATTGAAGAATGTGAAAATTTTGCCAAATAAAATGCTACTCTAAAGCATGAGATGGAATATATGCTGATGAAGTTGACTAAAGAGATTGAAGAGAGGAAGAAGAACATAAAGAATCTAGCTCAATACTTAAAGGAGAAATATGATGAACATAGAAGAATAAATGAAGAACTCGCTCAGCTGGAAAGTGAATTGCAACAATCTAGAAACAATGAAGAAGAACTTGGTAAGAAGATTTTTACCCTCATAAATGATTTTATCATTGCAAATGAATACAAAGAAAAGTTTAAAATCATTTCAGTGAATCTTGATGAGCTAACTCAAGGAAAAAAGAGTGGAAATGATAAGAGAGGTTTTGGATATGAAAAAGGAGAGAGTTCCAGACTTGGACAAAAGAATTTCAGACAAGGAAACCTGATGAAAAAAGTTGCAAGGTATCTAGTAAGACAACCTAATGCTCATAAATTTAATGGATATTTTTTTTCTTGCAATAAATTTGGCCATATGGCTATTCAATGTAAAATTAATATGAAATCAAAAGACTCATCATTTTTTGGTTAGTGTTTTAAATGCAAGAAGTTTGGTCACAAATCAAATGAATGTAGAAATATGTCAAACTACTATGTCAATAGAAGGAATGTTGAATGTTACACATGTGGAAAATCTGGACATATTGCTAATCAATGAAGATCAAGAAAAAATAAATGGAATGATTGGTTTGGACAAGGAAGTACTATGTGCTACAATTGCAATAGATATGGTCACATTGCAAGATTCTACAAAGATAAAACTATGTATAGAATAGGTCCGATATACAAAGACAAAAATATAAACAAAAATAACAAAGGAAAAGTGACTACATATGAGATAAGATATGAGATGAAGAAGACATGGGTAAGGAAAAATGATTTTGATGCTGGGAATGGTTCTACACCAAAACCTGTTTCAAGTAACTCTTCCGATAATTTATTTCAAACCACTGGCCTAGGGGGATTTTTTCAAGAAAATATTTCCTCCCTTGTCTATGGATGCTATTGGAACATGAAGAATAGTCAAAAAGGTGCATTGATGATGTGTAGAGGCTTTTGAGAACTTTCACAAGGAAATTCAGAGAATTCATAGGTCTGTAAGAGAATTTTTCTCATTGTCTGAGAAAATAGAGCACCTAGAGAACTTAGGGAAAATGCATTTATTGCACGTGTGTGAACTATAAAATTCAAGTTGGAATCATCATTTGTCACTTTGCATCAAAGAAGAGAAGAAGGAGAGCACTCGATAGAATATTTTTGAAGAAAAGAAGTTGATTCACTATTGAAACTCGAAATCTATCAAGTATTTCAATTATCTTAAGAAGTTTCATATAATTTGGTGTGTGGTTGTTAAACCTAAGTTTGAAAGGAAAATGGAACAAACCAAGAGGAAAATAATTTTGGACAAATACAACAGTGGAAATATTAGGTCTATGAGGAATTTGGTACTACCATACAAATTGAAGCAATTGAGTGAAGCTAAACACGTAAATTTGGATATTTGGAATGAGTTTTTGTACTTTGAGGACGTGAAATTTATCAAATTCAATCTGAGAAAATTACATGATGATAATTTAACTTTGGACAAACCCTACACCATTTTGAAGGAGTTAATTGAGAACTTGACTGGATTATGCAAAGTCAGAGATGTACCAAGGAAGAAATCCATCCGGAAAAAGGAAGTCAAAACCCTAACTAGAATAATCAATGATCGTAGGTCACTGATAATTGGAAAAATCAAGAATCCTATTACAAAATAAATTGCACATGTAATTTCATATAAATTATTTTTCAAAAATCGAGAAGGAGCGACCTCGGCTAGCATTGTCCACATTTCTCATAAGATGATAATCAAATGTTAGGACTTTGACCTATGTGGATTGATCAAGGATCAGCTGATGGAGAATGTGCAACTGACAAAAGAAATAGACTACCCTTTCAGGTTCAGTACTTTGATCATATGCTTAGTAATGTATTTCCTGAATTTTTTTCCAAAGGCCGACAATGTGGTATGGAAGACAAATGAGCTAGTTTGCAGACAAATACACTCATATTCTAAGAACTTGGCTCATTGGGATCTAGAATTTGAAAATTTATTTAAGAATATTCTTGGAAAGTGTGGTTCAATCAAATTTTCCCCTCTGGTAAGAACAATGGAAGTTGGTTCCTCTTCCAGTGGCATGGATAAAAAGTAGAAAAGAGAAAAAGAAATTGTTGAATACAACCCTCTGAAATGCAAAGTTCCTAGAATTGAGGGAAAATGAAAAGAAATAGAGATTGTGGATATTATAGATGAAGAATCTGATGGAGAAACCGAGGACCCATAGAAAAATGAACCAAAACTAGAAAAATCCAGTGAGGAAGAAGATGATGTGACAAAGTAAATGCTACAACAACTTACTCAAGAAGAAGGTGGAATGTAGAAGATTGCTAGGCTATGGTCTATTAGACCATTATATGATCAATACACGATCCTGAATGTATTAAATACTCATGTTGAGAATTGCAAGATCAAATTGGAGAGTTTGCAAAACATTATGCCTAAGGAATTGATTGAATGCAGTAAAGAATCAATGAACTTTGGAGATAAATATAAATAAGAAGGTGATGTTATTTCTCACCTAAAGGAGAAGTTTAGAATATCACTCACCAAACTGAAGAAGAAAATGACTGAATTGAGGCAATGCATAAATTCAGCCAACAATATCTATAACTATTGCATCCCTTGGCCCCATGCAATTAGTAATTACAAAGAGAAATTGGAAAAGATTGAAACAAAGTTGAATGGAATTGGTAAAAGATTGGCATGTTGCAGGATTAGGATGGCACTATCAAGAGAAGATTTTAGGAGTTACAGTCTAAACACAAAAAAAAATCAACTTACCAAGAACAATCTTGTTGACACTTTTTGGAAGGTGAAGGATCAAACTGAATGCAAATTGGAGAAGATGGTGGAAATATTAAGGAAAGGTGAGAAACTAGAAGAAGCAATTACAATTCCAAAATCTTTAACTAAAATTATCAACAAAACATCCAAGAATAATAGTTTCATCATTATCATTGGGATTGCAATAGATTCTTGGAAGAAATATCTTCCGGAAATGAAGAAAAATTATAAAATAATTTTCTAAAGTTGTAGTCAATTATTTTCAAATTTTTGAAGTTTTGGTCTAAGGGGGAGAATTATCGACATATATATTCTATATTTTTGAAAATTTTGAACACGTTTTTTGTCTTTTTGGCATATTTTTTCTATGCTTTTTCATTGATGTCAAAGGGGGAGATAATGTGGTGAAAAATAATTTATAAATCTTAGGAGGATAGAGTACAACAAAGCTTGGCATCATACTCATAATGATTCTAAAACTTAGTCATTTTTCACTAAGTTTTGTCATCAATGCCAAAGGGGGAAATTTTTGGCATATGGATTGTAAGTGTTGTCATTGATGGCAACCTTAGCAACCTAAGTCAGGCATCCGATCTATAGTATAGTTTTAGTTTACACTAACATAACAGGGTGAAGAATAGGACATCTGAATATAGGCCTAAAAGTTGATATGAATACTCCATCGAACTATTATTTTGGGTTTTGGATCTCTAAGGAAGGTTCGTTGATGTTTTTTTATGCTTATTTGTGAAGTACACTAATACAAAGTCTTTGATATGCAATCTAAGAGATCCGATGCACTAATTTGTTTACTATTTGTGCTAGAAGGCCGACTTGGCGAATATAGAAATCATGGATGTATAAGGAGTAATTAATCAAATTTCTTCATGCTATATTATGTTTTTTTCCTCTCTTGGTCTTAACTGACTTTGGAGGATGCACATAAATATTTAGTGGTGGATTTGGCTGATATTTGACAAAAACTAAATGTTTTATGAAGTCAACATAAGAATGATCAAATCCTTGATCACGGATATAAATATGAGATCATTTTTATCATTTTTGTGTCATATGTGGAGAAGTATGTGAAGATAGCGAATGTGAATATGGTGCAAAATTCAGTAGAGTATTAGTGTGAATCTATCTATGTGTGATGTGAAGAGAAGAAAAGAGCAGAGTAGAGCAGAGCGAAGTGCAGAGTTAGAAAGTAGATATAGAATCAATTCTATGAGCTTCACCAGAATTGTAACCTGGCATGAATAGATGATACTATCTCAGGTCATCCTTCAAATGGTTTTAATATAAAATTTTGTAAGGTAGTGAGCCTTCCCTTTGAGCAGTGAGCTCTAGGCAGTGTGCTTGAATGCAAGTGCATTCCCTTTTGTATAACTTTATTTGAGTACTCAAATTATGGATTAACCTCCATCGTGGTTTTTCCCCTAACAAGGTTTCCACACAAAAACATTTATGTCATGGTGTTATGAATGTTTCCTTTGAATTCTTGCATCTTTTTTTTAATGTAATGAAAAAATGGTTGAGTTTCAAATTAATATAGTTTAGATTTGTTGATCACCGATTCACCCCACCTCTCAATGTTGCCTTGAGTCCAATAGGACCCACCTCCTCCTCTTCATCCCATTCATCATCATCAAAATTTCTGGTGTCTGAACTAGATGAATCCAACCCAGCACTTGGAGTCTTCTCCTTACCCAAAATAGCAAGGGTAGGGATGAGAGATTTGACACACTCCACTATTAGAAGAATGAGACCCTCATGGAGGACCAAGGTCTTCCTATTTTTTAAATGAGCATACACCAAAATATCCATAGATGAGAGTAGAAAAAAAGGAAAAGAAACATACAACCCATGTCTGAAGTGATCTAAGAGAGTGAAATGATGTCGCAAAATTGTAGTAAACTACCTTTCAATGTCACATAGTGAATTATTACCTCAACCACCTCCACCCAAATCTTCTTAAGCTACTTTCACTTGTAACCCCAACTCTCCATTTTCAAAAACTTCTTCCTCTCATCATCCTTAAAGAATTGATCCATCGTATCCTCATTACTCTTCTTATCCTTAAAAAAATTGCGCGCTACCATCGGTATCCCAATCATAGTAGAAATTAGCTCCTCATTCACCTCCACTTCTAGATCCTTAATCTGAAGCTTTCTATTATGTTAGCATGAAAATTTTTTTGCCTATGCATTTGATTCATGCCCATGAAGACATTCGAGGAACGACATAAAATTCCCATGGTAAAAAATCTTCCATAGTTTTTTCTTCTTCCTCAAACCCGTGTAAGTGTGCGGTTCAAATCTGCTTTCATCGCCACCCATTTTAGTAGACACCATACAAGAATAACTCTTTCAAAAATTGTTAGAAAATCCATCTATCCAAGAGATACCCACAATATGTGTGATTCAAAATAAGGTACTAAGGCTTAAATGCATGCACTAAAAAAGATCATCCCACTCCATCATTTTGCATTAAACTCCTAGCTGTCTTAGGAATGATCAATCCCTCCTCCCACATCTGGGACTCATTTAATCTGATAGCTTCGTTAGCAAAAAAAATTTCCAAACAATTTCCCTCTCAAAAAATATGAGATAAGCGAGTCTCATCACATGCACTTAACACAATTACACTATCTTTTATTAAATGCTCCACATTCTAGCTCATCACATGGGTTCCATGTAGGTAATTAACAATTTTTAAAGAGCCTCCTTTGACCCATACATTAGAATAACCTTTGTCCATTGAAAATTTTATGCTTGCATACGCAACTTCCACCTCAATGTAGTGATTGGTCTAAATTCCTAGCGGGAGTTCCATCACACCTAATAATTTTTCATCCTCATTCCTCAACACCCACCACAACCTGTAGGCCCGAGGTTCCCCTTTTCTGTCCCATCAAAATTAACTTTAACCCACCTCAATGGAGGTGATTTCCACTTAGTATTTAATCTTTTACTCAAAATTGGGTTCAAGTCTATGGTAGGAATGGAAGGAATCTTCCAGTTTGGAATCACCAAAAGATCATAACTAGTCAGATAGAGGATAGGGTCAAATTGGGGAGATTTAGGAAAACAATTGGAAAAAAATTCCAAAATCTCCCTACAAACCTTGAAGTATAGTCTTCCAACTCCAATCTTGGAATCCTAAAACATTATATTGTTTTGTTTTTTCCAAATACCTCATGAAATATGTGGGTCCATAAGGTCCCAAAGTCCATAGAGAATAAGAGAAGTGGACGGGCACGTCCATTTTTCAGCAAATTTTTCTAGGGACTCAAGGAACACCCACACCAAATCCCAAACACCAAGAAATTTACTCCAAAGCAGTGATGAGAACTTGCAACCAATGAAAAGATGGAATGAATTCTCAACATATTCCTCATGAAGAACACATCTATTAGGAAGAGCAAATCCCCTCTTACAAATATTATCTTGCATGAAAATATTACCTTGCATAAGAAGCCAAAAGAAAACATTCACCTTGGGAACCAAATAATTTTTTCATAAGTTCTGCAAAAAGGAATAGAAGTAGGCTTATCCATCATCCTACTAAGGGAAAAAGAAACAAAAAACTCACCCTTAGCACAACAGGTCCAAAAAACTTTGTCTGGCCTAGGAAAAGTGGGGATACAAACCAATCTTAGAAAATCCTAAGGAACCTTCAGCGACGGGTCCCAATCCTAGAAATGTTTCCATTCCCCATTATGGATATAATCAGACACTCGGAATCCAAAAAACCTTTTACACATCAGAACAATGGGGATGGCCTAGTGAAGACTGACCAAAGGATTCAAACCACACCAAGTGTCTTCCTAGAAGAGAATTTGATTACCATCACCCATCACCCATTTAACGCCATTAGCAATGCTCTCTTCAAGGAGCAATACTCCTCCAAAAGCAAGAACCAGTCAGAATATCATCAAAAGTTAACAAGTTCTAAGATCTCTCAAAATTATGCAAATACTTATTACAAGCCACAAAAGCCCAACCTACTTCACCATTTAGGAGCCTCCAAATATTCTTCAATAAAAGGAACTTATTAAATCATTTAAGGTTTTTAATGCCAAGACCACCCCACTTCTTTGGTCTACAGACCAAATCCCAAGCCATAAGAGGAATTCTAGGTTTGGTTTCAATGCCTGACCACATAGATCTTTTCATTAACTTTTTCATTCTCTCTTTGAATTTTACAGGAATTTTGAAGAGGCTCATAGCATACATTGGAAGATTTTAAAGAGTATAATTAATTAGCTATAGCTTCCCAGCTTGGATGAGAAGTGCCCCTTTCCAACCTGCCAACTTTCTACTAAACTTGTCTAGTAGGCCCAACTAGAAGGAATCTGGGATCTTCGAGATATATAAAGGGAGGCCCAAGTAGGTTGATGGGAGGTCACCCCTACTACATGAAAAGATCCTGGAAAGCTTCTATTGCAATACTTTAGGTGTATTTAGGAAAAAAATTGACTCTTCAGCAGATTTCTATGTTGACCAAAAGCCCTTTCATAATCCTCAATCAAATGCTTCATAGCTCTAATTTCACATATAGAGGATTCACCCATCATCATAGTGTGATCCACAAATTTTTGGTGGGTAATAGGAGCAAATCTAGAAGAAGGAGAAATCCATTTCGGAACGCTAGCAACCAAGGCCTTCTAAATATTTATTTCTAGAGCCTCCACCATCAGAATGAAAAGCAATGGAGAAATAGGATCTCCTTGGTGCAACCCTCATGAACTCTAGAAAATTGGGTAAGGGGAACCATTCACAATAACTAAACATGAGGGAGTGGAAACAATTTGTTCAATAAGTGGAATGAACTTCCTACAAAAGCTAAAACGACCCAAAAATTCAAGCAAAATCTCTAGTGTACCCTATCATAAGCTTTTAGTAGGTCCAATTTAAGGAAGAACCCTAGTTTCTTTGAAATATTAATAGAATGAGCTAGATCATGAACCATCACAATAGAGTCGAGAATTTGATGACCCTTGACAAAACTAATTTGTTGAATTCAAATCAACTCTGGGATTAAATTCTAAAGTCTACTAGCTAGAACCTTAGAGAAAATTTTATACACAAAATTACAAAGACTAATGGGATGATACTCACCAAAGTTGTTAGCATCCGCAAACTTGGGGGTTAGGAAGATGAAGGTTGCATTAAGCTCTCTAAGTAAATTTATGGACCAAAAGAAATCCTTAGTATCATTAATAACATCATCTACAATAATTTCCCAACACAAATGAAAGAACATAAAAGGAAAGCCATCTGGTCTAGGGGCCCTATTTCCTTCAAAAGAGAAAACCCCATCTTTGATTTCAGAAGAAAAAGGAATGTCCATAAGTAGCTTGTTCAAATCATTAGAGACAAGATTGTGGATAACCTCCAAAGAAGTCTCCACCCTATCTTGGTCCCACAAAATGTCATTATTTAGCATATTCTCAAAGAAGCCAACAATTGCCCTCCTAATCTCCACCTTATCCTCCACCAACACCCCATTAGCCAAGATCAAAGAAATCCTATTAGACAATTTATGCCTAAGGGTTGTGAGATGGAAGAAATTTTAATTATGATCTTTAGGATTTAACCAAACAACACGTGATCTCTGCTACCAAAAATATTCCTCCTTTGCCACAATATCATGCAATTGAGCGATCAAGTTATCCTCCTGTAGCTAGTGATCCTCCGACAGACCCTTGATCTAAATATAATTCTAGTTATCATTCAATCTTTGAAGAATCAAGGATTTAGACTCAAATATATGACCAAAAAAATATCTATTCCATTTCTTGATATTTTTCTTAACGAAGGTCAATTTTTTGGCTAATCTGAACATCACGCAACCATCAATTTTCACTTGCTACCAATTCTCAATGCAATCCATATAGGGTCCCTAAGCCACATAGCTTCAAACTTAAAGGGGAAACATTTTTTACCTCTGAACTTACCATCGACAAAGGAGATGGGGAAATGGTCAGAACCACACCTCATGATTGAGGAGAGAAAACAAGAGAAATCCACAAACCAATCTATCAAAGCAAGAGATTTTTCAAACCTAACTTGAATATTATCCACACCAACCCACCTATTAGACCAATTATACTTATCCCCAATCATTTTGACATCAATGAGATAATTATAATCAATGAACATTCTCAAGTCCATATGGCTATTAGGATTGGCCTACGAACCACCCACCTTTTCATTGTCACAAAGAGGAGTGTTAAATTCTCCCATCACATGCCAAGGGAAATCCAAAAAACTAAGCCTCAGATCCCCCAGGTCATCCCATAATTTCTTCCTATCTCTCTTCTAATTAGGAGAATACACAATTGAGATGACCCAAGTATAAGAGTCCCTAATCCAAATAAAATTTGTCTCCACATGATTAAACCCATCCATAACTGAATCACCTTTGATTAATCTTATATTCCAAAAAGTAGCAACACCACCCAAGGCTCCCTCAGAGCTCATTTCATGAAAACCACAATCCTTGAAAAAGAGAGACTTCAAAGCTTCCAACTTATCAACTTGCATTTTTATTTCTTGAATCAACAAGATATCTGACTTATAACCCCGAACCAAATTCTTCAAGAGGTCTTCTTTATGAAAAATATTTAGCTGCCTGATGTTCCAAGAAATAATCTTCCTTTATAAGATGAGGGAGTGCTCTTTGAGCACATATCAAAGAGTTTTTTTTGAACCCCTTCAACAATGTCTCGCTTACAATTTCTCTCCCTGATCATGTGTAGGGAAGGCCTTCCCTGGCTCCTTAGTTAAGACCCACAATCCACCTTTTTCCTTCTAGTGATGACACCCCTATATAGTTGGGGTGGTGGAGAAGCTGATGGTTTCTTCTTCCTACCCCTCACCATAATATAACCTTCTTCACCTTTGGATCATATATTTTCAACTACCAACTCACCATTTCCACCCCCCAACTTGGATGCCCCATCCAACAAAGGAGATGATGCAATAACAGGCTCCAAAATAGGATGTTTGGGGAGCACAAGGATCCTAAAATATGATCCACTTCAAGACCCACAAATTGGCCCAAAACTTCTTCCAAAGTTTTCTTACGTTCCCTACTAGCCTCAAGAAGAGGTGTCATATGATCCTCAAAATTACCTTCACCTACTAGGCCATCATCAGCAGCAAAAACACCTTGTATCTATTGTAGAGTGTCTCCCATGGTCTTATTAATATTCCATACCTATTTTTGAGGAGCACTCTTGGCCTGGGTTGGTTTTTTTGGGTAGTCTTTGGCCCAATGACCCACTCTTTTACATTTGAAGCAAGCAAACAAAATATTTTGAAAGACAATATGTTTCTTCCATAATCCCACCTTTGAGTTGAGGTGGAAAAACTTTGGCAACACAATGTCTTGATCAATCATGACACAAAATCTAGCTGCAACCAACCACCTTATAGAGAGGGTAGCCTCATCAATAGAGACAAAATTCACAAGAGAGTTAGCCACAACTTTTAACACTTCTTCATCTCAATATTCCAAGGGTAAATTTGACAACTTGACCAAAATAGGCAAAAAATGAAAAAGACATTTGGAGAGATCCATTCTAGGCTCTTAAGGGTTTAGAAGCAAGGAGAGATGCCCAAATGACCATGGTCCTTTAGCAAACACAACTCTTAGGTATTCATCACAAAAAAAGGAAAAGAAAAAAATACTTTAGCCATCGCTGCAACTTCCACCTGACCTTTCAAGACCCACTTTTTTTGAACCCAAGAATGTACCTCCTCGATATTGGGTTGAGGCTCAAAGAACTTAGCAACTAGAGAAAATTCCATTGTAGCACTAGTTTTATCCACAAGGGAGTCAAGGAAAAATAAATCAAAACCACCTTCAATATTGGAAGAGGTCATAGATTCATAACCGATGCCCTTTCCTTTAAGCTTAGAGGAAAAAATGTCAACCCATCTCTATCCAAACAAAGAAGAATGTCCTACTGTCTTTCCATTTCCCACTGAGACATGCTCAATCCAGGGAATACTCAGATTAGCCACAAAATATTCTCTAGATGGGGCCTGCCCATTATCACCAGTAGCATCTTGACCACCAAATACAAAAGGAACCACATTCGAAAGAGGACATCTATCACAAGCCTCCTTGAAATCCTCACTTACACATTTTCCTTCAGACACCACATCCTTACCTCATGACCCATCCTTTCCCGCTACATCCCCAGAAGACTCCAACACATCTCCACCACCTGATCCAACATTCCCTACATCAACATCAGAAAACCCCAGATGCATATCCTACCCAAACTGAAAGTCAGCATGGCCGCCAAGGACTAATTTCTAATTCAAATCACTCGAGCTTTCCATTGAAATATTCCTCTCCCCAATGGTCTCCTCACTCACCATTTTTGGATATGCAAATGTTAAGGATGCATTTTTGTGTGTATTTTGTATGCAGTTTTATGATATGCTTATGTATGCATATGGATGGATAGTGCAAATTCTTATGCTTATGATATGATAATGTGATGTATGTTATGCAATGATTTAAAATTATTAAAATAAAAAATCTATATTATTCATCACAACTTAAATGATAATGATGATGTAGGATGTATGCTTTATGATCTGCTATGATTATGAGATATATGCATACTAATGATTTGTGGATGCAAGATGGAATGCATTGATGATGTTTTTGTTGAGTTTCATGATACCAGGTTAGCATGGAGAGAAGATAGAACAAAAAATATGAATTAACATTGATTTTAATGATTGCTTCAAGAGATCCAACAAGTCCATGATCCACTAATACTTTATTAGAGATGGTGATGAGAAATACATGATGATGAATGCATGATGATGATTTGCTCAAATATTGGGATTGGGATATTTCATTGTTCCTTATTGCTTGATATAACACATAGACACAACACATCAAGGTATTGATAACTAGGATGAAACTGTATCTAGTGTAATGGAATTTGACTCTGCAAATAGATAGGATAGTTCTTGTTCACATCTTGACATAAAGAAACCTTGTTGGAATGTAAGTTAGAAGTTTAGAATATATTAGAGAAAAGAATACACAATAATAAAAAACGTACTCCAAACAACCTTCCTACACACAACTAAGCAAGGGTATCCAGACATAATAACCCAACCAAAATAACCCTAGACACAATAACCCCATCATAATATAACCCAAGGACAAAATAACCTAGGGTCATAATAACCCATGGACAGAATATCCCGTGGTCAAAATAACCCATGGACAAAATAACCCGTGGTCATTTTAGATCAAGCTAGTAAAATGACATTAAATCAATTAGAACTACAAAATTTAGATATTTTTCCAATTCTTATGCCAAATTTTTGCTATAATTTTCATTTCTATCTCTTCATGTGCCCAAATGGCCATAAATAGTCACAAAAACTATTTATAAATTTTGTTTTCCTTTCTCTATATTCTTATGGGGATATTTTATCCATGGGTTACTTTGTCTTTGGTTATTATAACCCTAGGTTATTTTGTACTTGGGTTATTGTGACCAGGTTATTTTGTCCACCATTATTTTGGTTGGATTATTATGTCCTACAATCCTAAGAAAGTATGTGCCAAGATTATTTTACAAGAATACCCACAAGTACAACAAATGAAAGATAATGATTGATGCCACATTCCTTTCTCTCTAGAAATTTTGATAGACATCATCAAGAGGTCTTTAGAATGGGTCATTAAGATAAATCGGAAGAAAAGATAAAAGAAAAATTGTCAGTGCTATCTATATCTCTTTCTCGTTTAAATATAGCTATGTTGATTTCTGATATTGATGTCCATCGTAGGAAGGATACATCCTAGGACATGTTGATCAGAGGGTTTCTTGATGTTAAGAAAATGATGAGATTTTTGATAAGTTGTTAATACAAACTTCACTAACACATTTACCTATGATCTAGACTTTAGATTTTGACACTTAAGTTCTCACTTTAAAACTTGCAACTCTTGCTTCCTATGTTATTTTTCCAAAGGTTGAATGTGACAATCAATTTATTATGGATGAAGGTTTATTGCGGGTGAAAGCAAGATGAGGTGGGTGGTTTTGGGTTTTTTCTTGGAATATTTTAATGTTTTGGGGTTTTTTTAATATGTTTTGAGGTTGTTTTTGCTCTTTTTAAAATTTTATGTGAATTTTAATGTTTTTCAGATTATTTGAGGTTGTTTAGGGTTTTCCAATGTTTTGGGAATTTTTAATATTTTAATGTTTAGAGCTTTTGGAAATATTTGAATGTTTTGGGAGTTTTGGAGATATTTGAATGTTTTGGGAGTTTTGGAGATATTTGAATTCTTAGGGATTTTCTGAGAATTTCGACCAAGAACATAACCTAAAATACCTATCCTAGGGGCTTCGGGGGCTGACCAAAGATTATCCTTGGCTACGTTATACACACAAAGACCGCATAGTTTGATCAACTCAACTTATTGAAAGATGAGATATGAAAAAATGAAGGGATGTCAGTTTATAATGAAGAAATCCTAAATGTCTGACTTAGGGTGTCTCAGGGGCACATCAATGATGGCCTTTCCTACATTCAAGCTCAAAGACGATGTAGTTCGACAAGGGAACTATTTTTTGATTTTTTATGTTTTGACCTTTTTAGGGATTTTTTTTTTCTGGATGTTTTGGATTTTGCCTTTACAATTTTATGAATGTTTTTGGATTTTAGTTGTACAAGATTTTGCAAGTTTTTTTGAATTTTTTGAAAAATTCTTTACAAATTTTCTTATTATTTTTTGATGATATTTCCAATGACCTTAAGATATACAAGAACCCGACATGATCCATAACGAATTCCCCCCCAGTGTGATGTAATAGACTACCTCAATATAGGTAGGATAAACTAACCTTAGGAATATGCCAATTAGTACTAAAGGGGATATGATACTTCACAACATCAAGCTATGATAAGAACATAGATGGGTGATGGAATAAATAGGATGAATGAGGCAATGGATGGAGGGTGATGCAAAGAATGATAGAATAAAGAGCCAAAGAATATATGGAGGTGCTTTACTTATGTGAGGCAGGTGTTTTCTAGGTTTTCACCAAGGTACTTTCCTAAAGTTCCACCCAAGTGGTTTTCACTAGAGGACAATATTTTTTACTTTTTTCAGTCCTTTTTCCCATTTTTCTTCGATTTTGAATTTTTTTTCTTGTATTTTAAACTTTATACCCTTCAAGAATATGCATAATGTTTTTTGAGATATAAGCTATTAGTTGGCTCCTATAAGGGTTCACCTTCAAGTATTGATAATTCATATGCCCCTGATCCATAGCTTTTTGTGACAACAAAGGGACCCAACCAGTTAGGCTCAAAATTTCTTCTACTATCTTAATCTAGTAGATTCTTTTGATACTTCTTTAGGACAAGATCCCCTACCTAGAAAGATTGACATGCGATCTTCTTGTTATTGCTCCATTTAAGTCAGTTTTGATATACTTTCAAGTGATTGAGGTTGTCAAGATGACGCTCATCCAAGAATTATAGCTCATTCTACTGAGAGCCTCTGTATTCTTCATAAGTGATTAGATTCTACAGTGACACACATAGTGATCGGAGTTCAATCTCAATAGGAAAAATTTCTTCTGATCTATATACCAAGGAGAAAGGGGTTGCACCTATGGGTGTGTTGATACTAGTTTGATAGGCCTAGAAAGTAATATTGAACTATAGATGACAATCACGACCAACTTCATTAACTATTTTCTTCAAGATTTTAAGGATGGTCTTATTTGTAGCCTCAACTTGATCATTTCCCTAGTGATAATACAGGGTAGAGAATTGGTGTTGGATGTTGAATCTTTGACATAACTCTTTCACATCCTGATTTTTGAAGGGTGTTCCATTGTCTGAGATAAGGGTTTGTGGAACACCATAACAATAGATTAAGTAATTCAAAATAAACTTGGCAATTTTCTTCCTCATTATGTAGGTCATAGGAATTGCTTCAACCCACTTGGTAAAGTACTCAATGGTTGTTATGATAAAATTGTTACCATTAGATGACATTGGAGTGATTTTTCCTGTGAGGTCAAGTGCCCACTATTAAAAATGCCAAGGTGTAATCATCGGTTGCAATTACTGAGTTGGAGCATGAATCATTTCTCCATGTTGACACTGAACACATTTATGCACATATTGATGAGCTTCTCTTTCCATAGCTGACCACTAGTACCATGTCCTCAATAGTTTCTTAGCTAAAGTCATACCACTAGAATGAAAACCACATATGTCATCATGTAATTCTATTAAAGTGGTTAAGGCTTTCTCTTGATTAAAAAATTGCAATAATTTTCCTTCGATGCTTTGACAGTAAATGGTATCACCTAGGATCAAAAATCGAGATTCCTTTTTGAGAAATTTTTTTTTAAGGTTTGAGGTGATATCGGATGGGAAGATTCCTTTGCTAAGGTATATAAATATGGGGGTTACCATGGGGATCCATGACCAACAATGATGCACACAAATTTAGATTCAAAGATTTTGAAAGTTAGTATGAGAAATTGTTCTACCAAATTCACATTGAAGGATTTTTTTGGCATGTGTAACAATGATCCGATTGTTGCCATAGTGTTTGTTGATTGATTGTTCATGAGAGGAATCTACTCAAAATTTATGTCTATGAGGATCTTTGAGATTATGTAGCATCTTTTTTTAAGGAGTAATCTTATCATCCTTAGTTTGATAGTCTTCATTGACTTGGTTGATAACCAATTGTGATTTCCTGTTGAATTTCATCTCTTGTATCTACCACTGAACTTCTATCCTTAGACCTATGATTAGGGATTTTTACTCAACAATTTTGTTAGTAAATAGGAATGATAGCCTATATGACTTTGGAATTCAATCACCTTAAGGGGTGATAAAGATAATACCCACTCCTGAATCATATTGGGTGAATGATTCATCAAAATACATCTTCCATTGATCTATAAGAGATTGACCAGGAACATTGGTTTGTCAGGGAACTCATATATCAAAGGGTTCTCTATGTAGATAGGTGTTCCTTCTAGTTGGTCTATGATTACTTTTCCTTTTATTTCCTTACACTCCACATACTCTATTTCAAATTCAGTTAAGATCTTCACCTATTTGGCCATTCACCTAGTGAGAGTTACTTTGGATTACAGGTATTTCAATGGGTTGATCTTTGCAATAAGTTTTATTTGATGTAATAGCATGTAATGTCTAAATTTATCTGAAGAAAAAACTACTGCTAGGCATGCTTTTTCATTGGGTGATTAGTTCATTTCATAGCTCACCAATTTCCTACTGATATAATAGATAACTCTTTCTTTTCTTTTTTCATCAAGTTGTGCTAGAAGAGCACCTAGTGTTGCTGATGTTGTTGAGATATATAAGATTAGTGGTTTATTTGGTATCAGTGGAATTAACACTAGAGGTGTCAATAAGTAGTCTTTGATTTTATAGAAATCTTTATCATATTTCTCATCCCATTTTTAAGTTATTCCTTTATGAAGAAGATGTGAAAAGCAGTGGATTTTATTTGATAGTTGTGCCATGAACCTTATAGTAGATTGCAATCTTCCTTATAATCCTCTCATATGCTTCAATTTTGTGGTCATTCCATGTTAAGGATGGATTTTACCTTTTTTGGATCAATTTATATCCCTCTTTGTGAGACGATAAAGCCAAGAAGTTTCCCTGATGTAACCCCAAAGACACTTTTTTGGATTCAATCATACCGTGTATTCTTCAAGCCTATCAAAGATGGGTCCTAAGACTTGTATGTGCTCAATTATTTTATTTTATTTTTCCAAAATATCATCCACATAATCTAGGACTATTTTGTGGATCATGTCATGAAATATGAGGGTCATTTCTCTTTGATAGGTTGCTTCTACATTCTTTAACCCAAATGGCATCATGTTCCAGTAATAGGTTCCACATGGACAATTGAATGCCATTTTATGTTGATCCTCCTTGGTGATTATGATCTAATTGTAGCTTGAAAAATCATCCATTAGTGGTAAAATTTAATGCCCAACCGTTAAGTCCACGATGAGGTTGATGTTAGGAAGACATAAATCACCCTTCGAGCATCCCTTGTTTAATTCTTTGAAATATATGCATATTATAATGCCCACAATGGGTTTTGAGACTAGTACCAGGTTTGAAACCCAGTTAGGATAATCGATCGGTCAGATGAATCCAACATCAAGAAGCTTTTGTAACTCTAGTTTCACCAAGAGTGTTATCTGAGGGTGCATCTTCCTTAACTTTTTCTTGACAGGTTTGGCTTCAAGATAGACTGCTAAGTGATGCACAACCACTTCTAGATTGATCCCTAGAATATCTATGTATGACCATGCAAAGTTAGCTCATCTCTCTTTCAAGAATGTTGGTAGGTTTTTATGCTCTTCATCCAACAAGGATTCAACATTCAAAGTGATCTTGGGTGCTTCTTATATTCCCACATTGACTAGAGTGGCATTTTCTACTAGCATTGCTGACTTTTCAAGATGCATTGAACTAAGAGGGAGATTGAATCCCTCATCCATGGGCGCCTCAAAGAGGTTTTCACCATCGGATACATCCTTGTTTTTTAATTTTTTAGGATTAGAGAGTGTTCGAGTGTGGTTTTCACTCAAATATTTTCATGTTAGTTACATTTCATCAATTTTGTGACTGAAGAATTCAAACATCTCCTCATAGTATGCCCCCATGTCTAGCTCTATATCAAAACTTAATTTATGATCTACCCATGATAGGTTGTTGTGGAGTCCCTTGAATTCTGAGATTGCTTCATTTTTTTTGAATAAATTTAGAATCAATGGTCCTTGTTGGTCCATGTCAATGAGTTGTGGGTATACTAGGCATATTTCAGCTGGGTGATTTCTTGGAGAAAAGGATGTAATGGATATCATGAAGAGGGATTTATTCTGAAATAGGTCAGAAACATCAAGGGGGAAGTCATCTAAGGTCATATAATGTGATGTAGGTAACCAAAAGGAAGCCTCATCTCATTTAACAGAAGTACCTTTTCCAATAAAGGTGAACTTTCTAGTAGTACAACCTAGGCCAAGATTCTTTAATCGTTTCTTAAGAATTATAGGTTCTAGAAAGCTATTGTCATTTTGTCCTAACTTCTCATTATTTTTATAACCCCATCCTTGCATTAGCTGCAAGAATTTATCATCATCTTCCATGGGAAGAATAGGGACAAATCATTCATCTTGATAGAGGAGTTTATAGACATCCTCCTCATTGATATCTTCTTGATTTAGATCTCCCCACTTGTTGAAGGTAGTAACTACCATATTGATTGTTTAGGGCTCTTTGGTGCTAGATGTGGGTTTTTCATGGGATTGAGGAGAAAGAGGTATCTCTCCTAAGACATGGGTATATAGTGTTGAAATGCACAAGACAACTGAGGGGGGGTGAATCAGTTGTATCTAATCACATTCACTTCTAATCTTAATTAATTCCACATTCACTTTAATATGTTATTAAGTATAAACAAGAAATGTAGATAACAAAAATAAAATACCACAGACACCAAATTTGCATGGAAAACCCAATGAGATAAAAACCACAATGAGGATTAACTCACAATATAATCATAATGAAAAATTGGATACAAAGGCTCACTCGCAAAGGGCTCACTACCTAGATAGGACTCACTATTTAGGTACAAGGCTTAGTACCTATAGATAAGAATGAGAGTGGACCAAATACATACTTAACTAGGACCCAAAACAACATATTGCATCAATCACATGATTCCTTAATTAATGCTTATCCTTCATGTAACATGTAGACACCAGGTCAGCGAAACCTAATGCAAACACCAATGAAATTTGAAGTATGCACATCCACAACAAGATGATAACATGTGGATCACATAACACACTTCAGTAGACACTGGAACACCTCTTAGAAGTCTTTAGATTCATCCATAACAACTACCAAAACTTCCATACACATAAATTTTTCCATCATTCCAATCGGACTATGCAAACACATATAGTAACTTTGGAACAAGTCTTTCAAAGCACCAAACCACAAGAAATTTTTCCAAAACATAGATAACACCATTATTAAACTTATTCTAGATTTGCAAGATCTGAGACAAACCATCAAAAGATTGCAAAGTAGAAATATATCTCTCAGTCCACAGAAAAACAACTCTTCTAGACCATTTCACACATTAGTGAACACAACCTTCACTCTTCATCAAAAAAATATCTATAACTCAGGATATACTATCCAAGGATGCCCATAAAAAACACTACAGATCCACAAACGAATAGGATGAACATAAAATAAATTCAAAGCACATTATCGAATCACATTCAAATTACACACACAACTCTATCTTCACTATTTATTAATTTTCTCAAAAGCACTTCATATCATCTCACTTGCAAAACCATAAAGATAGCTCCATGTAATCACAACATCTCTATAGTATCTCAACCATACATGTACCACCCATAATTAGATGATTCATTTCTCTGCAACACCCTGAATTGTGTTGACATCAATAAAAACTTTAATGACAACACCACCATACTCATTCATACTTTCAACAATCTCCCCCTTTTTCATTGAGGGTAACACATGATGTGAAAAACTATCAAAGAAAAAATACACACTCTCCTACTTCTTCTTCTTCTTTTTTAGATTAGACAACCTACAAAACATTTTTGCACTCTCTTATCCTTACAAGATTTTCTCTCCCCCTTTCAATTTTTCAGATATGGATAGGATTTTTCACATGATTCTCTCTTCCCCTTTGACATCAATGGAAAAGAAACATTTTGCATGATTCTTCAGCCATAAAGTTATGATCACTCCCCCTTAGGATTGCACCCATATCTCATACTACAACAATGAGACTCTCTTCTCCCCCTAAGGAGTAGATCCTAATAATCAGTCTAGACTGATGAAGAATCTAGAGGTCCACTAGATTGATGCACCTCCATGTGCACCTAGTTCAAAGAAGGAGGGGCATTAACCCCTAACTTCTCCATGAGATACTCAAAAGTATCCTTAGGAAGAGCCTTAGTAAATATACTTGAAATCTAATCCTTTGTAGACACATATTCAATCCTGACTTCATTCTCCAACACCTTATCTCTTAAGAAATGATATATGATAAATGTATTCTTTTTCCTTAAATGCATTACCAAATTCTTTTGTAATATTTATTGCACTTATATTATCATAGAATATAGGGATAGGTTCATCACACATCACACCTATATCCTTTAATGTTTACTTTATCCAAAGTACCTATGTACAACAAGACATTGTTGCAATATATTCAACCTCTACAGTGGATAAAGAAATTAAATCATGTTTCTTGCTTAACCATGAAACCAATCTTCCTCCAAGAAAGAATGTGCCACCACTTGTACTTTTCTAGTCATCCACACAACCAGCCCAATCTCCATTAGTGTAAGCATTCAAAGTTAAATCAGTATCATTAGGATACCAAAAGCCATAATTTGGAGTTCCTTCTAGATATATGAATATCCTCTTCACAACTGTAACATGTGTTTCTTTGGGTTCTACTTAAAATATGGTAACCAAAAATACTACATGCATGATATCCGGTCTAGTAGCAATAAGATATAATAGTCCACCAATCATATATTTTTACATGATTTGATCAATTTTAGGAGAATCATCATCCTTAATCAATTTGCATCCAATCACCATGGGGCTACATATCAGTTTGGAATTGTCCATTCCAAACTTCTTCAATAATTCTTTAACATATTCATATTTTGAAATGAATATGGCCTTATCAGTTTGATTCACTTGGAGTCCAAGGAATAAATTCAACTCACCAATCATAGACATCTCAAATTATTTTTGCATCTCCTCTACAATTTTTTTGCACATACCCTCATTTCCTCCAAAGATAATTTCATTAACATACACCACAACTATCAACATTTTGCTTCCTTCAACTTTGAAATAGATATTATTGTCTATAGAGCCTTTACTGAACCCTTGTTGTGTCAAATATCTATCCAACCTTGCATAACATGCTCTAGGAGCCTGTTTATGTCCATATAGTGCTTTTTTCAACTTGCAGACTATGTCTAGTTTATCTAATAACTAAAATCCTTCTAGTTGTTCCATGTACACCTCTTCTTCCAATTCTCCATTATGGAATGCAAACTTAACATCCATCTGGTATACTTTAAAATCTTTGTGAGAAAAAAATTCCAAAAACATCTAAATGGCCTTGATTCTTACCATAGAAGAAAATGTCTCCTCAAAGTCTATTCCTTCAACCTGTGAATAACCCTTCCATACAAGCCTTGTTTTGTTTCTTACTACTTCACATCTTCATTCAAATTATTCATGAACACCCATTTTGTACCAATTACATTCTCGTTTACTAGTCTAGGAACTAGTTCCCATGTTTGAATCTTCTCTATCTTCAGTAACTCTTCTTTCATATCTCTAACCCAATTCTCATCTTTGCATGTTTCACACACTATTTTATATTCTATCTTAGAAAATAGACACAAATTTACCTCGAATGTTATCAATTTGCTTCATGTCTTTACATTTTCACTTTTATCTCTAATTACATGTCTTTCTGGATGATTTTTCTATACATACTTAGGAGTATTAGGAGCATGTTCGAGAGTTTCTTATTCTTTAGTCTATTCTTTTCTTCCTTATCCTCTTCTTGTACTTGTCTACAGATAGGTTCGTCTGGTTCAACTTCACTCATTTCAACTGGTTTGTGCATATCTTCATCAAATTTTATATTTTCACTTTCAATTATCTTCCTCAGTATTTTATTGAAGTGTATATATTCTTTTTTGTTAGTTGAATATCCAAGGAAAATACCTTCATCACATCTTGCATCAAAATTTCCAAGGTTCTCATCATCTCTTTTAATGTAACATATGATTCCAAACACCTTAGATTACTTAATAGTAATAATCTTACTAGTTGATAGTTAATAAGGGGTCTTTGTGTTGTTATATTTGATTTGAACTCTATTAAGAATATAAACACCAATGTGGATTTCTTCTCTCTAGTATACATCAAGAAAATTTTCCTCTTTCATCATAGTCCTTTCAACCTCTTGAATAGTTTAGTTTTTTTTTTCACAACTCCATTCTGCTAAGGAGTCTTAGGAGAAAAAAAATCTCTCTTTATACCATGCTCTTCACAAAATGCATTAAACTCGCCAGGAGTGAATTCTCCACCTCTGTCAGACCTTAAACATTTTATTATAAATTTCACTTCATTCTCTACCCTTGCCTTGAACAATTTGAATCTATCTAGAGCTTGAGATTTCTCCCTAAGAAAATTAACCCATGTCATTATGGAATAATCATCAATTAAAAGTATAAAATAACTATCACCATTAAGAATTCTTATTATTTTGGGATCATACAGGTTTGTTTGAATCATTTCCAACATTCGGGTAGATGATTGTTCCTTTCCTTTAAAACTACATCTTGTTTATTTTCCCAATTGACAACTTCTGCAAATAGTGTTGGTAGGCTTTGTAATTTTAGGCAAATCCTTGACAACTTCTCTTGAACTGATCCTGATCAAATTGTCAAATTTTGCATTTCCCATCCTCTAGTGCCATGACCAAATTTCAATAACATGAGACACAAAACACTAACCATCAACACTCTTGAGCTGATAAATGTTTCCATATGTTCTTCTTCCTATAGCTACCATAGTTCCATACCCGTTTTTGATCTCATAGGTATTATCCTAGAACACAAGCTTAAATCCTTTGCTACACATTTTTACAACACTCAAAACATTATACCTTAAGCCCTTAACTTAATAGACATCATCAGTATTGTGTTTTCCATCAAAATTGATTGTTCCTTTTCCAACAATCTTTGCACCAGAATCATCTCCAAACATGAATAATCCTCCATCATAATTTTCAAGTTTATTGAACTTACTTTTGTCTTTGGTCATATTATTTGAACATCCACTGCTAGTTACCCAATATTCTTCATCTTGTCTAGCATGAAAGGAAGTAACCAGAGTACCTTCCATCCCATCCTTCTTCTTCTCCAAACCATATTCCCTTTCACATCATCCATGGTTAGTAGATATAGATTTATTCTCTAAGGCTAGAAACAAGCATTCATCTTTATCATCCTCAAAATCAGACTCATCTTCAGAAATTCTAGCATCTTCTTTAACATAATACAATTTCTTGAAATTTCTATCCTTTTTGTCTTTGTTATCTCTATTCATTTTATGTATGGCTCTATTTGGACATATTGAAGCATAGTGACCAATATTTCCACAACTGAAACATTTAAAAGGTAACATACCTTTGTACTTATCGGTACCTTTCTTTAACTTCCTTGTAATTTTTTCTTCCAACTCTTCTAAACCATCACTATCTAGATAATCTTTTGTCTTAGTTTCATTGAAGGTTGTTTTTGTTTTCTCCTTTTCTTTTCCAAACATTCTCATTTCAAATGTATTCAAGGTGCCAAATAATTTTTCTTTAGTTAATTTCTTTGGATCATATATTTCCTCAATAGTAAAGACCTTGTCACTATAATTCTCCGGTAGGGTCATCAAGATATTCTCTATTACATCTTCATCTTTCATAGTACCACCTTGATTTTTGACTTCATTTTTCACAATATTAACCCTCTAAAAGTAGCTTGCAATGTCTTCACCTTATTCCATTTTCAAGTTATCATATATGCACTTTTTTGTTAGCTTCTTTGATAATTTGAGTCTATCATTTCCTTCATAGATATCTTTCAACTTTTCCCATACTTCATAAGCAGTGCCTAATGAAATAACTTTTTTCCACTCAGTCTTAGATAAAGCACTATATATTGCATACTGTATATGCATAAAAATGGTCTGGAGCACAATTAATTAAATACTTGATATTTAATCAATCAATCATAATTCTTCTACTTATATAAATAAATTGATAAATTTATTTATAATAGTTCAACCCTTAATTCTTATTTTTCAAAAATCATTTTCCTCTTAAATTAATTAAATGCACAAATTAAATAATTTGTCATTTAGTTAATTTCCCTCCTTCATTTAAATTTGAATTTTTAATTCAAATTGGCACATGTCTCCATATTTCTCTAACTTCCTTCTATTAGAAACCAAGATCACCTGCATGCAATCACCTGTCACATGCAAAAGACATGCAGAACCAAAGAAAATGTTTTGTAAACCCCAAAGTAAAAATGCATTATTGAGAATCAATTATTACAAAGAGATCAATCCTTATGAAGGAGATCAAGAAACCCTAAAAGGGAAACCCTGGTGTGCAAACTTAATAATTAACCAATTATTAATGTGCCTAAGTTTAGCTTAAGTAACTAAAGGATTAAGTGACTTAATCAATTAACCAGTATGATATAATTAATTAAGTGTAATAACTTATTACTCTAACAACCCCCCTTAAGATGAACTTAGGAAGAAGGTAAAACACTAGAAGAAGATGCATGAAATAAAATATGGGTCCCGACAACTAGGCCTGATCAGGTACCCATTTACAAATGCAAGAATGAGGTAGAGAAGGAAAACCTGGTGGGAAAAAACCCCCCTACAATGAGATGACATGTTGCAAAGAAGCATTGGAAGAACACTATAGAGTAACACTAGAACCACAATTTGGAAAGCAAGGAAAGATACTTCTGACTACAAGAAACGATATCATAATCATAATAATACAACAACAGACCCAATGCCATGAAACACTCGAAAAATCCAAACAGGAACAACCCTAGAATCTATGAAGCAACATTCAATTATTGAATGATGTGTGATACTGAAATGAAGTGCAAAGATGCAAGGTGCACTCTCCCAACTACCAAAACATCCAAGTAATCTCCAAAACACCCATCGGACTAAATCTAGATTAACGATAAACCTAGGAAAAATATAGAAAAAAGTGCATGGACAGCAACATAGAGCACCTCAACACCTTTCCAATGCTACAAATATAGAAAAAATTGGAGATCGTGGCAAAAATTTATGAGCTCAGAAGCATAAAATAAACATCTGACTTCAAACAACAATAAATGCAGATAAAGTGCTCGGAACCAAATTTCTGGTGATATCTCGTTTGCTCAATTTCAATACCGTATTCCCAAGTTATGCCAAAAAGAAAAAAAATGCTCCTTTAGGGAAAATCAGGGTTAGGAGGGGGCAAAGAGGTTGTATGGCCACTAATGTTAGCACTTACTGAGCATAAATTTGATGGCCATTTGGTCGTCACCGCAAAAAATCAGTCCCCCTACAAAAAAAATTGGGCCCGTGGTCACCCATGTGACCAAAGGCACAGTGTAGGGGGTTGGGGCAGAGCCCCTGGTCCTCCATAGGACCTTAGCAAGTGCGTGAGGCAGCTGGGGACTGGCTGAAGAGCTCCCATTCCCCCATAAGACTGCAACTCTGCTGCAAAGGCCCCCAAGGGCTAATGGGCCAAGCAATGGGATGGCGGAGGAGGCCGGTGGCCACCTGGTGGCGGGTCTCTTTTGCACTGGAAGCGTCGACCTACAAACCAAAAAAATCATTTTTAAAATATTTTTTATATTTTTGACCCTTGTAACATGTGCTAGGAGGTTGTACGGCCTTCGTGGCAATTTTTTTTGCCTCAGAAACCAACTTCTCATAAATTGACCAAACGATAGGCATTCTTAGGGTTTTTGGCCGCTGCGAACGTGATGGTGACCTCCATTTGAGCCCAAAGTGGCCCAAAAAATTGGTTACCCCAAAACCTTGCAAAAAAGATGCCTGTGGAAACCCTTGCACTTGAAACTCACTAAAAAGCCATATCTTCAGATCATGCACATGCAACTACAGGTCTAGAGCTCTGATACCATGTTAGAAACCAAGATCGCCTACATGCAATCACCTGTCACATGAAAAAGACATGCAGAACCAAAGAAGATGCTCTATAAACCTCAAAGTAAAAATGCATTATTGAGAATCAATTATTACAAAGAGATCATTCCTTATGAAGGAGATCAAGAAACCCTAAAAGGGAAACCCTAGTGTGCACACTTAATAATTAATCAATTATTAATGTGCCTAATTTTAGCTTAAGTAACTAAATGAATAAGTGACTTAATTAATTAACCAGTATGATATAATTAATTAAGTATAATAACTTATTACTCTAACACCTTCTACCTCACCCACCACTACACCATGTGTCACATGATTTTAAATATTTCTAATTTTTAAAATGAGAATTTTCATCAACAACCTACAACAAATTTGAAACCACCTTGGACACATGGCTTCTCCTTTCCTCTGATTATCTTCAACACTTGGCAAGGTGTTCTCTTAAAGGGAACCACCTCCATGATTCTCTTTAATCTCTTTGTGCTCCACTATTGATGTCTCAGGATCATGGTCTCAACCGTCAATCTTTGCCACCTTAGCCCAAGCTTGGAAAAATCTATAAATAGAAGGAAATTCTACATATTTTCAAAGAGAATTGGATTACAAACTTATGCTACAAAAATCTTATTATAATTTGAGAGAATTTTGAGAGAATTCTAATTATCATTTGGCATTTTAGTTCATAATAGAATTAACATGGCACTTTTAGCATTATTATCTTAACTTGTTGCATCTTTTTACATCATCTTATTTAGAATTATATCTTCAATTACAATCATCTTAGTATCATTTAAATACAACAACATCATAATCTTAGATCATTCAGCATTTCAATCAAAAATACCAAAAACATGTAGATGTAGGCATATAACTATGCATTTTCATATAGCATCTTGTTTCTTAGGTTGCCATTTTCTATATTCATGTACAACACATAATTTTGAGAGCATGAATTGAGAGATCACCAAGAATAGAGGACAATGGAATGATTTCGAATGAATGGTTATAATATTTTTCTTTGTTATTTCTCTTTCATTAGATATAATAAATTTTGTTGATGTGTGTTTAGTTTAATTAACTATTTCAATATTTTACACCACACATAAAATGGCACCCACCATGGGGCCTAGCCCCATTTTTAATCTATTTTTCTATTGAGTTCTTTTTCACAGGTTCCATTGAAAGTTCTGAAATAGTGCATCCGATTTTTTATCTAGAGGATTTGGAAGATTTAGCGATGCATCGAGTCACTGTTTCAGCACATTTGGTGGTTCTTTTGGAGCATTCGGCCTCTGTTCTAGCGCATCGGGTCATTGTTTCAGCACACCTGTTTGTTCTTTCAGTGCATCAAGGAGTTTTACTTTTCATTATGTACTTTTCCAGTTTAGCACATTCGGTCTATCTTTTAGCACGTTCAGTCTCTCTTTTAGTGCATTCAATATTTTGGTGCATTTGGTCTAAGTTTTAGCACATTAAGTTACTATAATGGCGCATATGGTTTTTGTTGCAAATTTTCCCAATTCCAAAAATTGATCTATGTTTCTCTATTTTGTAGGAATTTTATGTGCATTCAGAGACTCTGTTGAAACAATAAAGAACATTGTCAAAGAAAAATGGACTAAAACTACTAACAATTGGTTGCGGGGTTGGATTTATTGTTCTTTCTTTTGATTAAGTTAGGCACATAGCTTAATGAAAAGGATAACTGAACACCATGCTTGTTATGTTTGTGGAGTGGTAGGTGTGTATGCTCTCCCCTTAACTAGGTGATAAGAAATCCAAACCCATTATTTTTCTTCTTGCATTTTAAACCTTAGAGTGCTTTCCTGGTGGGAAAAAGTAATCATCCCAGGGAATGACCCAACCGGGAACATGCTAAAGCCAAGCAACTTCCACTTAGGATATAAATGTAGGTACTTGAGGAAAGTTCAAGTATCATGAGGATTTTTCTAACAAGGGCAACAATGGTCTCTTGCTATATGGATGATCCACCATGAAGGGAATGCCCCTACTAAAACCCTTTGTTGTAGTAAGCTAAAAATTATTTTCTATTTACTTGTGCAAGAATGATCGTTCTAAGCCATCCCAAATTCTTATGGCTTTTGGTAGAAATGAGAAGTCTATCTTGAGAGATTCATGAGGACTGAGGCTTGGAAAACCTGAGAAGTGACTGCAATACAATGAGGAGCCAGTGTGGTCAAGCCTTTAATCATTCACCAAAAGTAAGCACAACTAGAGAAATCCAAGTGGGAGTCTAGTAGATATTGTCTTACATAGCCTAGGATTGTGCTTGTTTGATGTGGTTTTACCTATGTGCTTAAAAAATAAAATCCAAGCAAACATCACACAAAAATGTTCAACTATTGATTCAGAAGAAAATCCAAATCAAACAATCGGATTTCCCTCCAAGAAAAACTAGAAATTCAATCAAAATTATCAAAAACCAAAAATAGTTTTCTAGATCAGTGCACCCATTAACTTCCCCAACACATACCTTGCATCTTTTAGCGCATCCATCTACTATTCTGGCACATCCCTATCATAATCTAGCACATACCTTTACTATTTTGGCACATTCATTTGCCTAGTTTAGTGCATCTATGTAATCTTGCAGTGCCTCCATTGCCTATTCTGGTGCATACTTGCAATATTTTAGCACATACATTTTTTTTTCTATCAGATCTAGCTTTTAGTGCATTTGTGAAATTTTTTAGTGCATCCATTAAATATGTAAACAAAAAGCTAAATTTGACCTAATATCTGCCAATTAACACCCAATTTGGAGATTCCTTCTCAACCAAAATTCTTTCATCGTCCCAAAATTGCTTTCAACTTGTTGAAACCAACATTTTCTAGTGAAAATCCCTCATCTAAAACTTTGATCAAACTCCTAAAAGTGCCTCATCATCACCCTTATTTCTGATTTAGTAGTTGCTTTTCACCATCAGGATTCATCATCCTTTATTAAGATTAATCATCCTTCATCCCAAAACAAACTTTATTCATTAGTTTTAACTTACTCCTTTTGGAACTCTCAAACTTTGATCAAAAGCTTAGAATATTTTCATCACTTTGTATGCCCATTTCAACAAGATTACAAAAGTAAAAACTTGAGAAAAAAGAAATTGAAGACCAAAACACCATGGATGAAAGAGAGGAGAACCCCTTTTTTGGATTTCCTTGAGCTGAGATAGAGGAAATAACAGATAAAACCATAGAACAATCACAACAAGATCCAAATTTTCATAAATTCATGCAAAGGATCTTTGAAAATGAGGGTGAAAAATTCCATTTGATGCTAGCAAACAAAATAGTCCAACTACTCAAAGACTTTGATATCACAAAATTAAAAAGAGCTCCTAAGAAGGAAAAAACCTAAAAGAAAACTGAAACAAGAAGTGAAGCAAGAACCAATGACCCCATGGATACTTTGAAACAAAAAATCCAAACCCTCCAACAACAAATGAAAAACATGCAAACTAGAACCACCAAGAGATACTCTATACAAGATATATGTCCCTACCCTTTTGATCGAAGTGTCAACATGATACCATTTCCCAAACATTGTGAATTCCCTAAATTTGACAAGTACAATGGAAAAAAAAATCCAATAGACCACATAAGGGAATTCCAAACAATGAGTCTCTAATTTTCCCATGAGGAAACATACTTGATGAGATTATTCCCACATATTTTTGGAGAAAGATTCATGCAATGGCTCTCACAATTACTGCTAGGGATCAAATCTTTTGAGGAGCTAGTCAACAAATTTATTACCCAATACTCGAATAAAATTCAACATGAGATCACAATGAAGGACCTTTGCAATTTCAAACAAAAGAAGGGAGAATCATTCCTCATATTTCTACAAAGGTGGAAAAGATTATTCACAAGTTATCCCCATCCCATACTAGAAAAAGAGAAGATGGAGGTATAACTTGATAACTTAAATGATGATATGAGTTATAGGATTGATTTACAATGTCCTCCAAATTTTGAAAATGGGATAAAATTGAGAAAATTTTGGTCAAGTGAGGAATCTTGAAAATTTATAAAAATAACAATTCATCCAATTCGTCCAACAATGACGAACCAAAATTTTGGCAAAAGTACAAGAATAATGCCAATGATACCTCAACTAAAATTCATAACACCAAACTGGTCTTCAATCTATAAGGAATCACACCCAATACCAACCAAAATCCAAATCAAAACAATCAGAATAATAACCAAAATAATCCCCCACCTAGACTACCATATCAAACATTGAACAACCACATAAAGTTTACACCTTTGGATCAATCACACAAATCTACTTTAAAAGAACTTATTGCAGAAAATCTTATCACTCTACCCAACACCCAAGGTTTTGAACCCAAAGTAAAATTGTCATGGTGGAACAAGGCCCACTATTGTTAATTTCATTGATGCAAAGGTCACCTAACCAATAGTTTCATGAAACTGAAACACAAAATACAAGATTTTATTGACAATAAGATAATACAAATAGAAGAACACCAAACAAACACCGATCATGGGGTATTCGAGAACCCCTTACCAAATTATGATAAAGGGGAATCTTCTACCAAAAAGAAAAAAGGAAAAAGTGTGAACTATGTTCATGACACCACCATCTATCATATTTCAGCTATTGAGGATCATACAAATGACATCGAGATCAATCACACACAAGAAATTGTTATAGCTAATCATCCAATCAATGACATCAACGTCCTCTCTAATCAAGTCCATAATATCCAACAAGACATGGTTGTAATAGATAATTAAATTAATGTCATTAAGATCAAAAGAAAAAAAAAGATAGAGTGCCCATAAACGTGACCACAAGGGCACAAACCAAATATGTTTTAAAAGGTAGCACTTCCAAAACACCTATTGCTCCATCTCATCAATATAATATTGTCGATCAACTCCAAAATATTCCTATGCAAATATCAATATTAGAGCTCCTTAAAATCTCACTCTCCCACAAAGAGATCTTGGAAAAATACCTAGTTGATACAACATTACCAAACAATTTGGAAGTTGGCACTTTTCAAGCCATGGTGGTACATTTAGTTGCACCTCACTTCTTATCCTTTTTATAAAACGATGACATATCTCTCACCCACCCTCGTAATGTAGCACTCCACATCGAGGTCCTAATCCATAAAATTCATGTCAAATGTGTCCTCATAGATGGGGGAGATGGTCTTAATATATGCACTTTAAAGCTTGTCTATGCACTAGGATTCTCTGAAAATGCAATAGATGGAAGGAAAAATATCACCATCAAAGCATATGTTGATGAGGAGAGGGCTTCAAAGGGATTAATTTTACTACCAATTTAGGTTAGGCCAATTCAAAAGGGTGTAGTTTGCCAAGTTTTGGATAAATATTTGACATATAATATACTCTTCGGTCATCCTTGGATCCATGAAATGCAGCCTGTCCCTTCAACATACCATCAATGTCTAAAATTTAATTGCAATGGGAAATATATTACAATGCCCTTAAGTCAGTCTAGGATGTATTTGTGCCTCATAACTGAAAAGCTCCTGACTCTACATCTAACATCCCTAGTAATTCAAGTCAAGCTAATCCATTGTCAAAATTTCTAGCCCCATCTACTTCCATCAACCCTAAAGCCCAACTCAACACTTTGGCCAAGCAATTTGAAAAGAAAGTCAAATTCAAAGACAAAGGTGTAGGTGAATACTCCATTGAACAATCTCTTTGCCTCTCACAGTTCATTTTACAAAAATCCCATGGTCAACCATCAACCTCATCACAACCATCCTCACAACCGGTCACATTTTTGATGGTCGATTCATAAAATAAAGCATCCAAGAAGAGGAATCTAATGAAAAAGACATTTTGAATTGGCTCTAAAAGAATAACATTGATTCTCAAGCAGAAATGGATAATGTCCAAACCACATAGTATGGAAAATGATTCTCAATCTTGGAAAAAATGGGCTATTATGGACAAGGACCTATTGGAAAAAGGGAAGAAGGTATTGTAGAACCCATCCAACCAACCATAAAAAATCAAAAAAGAAAAAATAGGGTTGGGATATAAAGAGCACCAAAAGGATGAAGAAACAAAGGAATACCCAAAGAAAAATTTTGTTGAAAGGATCCTACAACTCCAAGAAAGCGATCACTATAAAACTGATTCCAATGAATATGAGTGAGATTCGCTATAAAAAGAGTCTTTTCATAATAAGGACATTGATTTGGTACACAAGTATACCCCCACAGTTGAGGGAGGACAAAGCTCAAGGTTAAGACCACTTGAATTAGGATCGCAAAATATCACTGGTTCAAGTGAAGATGATCAAACTCCTAGCGAGACAAATCAATCAGAAGAGAATAAAATCATAGACCTTGATCTTGCCATAGTATTTCTTGATGATAATGTTACCAATAGGACCCTTACGACCTTTGACCTGAACCCACAAAACAATCCCCTACCATTGGTACATCCTGAACTCATAGATTGGGACTAGATTGAGTCTATCGATATCCCCACCTTTTCAAATGATGAGGCCATTGTCAACTTTCTTTATGTTGTTAATCTTAAAATTGGTTCTATCATTGAATGTCATAATGAAGCTTCTAGACATGGGATTTCCAAATTTCCTAGTTGCAAAAGGAATAAAACAGAAGAAGGATCTAATGGTGAAAACCATTTCATGGTAGTATCAAATCAAGAAAGAATAAAAATAAGGAGTGGATCCGATGGTGAAAACCTCTTTGAGGCATCAAAGGATGGGAAATTTGACACTCTCCCAGAGAAATTTCAAGAAAGATCCAAATTATTGATCGAGCCAACATAGTCCATCAATGTCGGCAATGCAGAAATAGTAAAAACTCTCCATCTAGTAGAATCCTTGATAGAACAAGAGAAGCCTGACTTCATCAATTTATTTTAAGAGAGACAAGTCATCTTTTCTTGGTCATATGACAACATGCTAGGGATAGACCTAGATCTCATCATGAACCACTTATTCCTCCCTTAAGGAGTCAAACCAGACAAGAAAAAGTTGATAAAAATGCATCTTCACATTGCCTTATTAGTGAAGGTGGAACTAAATAAATGATTGGATGTAGGATTAATTAGATCCATTGATTATGCAGAGTGGATATCCAACATTGTACTTGTTTCAAAGCTTGATGGAAACATATAGATTTGTACAAACTTAAGAGACCTAAATAAGGCTTGTCTAAAAGATGATTTTTCCCTACCAAACATTGATATCATTGTAGACTTAACCATAGGTCATGGAATGTTGTCACTCATGGATGGATTTTCTAGCTATAATCAAATCAAGATAGGACCTGAAGATTAGGATAAAATAACTTTCACTTGCCCTTGGGGAACCTTTTGTTGGAACGTCATGCCCTTCAGATTGAAGAATGTAGGAGCCACATATCAAAGATCCATGACAACTATTTTTCATGACATGATGCATAATTTTATGGAATATTATGTGGATGAATTGTTGGCCAAATATTTCACTAGAGAAGTACATTTAGAGATACTAGACAAACTCTTCACTTGATTAGATAAGTTCAACATCCACCTGAATCCGAAGAAATGTGTGTTTGGGGTAACATCAGCAAAGCTATTGAGATACATAGTGTTAGAAAAATATATTGAAGTGGATCTTGAAAAAGTAAAAGCTATTATGGACATGGTGCCTCTAAATAATATCAGTTAGTTAAGGTCCCTTCAAGGCAGATTCCATTGAATCAAAAGATTCATATCACAATTGGTTGATAAGACACATCCTTTTACCCATTTGTTGAACAATAATGTTTCCTTTCGATGGGAAAAGAAATGTGAGGTAGCTTTCAATCAACTGAAGAAATACCTACTGAGTCCACCTATCCTAGCACCACCAATAGAAGGAAATCCTCTCTTATTGTACATAGCCAAAAATAATCGGTCATTGGGAGCTTTAATGGAACAAGAAGATTGAACGGGAAAGGATAGAGAAATTTATTATATTAGTATAACTCTAAATGGTTATGAAATCAACTATACATCCATTGAGAAATCATTTTTAAGTATCAATGTTCACTATGCAACAATTGTGACACTATATGCTGATTCATACAATCAAACTCATAGCCAATATACATCCGCTGAAATATCTCCTTAGCAAAGAAAATTTGATGGGAAGATTAGCCAAATGGGTAATGATACTCAGTGTATTTGAAATTCAATATGTCGACATAAAATAAATCAAAGGGAAAGCCATCACCGATCAACTAGTTGATGCACTGATTTATGATTATCATCCTTTGAACGTGGAATTTCTAGATGTTGATGTCTTCGTTGTAACAACAAAGTAGTGGATATTGTATTTTTATGGCTCATATACTCAACATGGATCAAGAGTGGTAATTCTATTCATCACTCACCTAGGGAATACTATTCCAAAATCATACTGATTGATGTTCCCCTACACTAACTACATGGTAGAATATGAGGCACTTATCATTGGCATCAAGATAGTTGTAGAATAGAGAATCACAGACCTGCACATCTATAGGGATTCTCAATTAGTCATTAATCAGGTCAATGATGATTACCAAACAAAGGATGATAAATTTATGCCCTATAAAAGGATGATTGATGACTTCAAAAAATATTTTTTTGACATAAAATTTTCTCAAATATCAAGGATTGGCAACCAAGTTGTTGATGCTATGGCCACCATTGCTTCTTTACTAAAAATTCTAGAAAAATGAAGTTGTTATGAGTTCATGGTAGAACAACTATTTACCCTTGCGTATGATGATCCAAAGTCCTAACTCATATGCCACCTAATTGATGTTGATACCTCGATCTACGAGAATACCTATACTTACCTAAAATATAATATCCTTCCTCCTGATCTCTCCCAACACCAAATATTAAATTTCATCCACCAAGTTGCTCGCCATACTCTTATAGCAGATGTACTAAACTGACAAGGTCTTAATAGAATTCTTTTGTGATGTCTAGAATGCAACAAGTCTGAAATGAATTTACAAGAAGTCCATGAGGGTATGTTTGGCACTCATTCAAGTGGTCTAACCCTCACTAAGAAACTCCTCTATTTGGGATACTACTGGCTGACTATGGAGTCCTTTCAATTTGTTAAGAGATGTAAAAAATGCTAGATCCACAATAACCTTATCCATGCACCCACACAAGAGTTGCAGCCCTTCACATCAAAAGGTTGTTTTTTTAGTGGGGTTTGGATCTTGTAGGTAAAATTCACCCATCTTCGTCTAATGGCAACAAGTTCATCATTACAACAACAAAGTAATTTATAAAGTTGGTTGATGCCATGCATCTAACCACCATTACATGGAAACATATCTCATCGTTCATCCTAAACTACAACATATGTAGGTATGGTATCCCTTAATCCATTGTCACTGACAACGACAGACCTTTCAAGAATTTGGACATATAAGAACTTTGTGAAAGGTTCCACATCCAACATTAGTTTTCCATGCCATATTACCCTCAAGGGAATGACCAAGAAGAGGCCTCAAATAAAACTATCCTAAAGATTTTAAAGAAAATCATCAATGATGTTGGACATAACTGCCATATTCAACTAAACCCTACTTTGTGAGCCTATTGTACAAGCATTTGGACACCCATAGGAGCCACACCATATGCCCTTGTATATGGATCTGAAGTCTTCTTGCCTATTGAATTTGAAATACCATCACTTTGTGTGTCCTTGAAAGGTCTCATTTCAGATGAAGATTATTGAGTTTCTCGACTACAAGATCTTGAATTGTTGGATGAACGTCGTCAACTTGTAGTGGATCACCTAAAAGCGTATCACCAGAGAATGTCTAGGAGCTACAATCACAAGGTTAAACCAAGGAAATTTTAGGTAGGTGATCTAGTACTAAAATAAAAATCCCCATAATCAGTAGGATGGAGAAAAGAAAAGAAAATTTGAGCCAAATTGGTTAGGCCCTTTTGTTATTGTCTCATTCTTTGGATCGGGGGCATATCAACTATATACACCAAAAGGGGATCTATTTGAAGAACCGATGAAAAATCTTCATCTAAAAAAATTCTAAACATAATACATCTAATGCATGCTTAAAAGTCTTGAAAAAGTCCATAAAAAATCAGAAAAAGTCCTAAAAAAATCCATAAAAACAAAAAAAGTTGTCCTAAAGAAAAAATCCATAAAAATCATAAAAATTCCTAATTAAATCCATAAAAATCAGAAAAAAGTCTTGAAAAAATTGTTCCCTTGATGAAAGCTTGGAAAGCAGGTGTCTTGGTGACAACAAAAAGAAAATCAAAAAGATCAAAAAAGGGTAAAAAAAGAGGAAAAAATCGTTGCCTTGATGAAAACCTAGCAAATAGGCATCTTGGTAGCAGCAAAAAAACCATAAAATCTAAAAAAGTGCAATAAAAAAAATGGTGAAAACCTAGCAAACAGGTGCTATTTGTGATGATTCAACTTCTCCCTCTATTTGAACATGTGTCGATTATCTTCTTTTTCTATCTTTATAAATTTACGCCTATCATACACTGAGATTCGTGTCCATATCTAGTTTTTGTGGTTGCATCCCACCTTGGCTTGGTTATCATTATACATATCCGTAATAAATTTGGTTTGTTTCTCACTGGAGGCAAAATCCTGAACTCAATGGGGGCGAATAACCATTGAGCTTAAACAAACAGGAAAACAAACAACAAGGCAATCTCGGAAAAAACAACAATCACTTTAACCATCAAACCAAACATCAATCAATCAACCTTAAAAATCAAATAAAACATCAAGACAATCAAATTAATTTGCATTGGAGGATCATCTTCTGAATCATGGTTGAACCACTTTATCCCAAATATTCAATGGTTGTATCTTGATTGTTGTTATCATTTCTCTGGAGTACCACGATGATGTCCTAAACTAGAGGGGCTAGGAAAGAGAATGATATTTTCTTTGTTTGATGTTTATGAGTCAATAATTACTACTGTACAAATCATTGTGGGACATGCTCTACAAAGTATCATTGATGAAATTCCAAATTTACATGGGAAAATGATTAACTCTTTCCTTTTTATACAAGTGATGCTCAGGTCATCTTGGTCCCATTATACCTAGATGCTTGTGTTATCTTGTACTATAAAATCTCAATGAAAGTTGTATGGAATTTGTACGCAGGTCATCATGGTCTATCATACTATCGATGTTTGTACTAACTTTCAACATAATAAAAATTCTCAATGATGATACCAAGCACAATGAATCAGATGGAAACATTTCATAGATAGGATTGAATTCATATTACTTCTACATTCACATTATAGATTTTTCCAAGACTGACAACTCTCAACATGATTTTATCTCACTAAAATATTGAGTACACTTGACATAACAACAAAATTATTCATTTGCATTTCCTTTTCATATCATATCATTATAATATATTATCATGCATCCATTCATCATCCATCATGGTAGTGGCATTATAAAACAACATATTATCATCCATAAACCTATTATGCATTCATCATAATATTCACATCATGAAAACCATAAAAATAAAGCATTATCTATAATAGCATCATCGTTCATAATTCATATCGTACATCAAAGTCATAATAAATTCATTTCTTTCATTTATTCCTATAAAATTTCATCATAAATATTTCCATAATAATCCATACGCCATCATAATTCATTTTCATTCATACATTTAGGTCATATATGTGCATTAGAAAAATACTAAAAATACAGAAAAGTGCATTGCATCCCATTGACATAATAAGATTCGTTGTGTATAAAATCATAATCCATATCACATTCAAGCATGGAATAAATTCATCCGTAAATTTTTATCCATTCATACATCTATCACTGCCATATTCTGCTTTGTACATCATAAACCATTCATGCATTCATTTATAATGTATTGGAATCATAAAAAATATAAAAAGAGAGCGTTATCATATATCCACATATTCGCTCATATCATATCCAAAATCCATTCAATCATTTATAATACTTTATAATTCATAAAAAATGCATCCATAAATTAAATCATTGATATCCATGCATAAAATAATGTATTTGCATTCCATAATTAACCATTTTCGCATTCATTCACTCATCCATATCATCGATATATACATGTGAAAAATACAAAAATAAAATGCATATCATATCATTTGCATAACGACATCCATCACATGTATCATCATAAATTCATTATTCATCAACACATAGAATCATATATCTTCATCACATTAATGCATCCATACATAGAACATGACATAATCACATAGAACATTGCATAACATATAACATAAATGCATCCATCATAAACATCCATAATAAAAGCATATAAACACATCATAGATCACTAATCGCTGCTTCATATTATATATATAACCTCAAAATAAAATGTCAAGTTTACAATGATATCAGATAAGAAGAAATGATACATCATGAAAAATGGCAAGATCATCATCGGATCCCAAAATAAATCAATGTATACATCAATTTTTTAGTATGTACATCATCAATTATAATCAAGCATGACCTTGGGACCCAGTGGTGTTTCCCCCAGATGTCATAGGCCTCTCAGACCCTCCAACACCTCTTGCTTATGATGGCCCTACCCCTGGAGCTCCACCTAGTGGAACTTCGTTTGGTGGGCCCCCCAGAAGTGGTTATGTGACACCCCTACAAGTGGTCCTAGAATGAGTTCAACTAAATCTAGACTAAGAATAGCTCACTCTTTTCTCAACAGACACCACCTCATAATATTTGCCTTGGTAATACTCTACCTCCTTGGAAAACTCATGAAGCTCTCTAACTAGATCCCATGTGCCTGCTCCCTCAGCCGTTGTTTGGATCCTATAAACCACAACCATTGTCTAATCCCCCTATCATTGGATTGCATCCCTCTCTACTATCAAGTTGGAAACATGAGCCTACATTTTTGCAACCTGTGCATGTGCCTACATCTACACTAGTGCCTATGTCTGCACTTGTGTCTGAGCCCGGGCTAGCTATCTTTGTAAGGTTTATACCTATCCTTGGGCCTATGCTAGTTGTGTTTGTAATACCTGAACTTGTCCCTACAAGGTTTGGACCTGTACCTGTAATCCAACAATCTATGTTTGTTGCCACTAGGAAGGCATGTGTAGTACAAATGGTCATTTTCAACTAGGTGTTGATCTCCTCCTCCTGGGGACTATCTCAAAATTTGGAACCCCTCTCCCACCCCCTCCACTTCCACCATCTCCCCCATCATCACCACCATCTTCCCCTTCATCCTCCTCTACCTCCTCCTCCTCTCCTCCATCTCTCCTCCTCTTCACCACCTACCCCGCCCTCCTCTGAACCTCCAAAATGGGTGTTATCTCATTAGGAATTGAGATCCATCAAAAAGGGTGTGTATAAAAGTACTCATCATAACACATTGTTATTTGTGCATCAATGATATTTATATGATACTATCATAGCACTGGCTATAAACTCTAATACTTAGCACAGGTGGCAACATAATCCAATTCAAGCCCCCACTGCAGAATATTCTATCTTTGTTGAGCATAATGGGCACTCCCTGTGGCATACCCTATACCCTACCATACTACATATATAGATGACCCACAAGAAATCTCTCAATAATATACAAGTTCAGCCCGATCAAGTATCTTGTACTATATACATATGGAATCTCTGCACCATCCTCTACCCATACCTCACAGAAAAGGTATGGTCACCATATCATAATGTCCATGTCATCTAGGACTCCACCAATACTCTAACTTGCGAGCTTATGCTGGAAAAGTGGCCCTGGATACCCAAAAACATAGGGTCTCCCTATTGATTGAGCCCTCCATGCCATTGGCCATGTGATCCCTATATGCTCCTAGGTCTAGAGTTGTAACAACATACACCTTGTTGTGAGACTATTGGAACAAATATATACAACCTGATGTAGATCATGGTACAAGTGTGTGAACATCACAAACCCCAAGTGTATCTAGTCCCATGGGAAATCATGCCCACCAATACTCAACCCCGACCAACTTAGAAGCCCTTCAACCTATGGTCAAGGAAGAGAAAACCACCAATAAATCTTGCTAAGACACATGGAAATGGTTGATGAGTAGCAATCCACTCCTACCAAGAAATATCATATCCTCCAAGCTTATCATCATGAAAAATCTATCGAATAGAATCACTACCCCCTACTCCTCATGGTCGTAGATCACCAGGTCCCCCATGACTGGTATCCACAAACTCCGATAGACCTCCTCTGGGGTCACTATGATCTCACTAGTTTCCAAGTGGAAGGTTTTGTGGTCGCTATTCCACCACTCTGCAAGTGTCATCAAAATCCCTTGGTTAATCTGGTACTGGGGCATATCAATCAATGAAGTCAATCCACATTGGTCAATGATAGCTAGATTTGTCTGGGTCAACTATGGAATCATATCCCATGGCCGAGGAAAGCTCTCTCAAACCTATAGCACTCCCAAGTCACCCTCTTATGATCATAATACATATCAAGTCGGCACATCAATCAAATCATCCTATCAATTAGCCTATCAATCAATCAAATCAGCTCATGTGATATTTTGATCAAGTCTCAACAAGAACCTATCTTATCATCGAGTCTCATTGGTAATGAGATTGATCATTATCGATCAACCTATCTCTGAATCTCATTTGTCATGAGGTGAATCAATAATCCTTATCTATCCTATTATCAATCCTCACCTATCATATGGATGATCATCAACCTATCAATCAACATCATCATATTATCGGTTGATGTGATCATTGACTGTCAAAACTAGGAGGAATCAGTTGTAAGAAATAATAACTTAGCCAAAATAACCTTGGACAGAATAAACCGGTCACAATAACCCAAGGAAAAATAACCCATCAACAGAATAACCCGTGGTCAAAATAACCCATGGAAAGAATGACTTGTGGTCATTTTAGATCAAGCTTGTAAATTTTATTTTCCTTTATCTATATTCTTATCGAGATATTCTATCCATGGGTTATTCTAACCACGGGTTATTTTAGCTTGGGTTATTATGACCCTGGGTTATTTTGTCCTTGGGTTATTATGATCGGGTTATTCTATCAAGGGTTACTTTGGACAGATTATTATGTCCAGATACTAGAGGAATCATTCAAAACTATCATTTTTGGCCCAATACACTAAAAAAAGTTGTTGTGCGCTAATTTACTGGATGCGTTAGAAAAGTTACCATATGCACTTTAACACACTATCTATGCGCCAATTCTTGGATGCATTGGAAAATAGACACCATGTGTTGGACAAGGTCTTGATGCGCCATTTCCCACATGTGCTAAATGAACTGACCTATGTGCTACTTTATTTATTTATTTTCTAGAATTCCTATGCACTATTTCAACAACCTATTGCACTAAATTTACAACTCGATGCACTAATATATCTTATGGCCTAAATTTTAACCCTATGCATTGTTTCAGTAACCCTATGCACTGTATCGGGTACCCTCTGCACTATTTCTCTAGCCCTATGTGCTAAAACATGTCTAGATCTGAATTTTTAAAATCCAAAAAAATCAAGAAAGTTTAAATTCAAAAATTGACTAAATGTGGTTCTCAGGGTACGTACCGGAGGTCCGTATGCAAATGGATGTTGGTAATGGAGAACTCGCTCGAATCTGTGGGTGTGGCATAGAATCCTATCCATCTTGGCTCTTTTACTCACTCTGAATCTTCACAATGCAAGGTTACAAATGAGCCTCTTTTTACCCATTTTAACCTTCTAAGGGGTAATTAAAGGGGTAATTTTGATGGTATTTATTTAATTTTTCAAAATGGGTCTTTAATCAACTAATTACCAATGTGGGAGGACTATTCTCATTTTTCATGAGATAAATCAGGTTACCATCAGAATATCATTGAAAAATCATTTAATCATCAAAATTTCCAAAAAAATCTAAAATCCTTGATTTATCTCCTGAGGGACCATTTATTCATCATCACTGAAAAATCAATGTCTCGGGCATGTCAAAAAATTTATCATCATAGTCAAACAAATGTTTCTTTGAAGTAATGCATTTGTGCACATCACTTCAAAGAGGGGTAAAATGTATACACATAAAAATGGTCTAGAGCACAATTAATTAAATACTTGATATTTAATTAATCAATCCTAATTCTTCTACTTTAATAAATAAATTGATAAATTTATTTATAATAGTTCAACCCTTAATTCTTCTTTTTCAAAAATCACTTTCCTCTTAAATTAATTAAATGCACAAATTAAATAATTTATCATTTAGTTAATTTCTCTCCTTCATTTAAATTTGAATTTTTAATTCAAATTGGCACATCTCTCCATATTTCTCTAACTCATTTCCACCTCACCTGCCGCCTCACCATGTGTCTCATGAATTTAAATATTTCTAATTTGTAAAATGAGAATTTTCATCAACAACCTACCACAAATTTGAAACCACCTTGGACACATGGCTTCTCCTTTCCTTTGATTCTCTTCAACACTTGGCAAGGTGTTCTCTTAAAGGGAACAACCTCCATGATTCTCTTTAACCTCTTTGTGCTCCACCATCGATGTCTCAGGATCACAATCTCAACCATCCATCTTTGCCACCTCAGCCCTAGCTTGGAAAAAATTATAAATAGAAGGCAATTCTACAACTTTTCAAGGAGAATTGGATTAGAAACTTATGTTGCATAAATCTTATTGCAATTTGAGAGAATTTTGAGAGCATTATAATTAGCATTTGACATTTTAGTTCATAATAGCATTATCATGGCACTTTTAGAATTAGTATCTAAACTTGTTGCATCTTTTTACATCATCTTATTTAGAATTGTATCTTCAATTACAATCATCTTAGTATCATTTAAATAAAGAAGCATCACATCTTAGATCATTTATCATTTCAATCCAAAATACCAAAAACATGTAGATGTAGGCATATAGTTGTGCATTTTCATATAGCATCTTGTTTCTTAGGTTTCCATTTTGTATATTCATGTACAAAACATAATTCTAATAGCATGAATTGAGAGATCACCAAGAATAGAGGACAATGGAATGATTTTAAATGAATCGTTATAATAGTTTTCTTTATTGTTAATCTTTCATTAGATGTAATACATTTCATTGATTTTTGTTTAGTTTAATTAACTATTTCACTATTTTACACCACACACATACCTTACTTTTTCATTTTCCTCATATGATGAAATCTCATCTGTAGAAGAAGGATCACTTGTCAGCTCAAAATATTTTTTATTAACAACTTTTCAAGTCATGAAACCAAGAGAGATCAGGTAACCTCTCATCTACACTTTCCAGTCACTACAGTCAGCTCCATCAAACACAAGGATTGAAAAGTTGTGCACCATCAAATCTACCTCAAGCAGTTAAAATATTTTCTAAGTTACCAAAGCTCTAATATCAATTTTTGGAAAGCACAAGACAACTGAGAGGGGGGGTGAATCAGTTGTATCTAATCACATTTAGCTTTGATTTTAATAAATTCCACATTCACTTTAGTCTATTATTAAGTATAAACATGAAAGGCAGATAATAGAAATAAAATACCAGAGACACTTGATTTATGTGGAAACCCCAATGAGGGAAAAACCATGGCGAGGATTAACTCACAATATAATATTAATACAAAATCGGATACAAAGGCTCACTGCCAAAGGGCTCAATGCCCAGATAGGACTCACTATCCGAATACAAGGATCATTGCCTACATATATGAATCATTGTCTAGAAGGCGGCTCACTTCCTACAGATAAAGATAGATAATAGAAAATCCACCACAATAGGTTCCACACATTCACAACCTTAATCAAATAATTATAAACACCACCAGCTCACTAATTTCAAGATTCAAGCATGTTAAAGTACTACTTCCTTGATTCACTTTCATAGAATCTACTTTTTGCATTGTTTCGCACTTGTCACAATTCACTCTTTTTGATTCACAATATCTTGACTTGTATTTATATCATCTTCGATCTTAGAAACTTTCTCCAAGGTCGGCTACACATTCTTTATTTTAAAAATTCAAACTAGGTTGGAGATTCAAGATTCTCACGATGGATAGGAATGAGAGTGGATTAAATACATACTTAAATAGGACCCAAAAAACATCTTAGATCAATCACACACTTCCTTAATTGATGCTTATCCTTCATGTAATGTGTAGACACTAGGTCGACCAAACCTAATGAAAAAACCAATGAACTTTGAATCACATGCATCCACAAAAAGATGATAACATGTAGATCACATAACACGCTTCACCAAACATTGGAACACCTCTTATAAGTCTTTATATTCATCTGCAGCAACTGCAACAACTTCCATACATAAAACTCTTTCCATTAGTCCAGCTAGACTATGCAGACACATATAGTAACTCTAGAACAATTCTTTTAGAGCATCAAACAATGAGCGTATTTTTCAAAACATAGATAACACCATTATTAAATCTCTTCTAGATCCACAAGATCTAAGACAAACCATTAGAGGGCTGTAGTGCAAAAACATTTCTCCCAATCCTTAGAAAAATAACTCTGCTAGACTAGTTCACATACTAGTAATAAAACTTTCACTCTTCATCAAACCAGTAGCTATAACTTAGGATATACCATCCAAGGATTCCCATAAAAAACACTACAAATCCACACAAGATAGGATCAACATAGAAGAAATGTTGAGCACATTACTGAAGCACATTCAAAACACATACAACTCTATCTTCATTGTTTATTAATTTTCTCATAATCACTTAATATCAACACACCTACAACACCATAAAGATAGCTACATGTACTCACAAAATCTCTATTTTATCTCAACCATACATGTACCACTTGAAATCATATGATCTATTTCTCTACAAAACCCTGAACTATGTTGACATCAATGACAACATTAATGACAACACCACCATACTCATTCATACTTGCAACATATAGTTTCCACAACCATCATCCTAAATTAGTGGTTTGATGTCAATAATGTTTTGTTGAATGGGAATTTTAATTGTTGAGGTAAATGCAAGGAATGATGGGTCAACAAATGAGGTATATGGTGTAGCCCCTTCATCATTCTTGGGTATTTGGGGTATCTTATAGAACTTGGCCTCAAGATTCTTGCAATAGTAAAAAGGCTCAAGATCTCCATGGATGCTAATTTCTCTGCCCTTGAAAGGAAAATTCACACATTGATGATAGGTGGAGGCTACAGATTTTAAGGCATGGATCCATGATCGACCAAGTAAGATGTTATAGGGAAGATCAAGGTCTAACACTTGGCATGTATTTTTTGCAATGAGAGATCCTACTTGGATGGGAAGCACAATGATTCCTTGTGATACCCATTCTTGGTCATCATATGCTTTGATGGTGGTACTCTTTTCTTTCTCAATAGTATCCCCTGAATAGGCCAAATTCTTGATTAAATGTAGGGTACAAATGTTCATACCAACACCTCCATCTACTAAGACTCTTTTGACCTTATTTTTATGAATAATAACCTCAAGGCGTAAAGCACAATTATGAGATGGTTGAGATGGTGGGTCTTGTTTTGAGAAGGTGAGAAGATGACTAGCAATATGCCCCACCATAGCTTGAGACTAATTGGTGTCAATATCCTCAAGGATAGATGACTCAGAAAAGGCTTTCTCTAATATTTCCCTATGTGTGGGGGATGGCCTTAATATCTCTAAGACTAATATCTGTGTGGGGGTCTTCTTAAGCCAATCTAGGAGATTATATTTGTTGGGGTTTGATGTTGGAAAAGTAGGTTGTTTCCTATATTGAGATGAGAATCCTTAGATGGTAATTTTTCCACGTCATGTGGTGACTCCACACTATGTACTAGATCCTTTTATAGTGACAATAATGATGATTCTATCATAGGAAGTGATGATGTTGGAATAGGTATCTAGCACATTTGTGTAATCCTTAGCTTTTTTGTTGTTCCTTTTGTTATGATCTGGCTTAGGGTTCTTGTATATCTTAAGATGTTGATTCACAGCTAGTACTTCAATAGATATGGTGTCATTTTCTATGAGGTCTTGGATGATATTCTTGAGCCTCATGTAGTTTTCTATTTTGTGCCCTTTAATTTTACAAAAATCACAAAGATCATTCTCATTGTACCAGGATGGTTTCTCTTGGGGTTCTTGCTATTCTTCAAAGTTAGGAAGCATTATCAAGTTTGACTCTACCAACTTCTTTATGATGGTTTTGATAGGTCCAAATAATTGTGTGTACTTGCATTTAGGATATTTGTTCCTATTGGTAGTTTGCCTTTCTTACATCTCGGTATTGTTGATCTAATTTTTCTGAGGAGGTGTTGGTTGAACATTAGCGAATTGATTTTTTTTGGTCTAGGATCACTTAGGACTACCTTAGCACCCACCACACCATCATTTTTCACATTTTTGTTTTTATCCCAAACACGAGGCCTGTCATTTGAATTGGTTAATGGGAAGTTGTAAGCTTGAGTATTTCTTTGTGATATTAGAGCTAGTTCGATGTTAATGGATCTAGGGAAAATCTCATCATAGGATGTGATGCACTACATTTTCAAGTGGAAAGATAGATCACAGTCTAGATTTGTTACAATGATTCCCACTTGTTTTTTGTTGGGAAAAGTCCACTTGCTCTTAGTAGCTTTTCGTCTCCATTGTTGCAAGAAATTGGTGAAATATTCTCCTTTGGTTTGTTTGAGAGTGTACAAATCTTCTAGACTAATGTCCATTTCAAGGTTGAAGGAGAAGTGATTGATGAGTTTATTAGTGATTTTTTGGAAAATATTGAAACCGGGAGGTAGATGAGAAAACTAATCCATGGAAGGACCTATTAAATTTAACGGGAAGAGACACATTAAATAAGAATCATTGTGGAACACCTCCATACACATGAAATTGAATTCTTTAACATGGTCCATAGGACTTCCTCTCCCTTTATTTTTATCAAATTTGGGGATTTCAAATCCGAGATGGAATGGAACCATTGTGATGTTTCTGTCAAATGGATAAGGACATAGATTTTGTGTATGAGGCTTCTTTGTTTTTCCCATTCGAAGATCCTATATTTCTTGGGATAGTGCCTTTAATTGTGATGCTAGATCATCTTGCAAGTTTTGTGGAGGAGCATATGGTGGGATGATGAATGAGTTGTATGGGGTGTACGGTGGCATGAGGTTATGTGAAGGTGATTGAGGTGTTGATGTATATGTTCCTAACATGTTTGTATTGATGATCTATTGAGGATTATAGTAGGAAATTTTTTATTGTTTTTGTTGTTACTAATGTTGGGAATATTGTTGAGCTAGTAAGGCTTGTTTTTCTTGTTGCACCACAAGGGCTTGTTGTTGGCCCTATTTTTGTTGTTGTTGTGCCACTAGGGCTTGTTATTGAACTTGATTTTGTTGTACCATGAGTGATTTTTGTTGGGCCTAATATTTTCATTATGTTACTAAGGATTCTTGATAGGCTAGCTATTGTTGTTGTGCTACTAAGGATGCTTGATAGGCTTCTTGTTGTTGTTTTTGAGTTTTTTGTTTTTATTGTGCAGGTAAGGTTGCTTCTTCTTCTTGTTATTTTTGTTGTTGTTGTTTTTGTTGTTTTTTTTATTGTTTTTGTTGTTGTTGTGTTATGGCTTCTTGATTTTTGTTGTTGTTTTTGGACGGCTTGTTGATAAGACTATTGTGGTTGATGTAAGGCTAAGGTATGAACTTGCAATGTAGGACCAGTTGGTTGTTGGGACACTTGCAATGGATTATGGGTGTTGATGTTTTGGATGGGTTGTGAACTAGTGATGAGGGGTTGGGATTTCCCTTGGTTTAACATTCCTTGTAAGATGTTGGATTGTGGTGGAGGAAAGTAAGTTTGAGGTCCTATTAAATTTTTCATAGTGAAGGGGACCATGGGGAAAGATGAGGATGATGTCATTAAATTTTGCAATGGTAATGACATACTAGAGCCTTGACTCCATTGGTTGAAAAGGCTCCCTTATCCAATGTCATGAGGTTTTCCTTGTGCTAGAGATGTGGAAAAAGGATTACCTATCTTGATGGGATTCATTTCTAAAGGATTTATTTGAGATTGGTTTATAATGGATGGGGTGGATGTGTTTTGTGTCACCACAAGTATAGATGAACCAATGGGAGGATTGGGAAAATATCTCCCTATCTGCATTGAGGGTTGACTTTGTGATATAGTATTGGCATACCTTTGTGTGCTATTTTGAGACACTTGGTCCATAATACCTTACAATATGGTGGTAACACTTGTGGTAATCATGGATATGGGTGAAGAGGGGTGTCCTCGATATGTGGTGGTTGTAGTGGAGTAACTAAGGTCAAGGGGTTTGTATGGATGCTTAGGGTTTTTGGGGATGGGAGGAGCACCAAAGGTAGGTGTCCAAGTGGTTGGTGGAGGCTAAGGATTTGTAGAAAGGGTACCCACAAGTATACTTCTTTCAAATGGAAGTTACACAAAAGTCCTTATCAAGGCCAGTTGCAAGACTAGGAGTGGATGTTTGATTTATCCCTGATGGTGGAGTTATGAAGCCTTGTGCTAAATTTTGTGCAAAAATTATGGGCAAATAGGAGCTATGTTTTCAAAGGCTTAATGTTCCATGATTTCCTCCCTAGTAAGCTCAAAGGGATTGTTTGTCATGTCTTCAATCTCATATCATCCTAACGAATATGATGGTTGTTACTATGGGGTGACTTGACTTCTTGAATCAAATTCTATAGGATTTAGATCACTTGAGGTAAATGTGATTTAAATTTTCTCCATGATTCTCTTTTATTGTGATCTTGTCTTTACCATAAATTTTGGGTCTCTTATGGGAGAGTTATGTTGAGATTTGTAACGTTTGAACTCTCTAGTTGACTCAAATATAGGTAAAAGGGATACTCTAAGTATTTTTGGAGAAATGATGATAATGAGGGATGAAAATATGGGTGATATGGAAAGTGATCTTTGCAAACATTTTGGGACGACACTTTTGACTTGAGTTTGATGTTTTGATGATAGGATAAAGGATGTTTATGAACTTGATAATTTTTAGGGTAGAATTGTGACCTCAAAGATAAAATAGTCCAAAGATGATAACTAACTTAGCTATGTTCATGGAAAAGGATACATTTCACATACAAAATAGCCAATTTAGGGTTGGTTTGATAGATGTTTAAGTGAAAAGGTGTTGGTGTATTCAAAAGTTTTGTAAAGTTTGAGGAAGTGAATGATGAAATTTGATGAAGGGGTGGATGAAATTTTTGACCCAATGTTGAATTAGAATGAACCTTTATTTTCCAAGACCAAGGTAGTGATAATAATTCTATACCTCTAAATATTTTGAATCCTAAAGACCTAATGTTGACCTAAATGAGAGGATAGATGTGGGTATGCAAATTTGATTCGTTCCTCCTAGATCGAGCATAATAGTTTCTTAACAAGAGGTTACGATTGCAATAAGTTTTATAGCCCACTTCTTGCTAAATTTTGAATTATGATGCCTATATCTATAATGGAAGGATGCAGATCTTCCCCTACAGATTTTGATTGTGTGATAGATCATTTAGAGAAGTTCAAGACCATAAAAAAGAACAATGTTTTAGATAGGTTGATTATCATGAAAGAGACTTGGATTTTGACCCATAAAGAACACATACATGTTTGGATGTCTTCTTAGTGCATGTTCATAAAATTTCACCAACAATTTGTTTATGTTTTGGTATAGTGCTAAAACATAGTTTTTGACTACTTTTGAACTAAGGTGCCTAAGTTTGTAATGATGACCAGTAGACCTTATCTTGGAGATTTTTATTTTGTGTGAGATCATTAGAGAATAAGAAGATATTTATTGTCATGTGGGGGGCTATAATATAGGCCTTCTGGTTGAAATATCAGCTCTTCATTCTTCTTTATCTAAGATATTTGTAGCAACTCTCCATTGATTGGATGTTTCCTTGGTTTCAAAAGTGAAGCTTATCAAACTACAAATGATACATGTTTCTTCTCCCTCAATGAATTCAAAGTTCAATTGAATGATAGAACCTATAAGGTTGGGTTGTTGAACGGGAGTGATTGGCCTCCAAATGGTCATGTGGGGTTCAAATTGTCAAGTTATCTTAAGTAAATTTATTTTACCGAAAACACTTATCTTGATTATGTTTTTCAAACTAAAATGTTTATGTCCAAAACATCGTAACTTTCACAATGTCCATTTTGTGAGAGTCATGAGGTTGAAGCCATTATTTCCTATGTTGTCTTTGGAAAATATGGATTGAGATATAAGTAAAGATATTTAGAAATATCTAAGGATAGAAATCCTTAAGACAAGCATTAATAACAAGTCTTTTTAAAAATGAATCCATATATAGGCCATAACGTTTGAAATTTTTAGGAAGATTGTGAATGTTTGTTTTCAATGTTTTGAATCCAGGTAAGATATTAAACTGAATCACAATAATTTACAATCCTAGGTTGAAATGGCCATACTTTTTGTTTCCCCACTTAGATTTTTCCAAACACTAAGACATTGTGAGAAGTTAGATATTTGGAAACACTGGCTCCCCTCCATGACACACACTTCTTGGGACCACCAAATATCAAAATCCTAAAGATCGTAAGATCCTAAGGATTTTTTTGTTTCAAAAATGAATAGTACAAATGTGGGGTGGCTTCAGAATGACCATCCTTGCACCAACAAGTATTAAGGATTTTGGATTCTAAACAATGGTTCATAATAAGGGCTTTCATTCAAGATGGCCATACATGCAGCAAGATTAGCTCAAGATTATGGAAATTTGAGAGGCCTCCTAGTCTCTTCCTAAGAAGATATTTTGATGTATCACTCGAGTACTATGGGTGACACTTTTCACTATGACACATTTGCAACTTTTTCTTATGAATTTAGTCACATATTTTGTAGAAGTTGTCAAAACCAACTTCAGACTCCAAGATCACCTGCATGCAAATGGATACCTGTCACAAGGAAGAGAATGAATGGAGAAAACAAACAAAGGTTTGAAGAAATATTCAACCACAAAGAAAGTATTGATTGATTGATTGATGAATTACAAAGAGAACATATGTCTAATTATATAAGCAAGTGCTAAACCTAAAATGCAAAGGATGTTGTCAAGTGTTCAAATCACACTTCATGTGACAACAAGAAACCCTAACCAACTACCTAGGGAATGATAACAAGATGGAGATAAGTTCTAGAAAAGACAACTCATCTTCTAGAAGGGAATCTTATCTCAACAACTTTATTAAATGATTAAATGCAACTTAGGACTAATATGATTAATTAAAACCTAATTTAACTTATGCTAGTGTAATAATTAATTATTTACACTAACACCCCCCCATAAGTGCAACTTAGGGAGACTAGATAAGCATGCACCTAAAACTAAGATGAATGCAAGAAAGCATGAATGGGTCCCGACAACAAGGCCTGATCAGGTACCCATGTACAAATGCAATAATGAGGTAGAGAAGGAAAACCTAATGGGACAACCCCCCCTACAAAGAGATGATTGCAGCAAAGAAGCACTGGAAGAACACTGTGGAGTAACACTAGAATCACAATCTAGCAAGCAAGGAAAGATACTTCTATCTACAAGAAACCATATCGGAATCATAATAATGCAACAGCAAACCCGATGTCATGGAGAACTCAAAAACACCAAACTGGAACAACCTTGGAATCCATAAAACAATAGTAGATGAAAAGATGATGACAATCTGGAAGCTGTGAATCTCGATGCCGATGTCAAACTGAGAGTAAAAATTTTCCATGAGAACAAGTACCATAAAGACTCAGGAACATTAACCACAAATTTAGTGGCCCTCAAACTGAGATGGATCCAAATTGAATCTAATATGTGTCAAGCTAAGATAAAAAAGTGGCCAAAAGAAACTAAGAAACCAGATTACAACCCATGTAAGTTGTCATCAAAACACAATGAAGATCAAAGTGCATGCACCCTCTAATCAGTTTATTATGCAAGAAACCCCCTTGATGAAACTTTATATCAATTCATTTATTACAATACCTAATGATTGCAAAAGGAGAGAATATGCAAAACATGCATAAATTAAAAACAAAATGCAAACCTACTGCATGCAAACAAAAAAGAGTGCATGCACAAACCAATGTTTACATCTGCCTCCATGATGAAAATAATTTTAAATTTGTGTAGATGACCAAATATGAAAAAATGGCCTACACCACTATGAAGTGCTCGAAACAAGCTTTCCATCAATATCTTGTTTGCCAAAAATGGACATCGTGGCCAAAAGTTATGAATTTTTCAAAAAAACTGAATTTAGCTTGTAGGAAACGAGTTTTCTAGCAAAAAACGTTTATTTCTAACTTGATTTCTGAAAAATCTATTCACTGTTTGTAGACAAAAATAAAAAGCTAGAAATATTTTGATGCTAGAAACAAAACCCAGAAATCATTTTTTGATCCAACAAGCAAAAGATGAAAAATTGATTTTTTTTAACCTTCAGCCAGGAGAAAAATGACGCGTGCCGCTTTTTCAATAGTGATTTTTCTCCAAATCTATGCAAGATATGCAAAATCTAAAAGATGCCCAGTTTAGATTTCGACGCTAACTACAAAACCTAGAAATCCTTTTTCCTACAAATGAGTGAAAACTGGATTTTTGAAGCAAATATGATGACAGCTCCAATAAAAAAACGGCTTGCAACAAACCCTTGTAGCTCCAAATAGCTTCAAAATTTTTAAACAAGAACAGGCATGCAGCAGGAAAGCTCTGATACCATGTAGAATTTTTCAAAACCAACTTCAGACTCCAAGATCACCTGCATGCAAATGGATACTTGTCACAAGGAAGAGAATGGATGGAGAAAACAAACAAGGGTTTGAAGAAATATTCAACCACAAAGAAAGTATTGATTGATTGATAGATGAATTACAAAGAGAACATATGCCTGATTATATAGGCAAGTGCTAAACCTAAAATGCAAAGGATGTTGTCAAGTGTTCAAATCACACTTCATGTGACAACAAGAAACCCTAACCAACTACCTAGGGAATGATAACAAGATGGAGATAAGTTCTAGAAAAGACAACTCATCTTCTAGAAGGGAATCTTATCTCAACAACTTTATTAAATGATTAAATGCAACTTAGGACTAATATGATTAATTAAAACCTAAGTTAACTTATGCTAGTGTAATAATTAATTAATTACACTAACACATTTTTATATAGAGACTTGGAAGAGCTTGGCTTTAGCTCGTTACCACTTGGTTCATTCCCTTGTTTTGAAGCAGAGAGGTAGGTCCTTTTAAAGATAAATAATAGAAAGGAAGTATGTTTGTAGTTTGATCATCCCAGTTCATATAAAAGAGGGAGAGAACACATACCATTCCTTTTCCCTACACTAGCAAGGGGTTAATTTTTAATCCAAATTGAAAGATGTAGGTGATTAAAAAAGTGTTAAGGAATTTTTGTGTTTCTCAAGATCGTCGAGTGGCACGAGAGAATTACATACGCATTCAATAATAAAAGTGTAAACCACAAAACATGGTAAAAAATTGTAAATTTGAACCCCTAAGCTAAGATGAATTAATTTTATGTACCAAACGAAATGTTAAGTTGCCTTGTTCAATTTTAAAACCCAAAATACAATGATAAGATGAGGGTTCAATTTTAGGCCCATTTGAGAATTTATTTTAAACCCAAATGAAATTTAGTGAGGTCCTAGAACATAAAGTAAAAATCCTAATGATTGGGTTATAATTGCCCCAAAGCGTCAAACGCTTGTTACAATCATAGAATATTAAGATGAGAATGCTTTTTCACTTTAGCTTTGTATTGTTCAATCCTACAAAACCGCATCAGTCTAAAAACCTGAACAATGTTAGAGGCATGTTAGTATTATGATGACTCAAAAAAATTAAAACACATGCTAAAAAATGATCGTTAAACTTCTTACCAAAGTTGGGTGTGGCTATACATAATAGCATCACTCTAGTGAACAAGTGTGTTTCTCTACAACCAAAACATAAAGCACAATAGTGTTGCTATTTGATTGAATGTATGAATTTGTTAATCTTTGGTACCTCTATATTATATTAGTGTCACAATTTTTTAATCAACATTGGTGTATTTAATAGGTGTCAGAGTTTGAAATGATGATAGCATTGATAAATGGCAACACCCTACAAAGGCGTGACTAAAATTGAGTTGGGCATTGCTCTTTCCTATAAAAATCATAAGAAATAAAATTTGAGCTAGAAATTGATTAAATTTGATCATTTTTCCCTCCTAGCGCTATAATTTCAAATGAGGATATTAGTATGGGCCAACTACACTTGATCCATGAAGAATCAAAACATATTCTTTCTACTAATACTCAATCTTAAACAAGATCATTCAAATGAAAGTTAAAGTAAATATTTATTAAAATAAAACATTCTAAACTAAGAAAGCATTAAAATGACTACTCTAATCCATCTATAACTTATTCCTTTTTGGAATTGGTGTCATGTTGATGTGAAATAATGACCCTTTCCCAATCCCATGATCAATGAGCTTGTTTCAATCGATTGTATTGAAGAGAATCGATGAAACTATTGTGATATATGAATGAAAACATGATTTAGGCTAAAATGACTATGATGCAAGAGTTAATCTACCATGATTTTATGCTAAAGATGTAGATATGAAATTTCTAAGCTAATCAAAATGAGATTCAAACTAAAAATATTCAAACCCTAGTTCTCTAATGAGCTAAATGGATGTATGGAAGCCATCAATGGAAGCTAAGCTATTGTGCAACTAAAAATATGCTAAAATTATTTAAAGTATGAGTGTGAGTGTGAGTGATTTCAATAGAATTAGTTTGATGTTGAGAGATGGATCCATTTTTCTCCAAATAGTGACCTATTTATAGGAAAGCAAATGAGAATGGAGGGTTGAGACTGAAAAAGATAATCAATGGTCAAGGATGGAGGAAATAGGAGGCATGGATCATGGATTCTCATCAACGGGTGATAATGCAAGATGAGATTTAATCAAGGGTTATCATTCCTTCCAACAAGCACACTTTTGACCTATACAAGAGGTCAAAAGTTAACTTGCACAAGAAGTCACAAGATAACTTTCATTTGAAGCTAAGTGAGAATATTCCCTTTCTTAAATGATTGGAGGAGAAAGAATATTCTTTGGAATATTCATAAGTGAGGAAATAGATATTTTGCTAATTAAAACAAAGTTTAATTGTGCAAAAATGGGAGGGAATATTCCCTTGCAAGTGGGAGGAATTGGATTAATTAGATAATTTCTAATTAAACAACTTAGGGTTATTTAATTAAATAAGAAGACTTAGGGAATTAAATTAAATACCTTGATTTATTTAATTTAATGATATGAAATGTTAGCGTCAAAGGGGGTGAATTAACCTTATTTTATGAATTAATTTAATAGATGAGAATGACATAATTAATTAAGAAAAAAGAGGATGGGTTTTAGGAGGAAATGATGTTAGTATACTTGATTCGAATGAATTATATTATTCAAGACATTTTTTAGTGTCTATAGATAGGTTATCCTAGGGATTAGCTAACCCATGGAGAGGGATTACCTAAGCATAGATATAATTGCCTTAAGTCAAAACAAGATTGTTGTAGTGTAAGTGAATGGTAGACCTTCACTCAAAGTACTAAGTGAGAAAAAATTGGCCAAAGTAGTGTGATTATCTAGGCTCCACTATCTATTCATCATTCCCATTTAAGTGCATGAGGGCTACCTAGCATAGGTTATAAATCCTAGTCATGTAGGACACAACACCAAGCTCAAAGTGGTATCTCATACAAGGTTACCCAACCAATCTCTTCATTGAAGGGTAGGGCCATCTATCATTGATAGATGTGCAGGGGACCACATATGAGTCCATGGTTGGCAGAAAATCACTTGAGTGATGCTTCTCATCCTTAGCAAGCAACAAAATACCAAGGTTTTGAAAGGAAGATTCTTGGACCATCTATAACTTATGCTCTGAAGCTTAGTGGAGTTGTCTTTATAATTGTGTACATTCTTAGAATATTGTAATTTGTGAAATTATTATAGTGGAATGGAATCCTTATTGAATATTGCAGGACATCTTTGTTCAATATGATATCTATGTTTTGGGAAGATTTGTGTAATTACTTTGGATTGCAATGATAAATTGGAATTTGTGTTATTTCAATTATGCATGTAATTTACATTATTGGAAGAAAAAAAATTATTGGTATGCCATGACATAATAATTTATTCACTTAAGGTGAAAACATTGGAAATTTTACTATGAAGAACATCGATATTGTTACATGTGGTATAAGAGCTACTAGGTTAAGTACTAGAACCTATGAGCTCATTATGTAAGTGTTGTGTAAACATTATTGGAAGATAATGGGTGAAATGTTCTTATGCCAAGATGGAAAGAGAAAAGAACATGGGGAAATAGAAAGGAAGATGGCATTCTTAGAAACTTATTTAAGATTGGGACTAGTTAAGAGTCATCCATGGAGTGAAAAATCCTAAATCAATAACTTTTTATTATATCCCCTTGGATTGTGAAAGATTATGAAATCGGGTTATGTAGGAAGGTTAGGAAGAATAAAAAATATATACCTTCATTCTATGAAATAGGTATAAAACTTTGAGGGATATAGAAGATTGAGAGAATCTCCCTTATGGATAACAACCTATAGTTTCAAAGAGTCAAGTATTATTGAATTTAGGAAGAATACTATGAATCCATGAGTATGCATTGATTGGAATAATATGGAGCAAAGTAGAAAATCAATGAAGGAGGTATCCAAGTGGCTAGATAACTCTTGACTTGAATCTAGTTTTTGTGCAAGGCTAGGAACTTGTAAGAAAGGAGATAGTACCTTAGGAATAAGGGAAAAGACCTGAATGGTCAGAAAATAAGTAATCAATGAAGTGTAAATGTTTCCACCAGCCAAAATTGGAGTTTTGATTAAGATAAGGAGAATGGAACCAAACAACCTTGGTATCTCTAAATTTTATGAGAGAATAAGCTACCAAGAGTTAGAAAAAAGATACTTGGAAAGGTTATTGTGAGAAAGAAGTCTGAAAAAGGAAAATCAAATTGATATGACAAATGTTTGGATAGTACATAGATGGGTTGGAGTATAAGTAGAACTTGCCAACATAACAAAAAACAACATATGTTTAGAGGTTCTCCCAAAAGGAAATGGAATACAATATTACATTATGTGTCAAATCAATAGAACTTGTAAGGAAACAACAATCTAACTTGAAAAGCACATCAATAAGAAAAATATTTTAAGTATGGATATACCTCCACCAAAAAGGATATTGGAAAGAGAATTGAAATAATAGAGAACCTCTTAGCTTGTAAGGTTTCTAGTAATTCAATATATATTTTATTAATGGTCCAACTATTAAATATATGAGATAGAAATACACGATGAATCTAACTTTGGGAAAAAGTATATTCAAGGTATGCCATTGAGGCAAGAAAGGGCCATAAAAAGCTAACAACAAGGAATGACAAATCATTTTGAGAAAGAAAATGTTTTCTATAATTTCAACTTTGAGTCTAATGAATATTGTGGAAACACTAATGGGGGAAGAAAGAGTGTGGGTTGCCTCAAATTAAGTACCTCACCCAAAATAAAAATGTGTATATGTTTTCAATTTGGAAGAACTTTGACTTCTTAGAAAGTCATGATGACAATTAAGTCATGTAATTCCTAACCACAAGGATAAGTTATTGGAATTTTGGAGAAAAATAGTGGAAAGGTCAAGATTTGTGACCTATTATCACACCATACCTTGCATTTATATTGATTGTAAAATCAATTACTATTCTAATTGATGTCTTAAGGATAGGATGAGAAAACTACTTGGTCATGAAAGGGAAGACCATTGTCTATGCGATAGACAAGGGAAGATCTAGACTACTTATTATTTGTAAGAAAATGTCTTACTACTCCTATCACCTTAAGAGGAATGACTATTGTTGCTCTATTCTTAGATATTTATGTTAGTGTAATTAATATTTAATTAAACTTGCATAACTTTACTTAGGTTGAGCTAATTTTAGGTCAACATTAGGGTTGCATACTTTGCTTTTATAAAGCAAATCATCTCATTGTAATATTAAATTCCTGAATAATAATATTTTGCACATCATGCAAAGCTCTATTTTTTTATGTTTTCTCTTCTGTGGAAGGTGTTTAGGTTTGCATGTCTGATCTAGGGTTTCTAACATGGTATCAGAGCCTTGACATGCAGCCCCTTCTCAAATTTTGGAGAAATTCATTGTAGAGTTTGTTCGGGGTTCCTCGAGGATTTCATGCCTTGAGCTCATCTATGCAGTATTTTGGATCAGATCGGGCTTCACCACTAGATTCAGAGCACTGGAAAAAGTCAGGTTTGGCTTTCATTTTGCAGATTTTGGCCATGATTTGCTAGATTTGTGAGGGTTTCAGTTTTGGTGATTTTTTGGAAGCTCTGGAGGTAGCCATTTTTTTTAAGCATTTTGAGCAGAAACGGAGGTCGCCATTACATTTGCAGCAGCCAAAAACCCTAAGATTGCCTTTCGTTTTGTCAATTTTGGTGAAGTTAGTTCGGAGGGGAAATTTTTTTTGCCAGGGAAGCCGTACGGCCTCCCCAACATGCATTCTGAGGCACTTTTCCTCATGAAAATCAAGAATTTTTTTTAAAAATGCGTCCAAGTTCGTGCCGCCAGTTCAAAAGCTTGCCACCACCGCTACACCACCGGGAAGCCACCCAATAGCCACCACCGCCAGTGGCTCCACCGGTCCGCCGCCTCCCATCCAGCTCCGCCCGCCAGCGCTCAGCCCCCGCGGGCTCCAACTCCTCTAGCCACGATCATATGGGGGACCGGGTGCTATGCGCCTAGCCCCCGACCCCTTCTGCTTCATCCGACAATCACATGGGAAACTAGGGGCTCCACCCTAGCCCCCTATCCACCAGCCCCTGGTCGCATGCAGGACCAGGGGCCCATTTTTTTTAGCCCCCTGGGCTGCCTGCAGGCCTTATTGGCCATTCTGGAGCACCTTTAACAAAATCAGGCGTAACTTTTGTGTATAGTGTCCCTTTTTTACAAACGAGATACCGTTGGAAAGCTGATTTCGGCGCCAATCTATTGGTGTTGGTAGTTTTTTCTGATTTTACTCCAAATTTATTTTTCAGGTCCTTAAACTCAGATGTTCTTTTTTTCACTCCGGAGGGCATATCTTTTGACTCGGTGATCCTTTTTTCGCCATTCTTGTGGCATTGGAAAGTTGGTTCAGTCCTCTACACAGATCTAAGGTCTATTTTTATTTTTTATTTATGAATATTAGGAATAATCTCCTTTTTCAGTCATTGGGGATTGTAATAAATGAACTGATATAAAGTTCCATCAGGGGGGGTTTCTTGCATAATAATCTTCATCGTGATTTGATGGCAACTCACATGGGTTGTAATATAGTTTCTTAGTTTATTTTGGCCATATTTTGTCTTAGCTTGACACATACCAGATTCATTTTGGTTCACACTTTAGATTGAGAGCCTATGGTTAGTGATCCACATCGGATCCATCTCAGTTTGAGGGCCACTAAATTTGTGGTTATTGTTCTCGAGTCTGTATGGTACTTTTTCCCATGGAAGAGTTTTAGTCTTAGTTTGGCATCGGCATCGAGATTCATGGCTTCCAGATTCTATCATCATCATATCATCTACTGTTGCTTTATGGATTCCAAGGTTGTTCCAGTTTGGAGTGTTCAAGTGTTCCGTGGCATCGGGTCTGCTGTCACATTATTATGATTTCGATATGGTTTCTTGTAGATAGAAGTATCTTTCCTTGCTTGTTGGATTGTGGTTCCAGTGTTACTCTACAGTGTTCTTCCAGTGCTTCTTTGTAGCAGTTATCTCATTGTAGGGGGGGTTGTCCCACTAGGTTTTCCTTCTCTACCTCATTATTGCATTTGTACATGGGTACTTGATCAGGCCTTGTTGTCGGGACCCATTCATGCTTTCTTGCATTCATCTTAGTTTTAGGTGCATGCTTATCTAGTCTCCCTAAGTTGCACTTATGGGGGGGTGTTAGTGTAATTAATATTTAATTACACTTGCATAACTTTACTTAGGTTGAGCTAATTTTAGGTCAACATTAGGGTTGCATACTTTGCTTTTATAAAGCAAATCATCTCATTGTAATATTAAATTCCTGAATAATAATATTTTGCACATCATGCAAAGCTCTGCTTTTTTATGTTTTCTCTTATGTGGAAGGTGTTTAGGTTTGCATGTCTGATCTAGGGTTTCTAACAAGTTATATGTGTATAGTATGAGATATGTCAATGTCATGAAGCGACTTGGCACTATTATCTAACTATAATAGAAAACCTTGGGGATTATAAGGTTTATCTATAAATCCATAATAAGATATGATGTGATGTTATATAAACCACATCAAACTATCTTTATTGGAATGATTATTTGATCATACTTAATACTCAAATGAAACCCCTAGTTTAGAATAATCTATTTTGGATGAGAAGTTCATTTGATTTAAGAGAGAAAACTTATGTTAAGTTTTACCTAATGGGTTGGGATATGTATGGGACTAACCATTAACACCTATATGTTGGGAATAACTTACTTGGTTGAGTGGTACATTTGGTCTTGATTATAGGATATAGGGTTGGAGTAGCCTATATAATCAGACTAGCTGTTGGTTGATGACTTAATCTAAAGATTAGGGTATACTAAGATTGAGACTCACCTATTTAATTAAGTGAATCACTTGAGTTGATGAGAAAATTTTGTGCTTGGTAATTAGGTATGCAATTAAATTTGATATCTTCTAGGAACCATGATTGAACGAGGATTAATAATCAAAATCAGTACCAATTCTTATTGGGAAAATTTAAATTTATTTTAAAGATGGATTGAATATTTAGAAATAATCCACGTATGGAATAAATCTAGAGTTTGGATGTCCTAAGATAAATGGGATTTATCTCTGCAAAACTCATAAAAATTATTACTTGGGAATTAAATATGGAATGAGACCATAAAATAGGTTTTCACTTAGTCAAAGAATAGACTAATATGGGATATAAGAGAGCCTATGTACCCAAAATTATGATGAATTAAGGGATGGAATGAGAAATTTGATGTCAGAGGTAGGACATTGGGGTGACAGAGTTATTTGTCGAGTGAGGAACCACTAAAACCTAGAAAATGATGGAATAAGTTGTTGTTGAGTATATATAGCAAGCTAATGTCTAGTGTTCCAAGAAATGAAGACACAATTTCATCATTGGTAGGACATGTGTACTCCCTTGAGATTCCAAAGGGAGTACACATCTATGTCAGTGGAACTACTAAAATGTTGTGATGGAAAAACTCACCAAAGGTTACCGGCATGGTTGGAAGCTTGATTACAGGATTTTGGTCCTAAAAAAATATATTGTGTAAGGTAGTTGCTTAGTGATCATGAGGAGGTTGTCTTAGTGGAAAATGAGAAAATAATGATAAGGTTATGTGGACCAAGATCATACTACAAGACATTCAAGTGAATGAATGTGTAATATATTGTTGTAACCAAATAGGAAAAAGAGGAAAACCAAATCTTGAATGAGTTGTTGAATACATAAATACTTCTAATACTGAGGTTTGATCCATCATATGGAAATGAAGGTTAAAAACTCTATTAGGCTGAGATAGGATAAGAAATAGGGTTAACCTTAGACTTGATAGTTTGTCAAAAAGGAGTAATAGATCAAAGTGATCAATGAAACTTTGTTGATACAAAGCTTAAGTATGAATTAGTATCAAAATTGACAGACATCCAAGAGAAATGTTGTGCTCAAGATGGAAAAGTGGTCAAGAGCATTAATTTTGGCTAAATTAAATAGATAAGTAAGATATGAGCGAACTCAGCTTTTGAGTTATCTAAAGGTGTAAATACAAAAGGGAAGGATGGGACCCATGGTGCAGTGCACAATGCATCATTATTAATTTTATAATTTTATTATACTAAGGATAAATTCATGGGCCAATGGGAATGTTCTTTCTAGTCACTATAATATAGGTTTCATGTGTTGATCAGATAGTATTGCACATGAGATCTACATAAGAGATACTATGAAAATGATGCATAAGCTCTTTGAGAGAGTAAGTATGTAGGAGGCATACAAGTTTTCCCTATGTGATAGCAAGGACCTTCAATGCAAAGTCCAGGGGGGAGAAGGTTGCAAGGAGTGATGCTACATAGGATGAATGTTTTATAAATGTTATTTATTTTGAGAATGGTAAGTAAAACATTATTTGACTTTATCTGTATGTTAAAGTTTATAGATCATTGGAGACAATGATTCACAAGCGAAGAAATATGTTACACCCCAAATATGTAAGTACTATTTACTATTATTTTGTAGGGTAAATGTGAACGTAATTTATATTATGATGGTGAATAAAATGTTCTTGCACTTTGTTATCAATGCATTATGAATGAACATTATTTTATTTAATGAGTAAATGCATATGTATGTGAAATAGAAGGTTATTGAATTAATATTCGAACTATGAGATGTATTATGTGTAATGCATATTTTGTTGAATAGTTGACTACCTTGGGCATATTTTGAGAATGTGGATGTAGGCATCTGTTCATTTTATTGGAGGTTGTTGGATATTGTTGATATGTGGTTGTCATTGATGTCAACACTATTGGCATTAATGTCTTTAAGGATATATATGTTGATGATATTGAGAAAATTGTAATAAAATAAGTTGTAGGTTGTAAGTGAAGTGACAAAGTCCAGTATGATGGATAGTTTAGTATATTGGTGGTGACAAGTTATGGATTAGGGGTTTTTTGTTAAGTATATCTAGTTTATCCACCGAAATTTTTAGAGGTTCGCAAGAAAATTTGATCAAGTTATGAGTATCTGTGTTCTGATAGATGTTTTGTTGCTTTAGTTGGTGTTCCTAAAAGAAGATGATGTGATTTTGGTAATCTGAGTTGTTGTGAATGCTTCTATAGTGTTTCATGATTCTTTTGGATATTTATAGATTGTTCTCTATTTGTTTTGTTGGTTTTCATTGATCGTTGTGCTTGTGATTGGTGATTTTCTATTGTGAGTTCATGTTTTTCATGTTCATGGACGACAAGATGATTGTATCGTGTTGTGGATCTTTGAGGAAATTTTTTTAAGGTGTTTTGTGATCGAAAAATGTTGTTTTGGGTCCCTACTATGTTTTTTCCAACATTGGTTGATTCACATTGATAAGTTTTTATTAATTTAGGTCGAAAATTTGTATGCATTTTATATTTTTTGGGTCGACATGTAGTTGATGTTATCTTTAGATGCATATATATATGACTAATTGTTTATACCATTTGAAGTGTGTGTGATGCAATGTGTGAATAATTTCATATATTTTGAAGGCAAAAGTAAAGTGTGAAGAAGAGTGAGCGAAAGGAAGTGTGTTCATGTGCTTAATCGAAACTATAATCGAGCATTAGCAGATTCTATCTTCTAAGTTCAAAATCTCTTAGATGGATGTAATTTGAATGTGACTATAAGATAGTGTGTCTTCCTTTAGGCAGTAAGCCTTTTTGTATTTGAGAAGTGAGATCTAGGGAGTGTTCCTGAATGCATGTGCATTCCCCATTTACATACTTTTAAGAGAGTATGAACTTGTGGATTAACCTCCACCGTGGTTTTTCCCCTAACAAAGTTTCCATGCAAAAATATTGGTGTTATGTGTGTTTCTAATGTGGTGATGATTTTTTATTTCATGTTTAATTATCAGATTTGGGAATAAGTTTAATAAATATAATTTTTGTGACAACTGATTCACCCCTTCTCTCAAATTTTTTCCCTTGTTTTTCCAACAATTGGCATCAGAGCAGGTTCCTTTGGAGAAGCTTGATCGCTTGAGGTGATATAGGATGGTGACATATAAGAAAGATATTCTAAGATTTGATGGAAAAAATTACTGTTTATGGAATAATTGAATGGAGTGTCATCTAAGATGCATTGGTGAACCCTACTAGACAATTACAAAGAATAGATATACCATACCTCAGAATGGTCCTACTACAGGTGAGATTAAGGAATCCAAGTACAATATAAGGGCTAAGGAAGCATTGTTGAGTGCTCTGACTGATTCTAAAATGACAAATGTAATGGAGTTAAAGACTACTTATGAGATATACAAAATTTTGAAAACTTTGTATGAAGGTGATACACATGTGAAGATTGCTAAGATGTAGAGCCTAAAAGGGAAATATGAAACATTGAGAATGGATGAAGATGAGAACATTACTTCTTTTATGTAGAGAGTGAATGAACTTGTGTGTAGTATCAGATGTGTTGGTGGAGCATTGGAAGAATCAAATATTATTGCTAAAGTGAGCAGATCCTTGCATGCTACATACAAACACAAAGGTGTTGCTATTAAGGAGATCCAAACAATGACAAATGTAACTAGGGACATGTTTATTGGTAAGATTTTTTATTTTGAGCTATGTGAGTTTGGTGAATCTCTTCCTAAGACAAAATCTACATTAAAAGCTATTGTATCCGGGAAAGATAAGTAGAGATATGATCCAGGAGAAATTTCTTCTAGAAAAATGTCCAAATATGAATAGGAAATGAGAGATTGAAGAAGAAGAGAGAAAACTAGATGAGCTTGAATCACTTCATGTCAAGAGAGTATCCAAAGGAGAATGTATGTATAAATGGAAACTGCCTCTTAAATTATTTTCTTGCAATAAGATAGGTCATTTTGCCTCATGGTGTCCTAAAAGAGTTCCTAAGACAAGATCTAACAAGCCTAGATTCCAAAGAAAGTGTTATTATTTTGTTGATGAAGGTGTGACAAATGAACAATTTGATTAAAGGAATGCAAATCAGGATGAATTTGTATTTATTGCTATCAAGGAAAGTAATCTTGTACCTATTGAATCTACTAGTTGCATGAATGTGGATAAATCTCTAGCTGCCCAAGTTGAAGAAAAAGATGAATGGGTGATTGATAGTGGATGCTCTCATCACATGATAGGTGATAAAAGTAAATTTGTAAGCTTGGAAAAGTATTATGGTGGTGTTGTAAAAGTTAGTGAGAAAAAATTGGTGTAATCTATGGCAAAGGATCAATTCATTTTGATGGTAAGCATAATAGTGATGAGTTTTTATATGTGGAAGGTTTGAAGCACAATATTTTAAGTGTCAAATAGATGGTTGAAAAGGGATATAATATTCAATTCAAGATGGAAATTATAAAATATTGGGGATTTCTAGAAATTTGATTGCATCTGGTACAAAAAAAAGGTAATATCTTTCATCTAAGTACTACTAGTAAAAATTGTTTGATTGCTCAAGTTGATGAAAGTTGGTTGTGGCATAGAAGATTGTGTCATGTAAACTTTGACAATATTATCAAGACAATTTCTACTGATGCAGAGGGTTTTGGAACACACCCAAACAGCCTCAACCTGATCACAATTGAACAAAGAAGATATTCTCCCAAAGGATCTTAATTTTCTTTTTGGACATCAACTCACCCTCAAGACCTTATAGGGTTCCAAACACAAAAAATAACACAAAGCTCTGCAAACACCTCAATACCTCAGACCCTTGGATTTTTAGACATCTTTTACCAAATTATTCAACATACTATGAGATTTCATGGGGTTCCTTTGTCTCAACATAGAGAATCATCAACCTACCTTGCAAAAAGGCTACAAGAATTAACCCTATTTTGCAAAAAAGGTACTTTATAAACCTTCCCTGACCCCTCCATCTCTTGGATAGTCCTTTTATGTGTCTCCAAACACCCAAATCTACAATTTTTTTGAGAATTCCAAGCTCTCTAAGCCATCGTTCTTCAAAAACCTCTATTTACTAACAATACCTAGGGTTTTTCAGTGTTTCACCCTTCCAAGACTTACCAAGCCCAACCAAGACATTAAACTACTTTGTTAGGGTCTACATAGTCATTTCATACCATTCCTAAGACAATGTTGTCAATAATTTATCAAAACTCATTATTGTCCCTTCAAATTTTGCATGAATAATGCTTCATTTCATACTGTGGTAACATCACATAGCCTGCAACTCACCTTATAAATAATCTAGAATACAAGGAATCATGTTCTAAACTAATATCATGCCATACCACTAAGTGACAGGCTAAGACAGTAAGTTGGAATGGCCTAATACATAATGGAACTTCAAAACAGTGCCTCACTACCTTACACAGTCAACCTACAGAAAAATGAACACAACCCTCTCCAAACTCACTCTCAAGACTTCAAAAAAGATTCAAATATATGGGTATGTGCAAGATCATCATGGAAAAAGCAGGCCCTTAAGTGGCAAAAAATTTAGAAGAATCAGAGTTAGGCAACTTGACATAAAAATTTGAATTAGTTATCTGCATTATTTCAAATATATGTAAGAATATAATTTGTAGAAAATTCAATGTAGTTTCTAAAATACTAGGTTTATTTACAAAAAATAAAATCTATTTGGTGAAAATTTGAAATTTCAATACAGTAGTACTAAAATTTCAGGGAAAAAATAAGAAGTAGGTGTTTGTCTAACCACCCTAACCATATTAAAATAATAATATTTTTTTATAATATTTTAGATATAAGTAGAGGACTCATTTCCTGATGTGATGCATATTTTTTTGTAATTTTTTTCCAAGTAAATAATTAATTATAATATTGTTAATACAACTTTAAAAAATTATAAAGACTCGTATGTCTGACCACCTTAACTTGGTCAAAACTTCATGAAATTCAATTTTTTCTTTTTTAATCTTATATTATGTGAAGCATAGAATGTGACGCATGTTTTGGATTCAAAAAATATGATACCATTTGAAAGCTATAGATGTTTTTCAATCAACCTAAAAATTAAGACTTTAGTTGTAATTCAATAGAAAATGAATAATAATTATTAATTAAATTCAAAGTAAAGAATAATTTATATTGGTGGAAAGCAGAGAATCTCCTTTAAAAACCCTTTTCGTTTCATCAATTTTGGGTGAAAAAAAATTCATCAACCACATACCCATCATATTGCCACTTTTTGGCCCATCATGATCCTGCACATACCCATATGTTAATTCCATTCCCTACAAGACACAACAGAATTTAGATCATTAATCTTCTAGTACGGCCTGTACAATGCAAGAAAACACAAAAACTCAAAGATGAAAGGAGAAAAATAGTGAATACCAAAGGAAGCTGCTTTATTTGAAAGAGATGTTCACCAATGTCGATCCAACAAACTATCCTCGTACCTTCCAAAGGCCTTTATACATTTTCAAGGAAGAAAAACCTTCCCTCAACACCTACAACCACCTTCTAACCAATTTAACCTCCATTTGGCTTAATGGTACCAACATTGACAATTATTTGCTAAATGAACATCTTTATGCAAATTTTATATTTTAGACCCTTAGAACCACCTAGACACCTCTATGTTACCCCTAACATGACTTCTTAACTCTATTCTATTTACAAACTCAAAAATTGGCCTTTAAAGGCTACAAGGGAACCTTAAGTGCAATATCAACATTTCACCCTTAATGGCTTAAGATGCTTCCAAGTACATTAAGATTGGCCTTTTTAGACCTTATTAAACCTAAATAAACACAAGACACTCTTATATCAACCTAGCCACCCAATAATGACTCCTTTGACCATCAAACAAGGAGATTTGCAACTAGGTGATTAGGTACTCTTGTACCATACATCCCCTATTAAAATAAATCCATGCCCCATGAATTGGGTGTTAGACCACTCTTCCCAAGCTCTAAGCATCCTCCTCTGTTCTTCAAACACCAACCCTAGGTTCAGGTACTGATAGTCCACATGTGTCCTTGCATCTCCAATTGAAGTTGTCATAGGGTATTGCCTCATTTCCAAGTGCAGACCTGCTAATGGTCCTCTATCAGACCCCTACTCAAAATTTGATGATACCCCTTCACCAATACTTGCAACACATGTCTTCATCCCTGCACACAAACAATTGTCATTCATTCCATAAATTTTCTACATCTTTGCCTTATTCTCATACTTCGACCTGTCCTCAATGGCTAGACCATACTGCCCTTTCCTTACTGTCCTTTGTCCCTTTGTATTAGTAGAATTTACTACCACTGTACCTACATATTTGATTAACTTTGCATCCTTCCTCTCACCTATAGGACATACAATGGTCCCAATCATGACACCTTATTGTTTAGTCTCTAGTAGATCACAATCTACCCTTATTTTTTCTATCACATTTGTTGTTCCTGCATTATTAGACCTACACCACTCACAACATCATAAAACTTGATTTCTTTCACAATATTCATAGGTTCTTTCCTACCACACATAATCACCTTTTCTTTCCCCTTCTCAGCTTCTACCGAAGGAGTTAGAACAAAAATTTGACCCCCTTTCATGATTGTATATTTATTTTCTCTCCCATCATGCACAACACACCTATCATATTGCCATGGTCTTCCAAGGAGTATGTGGCAGAAACCCATTGGAAAAATTTCACAAAAAACCCTATCTTTATACTCACCTATTTGAAAATGTACAATATATTTCTCATTCACTAACAATGATTGACCATCATTTAGCCAAGATACGTTATAGGGTAAGTCATGATGAATTCTTTTCAAATTCAGCTTATCCACCATTTCACAAGAAACCATGTTTTCAATTGAACCTGAATCCACTACCATTCTACATACTTTACCTTATACCTTGCAATTGATTCTAAAAAGTGATTTCCTTTGTAGGGATTCTTCAGAGATTGGCACCTTGAGTAATTCTCTCCTGTTCATCGAACTCTCTCCAAATTCAGATGTAAGGTTCACCACTGGTGAGGTCACACTTTCTTCATCCTTGTGCACTAGTTTATTCCTCCTCTCTCCACCATAAGAACTTGAGCCTTTCTTTTTAGGAAACTTGAAGGCTGGGTGTCCAGGCTGGTTACAATTGTAACATCTTCCTGAGAACTGGTAGGAGCCTCTTCCTCCACTAGATCTTCTTCTTGAACCTCTCCATCCACCTTTGGAATTAGATTGATCTTGGTCCTTCTTGCCATCTCCTTGAGTCTCATTGTTTACCTTGAAATTAGGATTGAATCCTCTTCCTCTAGAAGTGTTGCCTCTTCCTCTTGCTTCTTTGTCTTTCCTTCTCTTCATTTTCTCCTCCACCCTGATAGCCATTTGATAAAAATCCTCTACACTCCTAGGGTTAGACAAAACCAATTCATCTTGTATGTTAAGCCTTAAACAACCAACATATCTAGCAATATTTTCATCTTCATTCTCATGATGACTAGACCTTAAACTCAATTTATAAAACTCCTCAGTATAAGACTTAATATCCATTTCCCTTTTTCTTAAGTTTTGCAATCTCTTGAACAATTGAACTTGGTGATCCTTGGGTAAGAATTTACCTTTGAGTTCTGATATCATTTTGTCCCATGATGTGATCTTAGACTTTCCTTGCTTCCTTCTCTCAGATTGAAGGTAGTCCCACCATACCAAAGCATGACCCTGCAACTTAGTTTTTTCAATCTTTACCCTTTGTTCTTCAGGGACCTCATCACATTCAAAATGGTTATAAATTTCAGCAATCCAATCCAATAGTTCTTCATCATTTAAACTACCACCATACTTAGGAACATCAAGTTTTACCTTAGGCTTGTTAGTCTTCACTACCTTCAACAACTTTGTAATTCTTTGATCCTTTGAACTAAGCTCTTCTTCCACATCTTCAAACTCCTCATCTTCCTCTTCTTCAGGCTTAGTCTCTTCCACTTCCCTTCTTTTGTTTGTCTCCAAGGCTATGAATCTCTCTTCCAACTCTTTGAGTTCTCTTGCATGCCTATCTTTCATCTCCTTCATCTCTTTAGCCATATTATTTTTCTTTGGAGGCATCTTGTCAACCTTGCCTCTTCTTCAACCTACAAAATTCAAACAAAATCTACTCCCTGCTCTGATACTACTATGATGCAGAGGGTTTTGGAGCACACCCAAACAGCCTCAGCCTGATCACAATTGAATGAAAAAGATATTCTCCCAAAGGATCTTAATTTTCTTTTTGGACATCAACTCACCCTTAAGACCTTATAGGGTTCCAAACACAAAAAATAGCATAAAGCTCTGCAAACACCTCAATACCTTAGACCCTTGGAGTTTTAGACATCTTTTACTAAGTTCTTCAACATACTATGAGATTTTATGGGGTTCCTTTGTCACAACATAGAGAATCATCAACTCGCCTTGCAAAAAGGCTACAAGAATTAACCCTATTTTCCAAACAAAGTACTTTCTAAACCTTTCCTGACCCCTCCATCTCTTGGATAGTCCTTTTATGTGTCTCCAAACATCCAAATCTATAGTTTTTTTGACAATTCCAAGCTCTCTAATCCATTGTTCTCCAAAAACCTCTATTTACTCACAATACTTAGGGTTTTTCAGTGTTTCACCCTTCCAAGACTTACCAAGCCCAACCAAGACATTATACTAATTTTTTAGGGTCTTCATAGGCATTTCATAACATTCCTAAGACAATTTTGTCAATAATTTATCAGAACTCATTACTGTCCCTTCAAATTTTGCATGAAGAATGCTTCATTCCACACTGTGGTAAGATCACACAGCCTGGAACTCGCCTTATAAACACTCTAGAATACAAGGAATCATGTTATAAACTAATATCATGCAATCCCACTGAGTGATAGGCCAAGACAATAAATTGGAATGTCCTAATACATAATGGAACTTCAAAACTATGCATCATTGCCTTACATAGTCAACCTACAGAAAAATGAACACAACCCTCTCCAAACTCCCTCTCAACACTTCATAAAAGATTCAAAGATATTTTAATTCCATTCCCTATAGGACACAACAAAATTTAGAGCATTAATCTTATAGTATGGCCTGTACAATGCAAGAAAACATAGAAACTCAAAGATGAAAGGAGAAAAATAGTGAATAACCAAAGGAAGTTGCTTTAATTGAAAGAGATGTTCACCAATACCGACCCAACCAACTGTCCTCATACCTTCCAAAACCCTTTATACATTTTCAAGGAAGAAAAACCTTCCTTCAACGCCTACAACCACCTTCTAACCAATTTAACCTCCATTTGGCTTAATGGTACCAACATTGGCAATTATTTTCTAAATGATCATTTTTATGCAAATTTTATATTTTAGACCCTTAGAACCACCTAGACACCTATATTTTACCCCTAACATGATTTCTAAACTCTTTTCTATTTATAAACTCAAAAATTGGCATTCAAAGGCTACAAGGGCACATTAAGTGCAAGATCAACATTTCACCCTTAATGACTTAAGATGCTTCCAAGTACATTAAGATTGGCATTTTTAGACCTTATTAATCCTAACTAAACACAAGACACTCTTATATCAACCTAGACACCCAATAATGACTCCTTTGACCATCAAACAAGGACATTTGCAACTAGGTGATTAGGTGCTCTTGCAACATCTACCTAGGCACTGAGAGATCTTCCTAAGTTGATAAAACCTACTAATACTATATGCAAAGAATGTCTGTTAGGAAAGAAAACTAGAGTCTCATTCATAAGAAAATAGTATTGTTCAAATTAAGTATTGGAGCTTGTGCATACTAACTTGTGTGGTCCTTCTGGAATCAGAAGTTTACAAGGTGATAGACCTATTTCATGTTACTCATTGATGATTATTCTAGATTGATGTGGGTTAGCTTCTTAAGGAAAAATATGAAGCTCTAGATAAATTCAAGATTTCCAAGGCTATGATTGAGACAAAGATAGGTCTAAATATTAAATGTTCTAAGATCAAATAGAGGTGGTGAATTCACTTCCGGTGAGTTTAATTCCTTTTGTGAAGAGAATGGGATAAAGAGACAATTATCTTCCTTGCGGACCACTCAGTAAAATGGAGTTGTGGAAAGGAAGAACATAACAACTCAAGTAGTTGCTAGGAAAATGATGTTGGAAGCAAATGTTCCTCATAGCTACTGGAGAGAAGTTGTGAATACTATTGTTTACAATCTCAATCGGGTATATGTTAAAGGTGTTACTGGTAAGACCCCTTATGAGCTATGGTTTGGTCACAATCCTACTGTTAGATACTTCAAAATATTTGGAATAAAATATTATATCAAAAGAGATAAAGATATATGAAATTTTGATGCTATAAGTGATGAAGGAATCTTTCTTTGTTATTCTACTAAAAGTAAAGCCTACTGATGCTACAATAAGAGATTGAGGAAAGTAATTGGAATTGATAGTGTAAAGTTTTATGAACACACATTTAGACCATATAGAGCCTGTGGATATGATTCAGATGATCAGAATGATAGTTCAGATAAAGGAAAGAAATTTCAAATCAATCTAATGAATCAAGAAAATCAAGTGGAAGAAACTATTGAAAGTGCTGAAGCAAGATCACAAGAGCCTAAGACTCCAAGGTATGTAAGACTAAATCATTCAAAAGATTATATTATAAGTGATAAGAACAAAGGTGTTCAAAATAGGAGAATAATTGCAGAAGATTAATGTTTGATTTCAAAGAATGGGCCTAATAATGTAAATGAAGCATGCAAAGATGAACATTGGGTGGAAGCAAAGAAACAAGAGTTACAAAAAATTGAGAAGAATGATACATGGATTCTTGTTCCTAGACCTAAGGAATCAAATGTAATTGGAACTAAATGGGTCTTTCAGAATAAACTGAATGAGCAAGGTGAAGTTGTCAGAAACAAAGCAAGACTGATGTGTAAAGGATACTTTTAGCTGGAAGGAATTTAATTTGAAGAATTTTTTTCTCTTGATGCTAGAATTGCAGTTGTGAGACTATTTCTTTCTTATGTTTCTTACAAAAAATTTAAGGTTTATCAAATGGATGTCAAGTCAAAAATTTCTAAATGGTGAACTGGATGAAGAAGTGTATATTGAGCAACCTGATGGATTTCAATTGATTGATCAGGAAGATATGGTTTGTCGATTGAATAAATAATTGTATGGACTTAAGTAGGCCCCAAGAGCATGGTATACCAGATTGGAAAATTATTTTTTGAAGCTTGGATTTAATAAAGGTACTAATGATATTAATTTATATTTAAGGATTGATCATGATAAAGATTTTATTTTTGAAGTCTTTTTTGATGATATCATTTTTGGAGATGATATCTTGTGCATGAATTTTGCTGATGAGATACAGAGTGAGTTTGATATGTTTATGATTGGAGAAATGAAATTATTTTTGGGATTGAAAATTACTCTATTAGATAAAGGTATCTGTATATCTCAGTCCAATTATGTGAAAGAACTGCTAAATAAGTTTGGTATGGAAGATTCAAAGCCAGTTGGTACACCTATGGTGATCGGATGTAAGTTGACTCCAAATGATGATTCTCCTAAGATAAATTAGACTAGATACAGATCCATGATTGGTGGATTATTGTATTTGACTCAAAATAGACCTGATATCATGAATTTTGTATGCATTGTTGAAAAATTTCAAGCCGATCCTAAAGAATCTCATGTGATAGTTTTGAAGAGGATTTTTCAGGTACTTGAAAGGAACAGTTGATTTTGGCTTATGGTATCCTAAAGAGGATGACCTTACTTTGAGTGATTTTACTGATGTTGATTGGGGAGGAGATTTGGATGATAGAAAGAGTACTAGTGGTGGTACATTTTTCTTGGGAAAGAAGTTGATTTCATGGTTAAGTAAGAAGTAGAATGTCATTTTTTTATCTACTACAGAGGCAAAATACATTGTTGTTGCTAACAATTGTACTCTAGTATTATGGATGAACTAGATGTTGAAAGATATCAAAGTTGTGTATGATGAACCTATTGCCATATTATTTGATAATTCAAGTGTTATTAGCATTTATAAGAATTTGGTGTTGCATTCAAAAACCAAGTATATATCTATCAAGTTTCACTTTTTGAGAGACAAGGTGAGTGAAAAGGAAGTCAGATTGGAGTATGTGCCTACTAAGGAACATATTTTAGATATATTTACCAAACCCTTTCCTAAGGATACTTTTGAGTATCTTAGATGGAAGCTAGGGGTGATTACCCCTCCTAATTAGAATTAAAATGCAATGACTTGCATCAGTTCATGCATTTCATAGTCATATCTTGAGATTCAGATTGAAATTGTGGTGGCTGCTACTCAGGGGGAGTAGCTATATGTTTAGATATGTGGTTCAGAGCTTTTTTGTAGAAAGATAATGTGTACCTTTTTCATTTATGTCAAAGGGGAGAAGAGTCATGTGAAAAATTATGAAAGGAAAGAGTAAAAATCTAAGGGGGAGAAAGTGCTAAGATAAAGTTGTGTTGATGGTGTTTTTCACATCATGTGTTTCCATCAATGCCAAAGGGGGATATTTTTGGAGATTGCTAGATATTGATGATATTTGGTTTTCATTGATTTCAACACAAAAAAAAAGAAAATTAAAAAAAGTAGTTTAAAGGCCTGCTTAGGCCTGCGACTGCGGGTACCCTGCATAGGCAGGGATGTTACCCAAGGATACCGCCACCTGTCATTATGGCAGGCGGTGGCCCCTTGGGTTTCACCCCTCCTACTATAGGTGGTACCACATGGGTACCATCCTACCACCTTGGTAGGTGGCGGCCCCCATGCGGACCCCGCCCCCTTTACTTTTTTTTAGTTTTTTTTTAAAATAAAAAAAACATGTTTTTTATGATTTTTTTAAAAAAAAAAAGGTTTTTTTTATTAAAATTTTTTTTTTTCTATATAAGCCCTATCACACATTTACAGTGATGGCCGTTTGGATGTCAAATTTAACCCAATCTTTTTGCTACGATGGTCATATGACCGTCAAATTTAACCCAACGTTGGCTTTTTTCCCTCTTTGGAGCTGTTTTATTCCAGAGGCCGTAACTTGGGCATACAATATTGTTTTTTGGAAAACGAGATATTATCGGAAAGTTGGTGTTCTCATATTTCCATTGGTGTGGGTTTCATCACTTCATTCTTCCATTGGTGCATTCTATAGTCAGTTTTTTGGCTGTTCTTCATGTATTTCCAGCTTTGTCCTTTTTGGGCATTTTGAGCATCATTTGTAAGCAATATCTTTTATGTAAACGCATTGAGATAAAGTGCCACACTATTGTACATGTATTTTTGGGGATTTTTCACATAAGGTTGTGCCATATTTTGTACTCATACTATTATTATAAAGTGTCATGAGGGGTTGTGTAGTTTGCCTTTGTTTTGCCATCACATCTTTGTCTGGTGAGTATCCCTCCACGATGACAGTGAATCCATACCATGGGGGGATTGTGTAGTTTTCCTTTGTTTTCCATCACACCTTTGTATGGTGAGTGTCCCTCCATGATGACCATGGATCCATATGATTCCAGCCTCATGCATGTGTGCTTTGTTTTCCACACCACTTTTTCAGTTGCAGGTGCTTTCTTGTGCACTTTCAGATGTTGTTTCTTCTCCTTCATGCACTACAAGGTGTTTCACATCATTTAAGTGGATCTGTCAGGCTCTCCTAGTTCAACATTATGGGGGGGTTATTATATTGTTCATGCTAATTCTTCCTTGGTTTCACCTTGGAAGGGATCTTCCATCTTCAGCAGAGGTTCTTCAACACCATAGCATTCATCTTTTGACAGTTATTTGCAGCTTCTTTTGCTTCAGTGATTTTCTTCTTGGCTTTCTACATCTCTTTTTGGAGTAGAGCTTTTTCCCATGAGGTTTTCTCTATTTCTCCATTTTATAGAGATTTGGTTGTATTTGGGTACCTGATTTGGCCTAGTTGTCAAGACCCATGTTTGCCTTCTTGCATTGTAGTTACCTTTGCTTTCTTGCATTTGTTTGTAGCTACACTATTGCTCATCTTAAGGGGGGGTGTTAGAGTAAAGGTTTTAACTTAATTATGTTGATTAAGTTACCTTTATTCCCTTCTTAATATTTCACGTGAGTTTGCATAAAGTGACATTTAATAATTATATTAATTATTAAATGTTTTCCTATTAGGGTTTTATTAGGGTTTGCATGATCTCCTTTTTATAAGGATTGATCCCATTGTATTTCATATCAATTCATTCTCTCATTCTCTTTGATATATACATTTTTAGTTTTCAGAGAACCCTTGCTTGTTTGTCTCCATCTCTTCTTTTGTGATAGGTTATTTGCATGTAGGTGATCTTTGGGGTTTGTGGTGTTGTATTTTCTCAACTCCTACAGTTGTATATGTTGAGGATATTGATAAAATTGTAATAAAATAAGTTGAAGGTTGTCGATGAAGCAGTGAAGTTTAGTATAATGGATAGTTCAATATATTGATGATGAGAATTTGTATAATAAAGGGTTTGTTGTTAATTATGTCTAGTTTATTCATCGAAAGTTTCAAAGGTTTGCATGAAGATTCGATCAAGTTATGAGTATCTATGTTTTGAAAAATGTTATGTTGCTTTAGTTGGTATTCCTAAAATAAGATGATGTGATTTTGGTAATCTGAGTTGTTGTGAAAGCTTCTTATAGATGGTTCTAGATCATGCTCTATCTATGTTGTTGGTTTATATTGATCGTTGTGCTCATGATTGGTGATTTTTTGTTGTGAGTTCATTTTTTTCATGTTCATGGCCGACATGATGATTGTAGTGTGTTGTGGATCTTTTTTTTTTAAGGTGTTTCATGCTCAAGACATGTTGTTTTGGGTCCCTACTATGTTTTGGTTGACATTGGTTGATTCGCATTGATAATTGTTTATTAATTTGGGCCAATAGTTTGTATACATTTTATATTTTGTTGGATCGACATGTAGTTGATGTTATCTTTAGATGTGGATATATATGACTGATTTTCTATACCATTTGAAGTGCATGTGATGTGAATTTTGAATTCTATGTGAATAAATTTCATATCTTTCAAAGGCAGAAGTAAAGTGTGAAGAAGAGTGAGTAGAAGGAAGTGTGTTCATGTGTTTAACTAAAACTGTAATCAGGCATTAGTAGATGCTATCTTCTCAGTTTAAAATATCTCAGATAGATGTAATTTGAATGTGACTGTAAGACAGTGTGTCTTCCTTTTGGCAGTAAGACTTTTTGTATTTGAGTAATAAGCTCTAGGAATTTTGCCTAAATGCATGTGCATTCCCCATTTATTTACTTTAAAAAAAGTATAAACTTGTGGATTAACCTCCACCATGTTTTTCCCCTAACAGGGTTTCCACGCAAAAATCTTGGTGTTATGTTTGTTTTTGATGTGGTGATGGTTTTTTCTTTCATGTTTGATTATTGGATCTGAGAATATGTTTAATAAGTATAATTTTTGTGAGATTTATTCACCCCCCATCTCAGTTGTCTTCCCTTTTGTTTCCAACACATTCCTCTAGGCAGAGGGGAAGTATCACTCAAGAGAAGATCTTGGTCAGGTAACTAGTAACATAACCTATCTAAGCTTATTCACACTCTCATAGTAGATTGATTGAATCAGGTTATTATGTGGGAAGTAGGTAAGTCATCCTTAGCATAATGTTTCTACATTAGTAAGGGCCTTGATTACTATTGAATACATTCTTGAATGATATTTATATGTTTGAGCTTGTGAGTCATTCCTCATGTTACTATATTTTTTTGTGTGCTTGAATGAGTATTGGGATATATGCATATATGCATATATATGCATATGTCGACATATGTGTACGATGGATATAATGGGATGTACATACGATTATGACAAGATATGTATATAAATTATTAAGATGATGCTATAGTCTCATAAGCCATGATCATTTGGGTATTGAATGGATCATTTGACTATCATTTTTTTATATAGTAAAATATATATATTTGAATTTATATATAATGCACACATAAACATAAATGCTTAATAGAGGAGTGTGTATGCATATATATATATAAATATATAATATATATTATTACAATGTGATTGCTGTCTCATTTTTATATCAAATGTAAATATACTTTATACCTATATAGGCCAACATATAGTATAACACCAACATATATTTATACAAAGGTGAAACGTGTATATATATACGCTTTGAGCATATATAGTGGTGAATATAAACCAAGGGGTATAGTTAAGTGAGTATTTATTTATATTATAAATGATACCATACTATATAGCACCTTATACACTGTAGTGAGGTGCTTAAACTCTATAATGAAACTCCAATAGCTATTCCACCTTAAGCGGAGTTCAACAACATGAATAATAAGGAGTTTAGTTGTTGTGCATTGGAGAAGAGTTTTTAGCAGCGAATAAAGGATTATAAGTCTACTTTATGAAAATATTATATAGCTTTGAAGTTGATTATGATAAACAACTTAGAGGCTGGTTTATTAAACTAAATCAAGGTTGAATTATGATATAATTATTATTGTATTATTTAGCCCCATATTACTCTTGTTGTCTATGTATGAGGAGTTTGTAATATGCAAAAAAATTAGAAACCATTATGTCAATGTAAGGTGAAAGACTAAGTTGATGCCTTTTTGTAGAGATTCTGTAGACTTAGTAACTCTAAATTCCATTCCATTAAGCATAGACCAACATCTATAAAATGTATGTAAAAAAGTTGATGACTTTGTCAAACTAATTTATTATGTGAATCGACTCATACCAAGAGTTAGTCAATGCAAGCTTAGTGTTGCATATCTAATTTTTATTCTTTCAAATACAAAGGAAACCATGCCAACTCTATAACTGAATATCGATGCTTTGGTGCCACCTTTGAATCCATATAGCTATATATTTCCATTATGAAATGAAAACCAAATTCAATCATATGTTGATTTGATTTATTCTCTAATTTTTGTCAATCAACAAGGTCGATCTGTAGCTTGTTTTAGCCAGGTATTTTCTTACATGTTATCCACTTTTTAGCTATGATATATGTGTTGTTGTGCATGCTATCTGCTATCAAAACTCATGCCTAAATTTTAGGTTGCTAGGTTTCCAAATTGTTGTATAAATAGTTGAGCTAGTTCACTTGTTTGGGATGCATTCCTTGAGAAAGTTTCTACATTCTATTCACAATCCTTTCTATAATTTTTTTCCTAATATAGTGAGTGAGATCTTTGAGCATTAGAGAGAGTTTATTATTATTTTGAGAGAAGTATTTTCCAACTTGTGAGTTAGTGGTTATTGATACTTTTTTGGAGGATCGATGCTAGGCTAGTTATTGTTCTAGAAGTGTTGTGTTTGCATCCAGTCGATTGGAAAAAATATCATAGGCATGCGGATATTCTACCTTTTTTTTTTTAATCTTTTTAAATATTTGTTTCTTAATTGTTAAAGCTAGTCTATTATGGTTACTTGCAATTAGGGAAAAGTAATGTTTACTTTGAAAGAAGAGCTAATGATGTTTACTCTTTTTGTGAATTTCTTGTAGTTACTCCATGATAGGAGATATTTTATGTCATAGGTATTAATATTATTATTATACTAGATATGATTAAATGTAGTAGCTTAATTAATACACATAGCTAGATATTTGATTATGCTAGATGGCTAGTAGGTTAATCCTAGGATTATTTTACAGAGATAGGTTATCTCGAGGATTAGCTAACTCATGGAGAGGGATTACCTAAGCATACATATAATATCCTTAACTCAAAATGAGATTCCTATAGTGTAAGTGAATGGTAGACCTTCCCTCGAAGTACTGAGTGAGAACACTTTGGATAACATAGTGTGATTTTTTAGAGCTCCACTATCAGTTCACTATGTCAATTTAAATTCATGAGGGCTACCTAGCATAGGTTATAAATCCTAGTTATGTAGGGCACAACACTAAGCTCAGAGTGGTATGTTGTATAGGGTTACCCAACCAATCTCTTCATTAAAGGGTAGGGACATCTATCATTGATAGATATGTGGGGGATCACATATGAGTCTGTGGTTGGTGGAAAAGTGCTTGAGTGATGCTTCTCCTCATCAACAATTGATAGAAGACTAAGGTGTTGAAAGGCGAATTCCTAGACCATCTATATCTTAGGCTTCAAATCTCAGTGGAGTTGTGTTTGTAATTATGTATATTCTTGGAATATTGTAATTTGTGAAGTTATTATATTGGAATGGAATCCTTATTGAATATTGCATGACATCTTTGTTCAATATGATATCTATGTTTTGGGAATATTTGTGTAATTAATTACGTTGGATTGCAATGACGAATTGGCATTTATGTTATTTCAATTCTGCGTGTAATTTACATTATTGGAAGAAAAAATAATTGTTTATATGTCATGGCATCATGATTTATTCACTTAAGGTGAAAACATTGGAAATTTTACTATGAAGAACATCGGGGTATTTACACCAAGACACACTTGGTTAGGATTAAAAAAATAATTGTTTTAATTTATTCAATGCTTGCAACCCTTCGAAAAATAGTAAAAATTGGGCCTTGGAATGCATAATTTAGCGAATTGGGAGCTTAATTAATTCCAATAAATTAAAGGGAGAAAAACATAATGTGAAATTGTTAAGGGAGAAAATTTATGACAATGCATTTATCCCCCACTTTAGTGAGAGTGTGATTTTACACTTAGACTCAAAATAAAGTAGAGAAATATATTCAAGAGGGGTTCAAATGTACAAATTTTGAAGAGATGGGATGAAAAAGGATCAAGGAAGGTGATCAATCCCCCAAGATCCAATATCCCATGGTAAACCAACAAAATTATAGAGGAACATACATGTGATAATATGCAGAAAAATAATATACATAAATATACAATGTTGGAAGACACAAAGCCTACAAGATAAAAAACATGACATAACATAAGATATGGATGATGATAACAGAAAAAAAATGTAAAAACAAAGAAAACAAACAAAAGATACACAATAAAAACACAAGATTAGTACAAAAAATTTGAGTCGATAAGACAAAGAAACCTCATTCTTAAATTTTATTGAATACCAAACATCATCCATCAAATTAATGTTAGATCCCATGATGAATGAAGTCATAAACATCACTAATAAACATGTGGCTCTACTAGAAATAAATTTGTATTATGCTAGGTTGCCATGAAATATAAAGGTTCCACATGGCTAGAAATTTGTATTATGTTAGATTCTATGAAATATAAAAGGTTTTACATGGCTAGCAAGTTGTATTATGCTAGGTTCCATAAAATATAAAAGGTTCCACATTTCTAACAAGTTGTATTATGCTAGGTTCCATGAAATATAAAGGGTTTCCATGACTGACAACATAGAAAAGTCTTATATTTGCTAGGTGAATCACAAACTATAAATAACACACACTTCTGAGAACCACATTTCACAAGGTGGGCCACCAAGAAAGGTATAAAAATGATAAACACACTAGGTCTAGTGAGGATCATTTTTCACTAGGTCAGCACCCATGTCAACCATACCAAGAGTTATACTACCTGATAACCTTGATAAGGTGCTACACAATGATCAAAATGATATGCCAATGTAACACAAAGCTTAGCCTCTATGAACAAAGTGAAGAAAAATAATGCAAAAGTCACCTAAGGAGGTGTATAAGTGATAACAAGCTAAGGTAAAAACCTTAAGGGGTGTTGTAACAACACTACCCAAAAAGGTGAACAACAAGAAAGGGGATTTTCTCAATACATGAAGCATCACACCTTATGTTCATATTGCACATGAAATCACCACTAAGAGAGGACAAATCATGGAAGAAAGGATCACACTTTAGGGAATACTAGATATAGTATTTCCACTAAAGGGAATATCATATGCCATGAAAAATCACACTCTTAATGGATAAAAAGCTCAATATCACCACCAAACAGACACTCACATAAATCAAGGAATCCACACTTTGATTGAAAAGGTCACACTTCTTAGGAGGTATATTTTGCAAGAATGGATGTGCTTGGTGGTGTTTTCATTAATTTTGTCATTGATGTCAACAAAGATTTGTGTATTTGCCAACTGCTATTTAGAAAATTTGAGAAATAATGAAAGTAGGATTAAAGGTGTGTTATGTGTGTGCTCCAATATTCTGGTCCACATTTCTTCTATGTTGATCCTATGTCTATGCAAATTCATATGTGTTATCATAAGCTTTAATGAATCATATATACTAATTTTCAACTTTTGTTTTGATGAAGAGTAGAAGTTATGTTCACCGGTGTGTGAACTAGTTTTCTAGAACTATTTGTTTATGGATTGGGAGAAATTTTTTGGCTCCACATTCTTCTAATACTTGGTTTCAGATCTTGCGGATCTGGGAGATGTATCTTTCTAATAGTCTTTGTGTTCTAACAAAGTTTCTAGTGGTTTGGCACTCCAGAAGACCTGCTCCAGAGCTCCTATGTTTTATTGGCTGGTCTGGTTGGACTGGTGAAGAGTTTTCTAAAAATGGAGTTGTTTCTAACTATTGTGAATGTACCTGAGATGTTCTCAGAGATGGTAAAGTGACTAGCAAAGCATGTTGAGTGATCCATGTGTGATCATCTTGCTAGAGATGCACGTAATTCAAATATTATTGGTGTTTTTCATTAGGTTTGGTCGACCTAGTGTTTACATGTTACTTTTGGCTTTTGCATCAATTTGAGAAAGAACGTGCAAGATTCATGATGTTATTTGGGTCCTAGATTAAATATGTAATTGGCCCTCTCTCATTCTTATCCACTACAGGAATGTTGAGTAGCCGATCTAGTTTGAATTTGTAAATGAAATTGTATAGCTGACCTTGGAGAATGTTCGTGAGGTTGAAGATGGTATAAAATAAAATCAATTTGTAGCGAAATTAATATCCATCCATCCATGAATCAAACAAGTGAGTGTAGTGTGCGAAAAAGTTTGAAAAGAAGACAGTAGAAGAGCGAATTAAGGCAACAATACTTTAAGGTGTTAGATTCATGAAAGTAGTGATTTGAAATCTACAATCTTCTAATCTGGTTGTGAATGTGTGGAATCCTAGTGGTGGATCTTCATTTTTATTTTTTTATTTATTTTTTCTGTAGGCAATGAGCCCCCTTTCTAGATAGTGAGTCCTTCTCAAGGCAGTGAGCCCTAAATATGGGTAGTGAGCTTTGTACTTGGGAAGTGAACCCTTTGGTATTGATCCTTTGTATTCGGTATTGAATTTCTACTATATTGTGAGTTAATCCTCACCATGTTTTTTCCCTCATTTGGTTTTCCACATAAATTTGGTGTCTCTGGTGTTCTCTTTATGTTATTTGCATTTCATGTTTACTTTTATTAACAGATTGAAGTCAAAGTGAAAACACTAATTTTAAAAGTAAAGAGATTTGGTACAACTGATTCAATCCCCTCTTAGTTGTCTTGTGCATTTCAACAATTGGTATCAATTCTCTAGTTCCTTGGTGAAAATCTTAACCGTTTGAGGTAGATTAGATGGCACACAAGTTGCAACTTCCTATGTTTGATGGAGCTGATTACAGTGACTAGCAAGAGAAAACAAGAAGTTATCTGATTTCACTAAGTTTCAACACCTAGAAATCTATGGAGATAAAGTATGTGATACCAATAGTTGGTCCTTCCTCTACTAATGGAGTTGCAGCTTATGAAGAAAATGAAATAGCAAGGTTTTCTATTTTTAGTGCTTTATCTAAAACTGAAAGAACAAAATTTATTTCTCTACCTATTGCTCATGAAGTATGGACAAAGTTGAAATATATTTATGAAGGGAATGATAGAGTAAAGTTGTCAAGGAAACTAACTGCTAAGCAAAAATTTGAGAACTTGAGAATGGAAGATGGAGAAGACATTGCAAGCTATTATTAGAGAGTTGAACTTATAGCAACAAAAAGAAAGAATCAAGGTGGTGCCATGTCAAATGAAGAGATAATTGAAAGTATCTTGATGAATTTACCAAACAATTATAGTGACAAAGTATCTGCACTTGAAGAATGATATGATCCAAATAAATTTACTAAAGATAATCTATTCGGTGTCCTGACTGCATTTGAGATGATAAAATTTCCAAGAGATAAGGAGAAGACTAAAATAGCCTTTAAAGCAATAAAGATAAAAGATGACTTGGATGATGAAGATTTAGAAGAATTGGAAGAAAAATTCATAAGGATATTGAAGAAAGGTACTCGTAAATACAAAGGTAAGTTGCCCTTTAAGTGTTTAAGTTGTGGAAAGCTTGGTCATTATGCATCAAGATTTCATAGTAGAGCTACACAAAAGAAGAATAAAGATGTGAACCCTAATTTGATACCTACATAAACAAAGAAAACAATCACAATATTAGATCAAATGCAAGGTAAAACAAGGATTCCCCATGAATTCCATTTACAAAACTTATAATAGGAAAATGAAGAAAAGATGAACAAAGAAAGCAATGAAATCATAATTAAGTATGAAAACTCTTAATCCCATGGGGGAGTTGGTGCCAATTGAATGTTGAAATTGGCCATTTCCCAACTCCTAAGTTGCAATTGTGAGTGATTGAGAAATGGTCAAATCTCCCAAAGAGATTTGAGCATAACCTTGTTACAAATCTTGAAGATGATGAATGGTTGAGTGAAATGGGCAAAATTATCTTTCAATGTGAATAGAGTAACTTTTCATGTACTTGTGGATAAGGATGAAGTTGAGTATAGTAAGTTTACTCAAATTATGGATGATAGAATGAGAGGAAGATTCTCTCATTTATAGATTTTAAAATTGGAAGAATGAGTGAAAATAAGCAATGTGGGATCATTCAACATCCAATGGCCAAGTGCCACTTGTCAATATGTGAATGGTTGAGGAATGAGAACATTTTGGTCAATGTGACAAAGAGGGGGATATTTGAAATTCGAATTTGAAAGTTGGGGGGAGAGAAGAGTGGATTTAATGTCACTTGGCTCAATGCACAAGGACATGTAAGAGGCATTGAATGCCTTGTTGGAAGAACTAAGTCCATTTGAATACAAATTCAAATTTGAGGGAATATTCCCTTTTTATGCTATGTTGAGAGAAAATAGATATTTAATAAATCAAAGTAATTGATTTATTGTGCAAGTTGCATTCTCTAGAGAATGTGACATAGATTACAATTAAATTAATCAAAGCTTAATTAATTTAATGAAGAATTAGGAGATGTGACAATTTAGACTTAAATTTATGAATTGATTTAAATCAAATTGAGAGGAAGGGTTTAATTAAATAAATGATTTTGATTTATTTAACTAAATGGGATAATGTTAGATTAAATAAAATAATGTTTAATTTATTCAATTTTATAAGAAGACTTTAGGGATTTAACCAAATAAAATGAATTATTTAATTAAAAGGAGATGATTTCTTCATTAGATAAAGTTGATTTATTTAATTAAGAGATGAAGAGCGATGAATTTAATCAAATATAGATTATTCGATTAAGTGACTAGAAAAGGAGATGATTCAAGATGAAATAGTGTTAGTAAATCAGGATCCAGTGTGGCAGAATGAAATTGTACATTTTACATGTCTACATTTTGCCCCTCTTTGAAGCAATGTACTTGTTGCATTGATTCAAAGAATAAACTGCTATGATCAAAAATTCAAAATTTTCTCAATTTTTTGGATGCCCCACTACTTCCCCAATGAGAAGGATTACGCTGGTATACTACCCCCTCAAGAGATCAGGTGGAAATGTTAACTTTCTGATTGATATCGCGATAAATTTGAGAGGGGTGGTTCTATTGATCAAAGGACAAAAGATAATTCTTTGATGTAGACAATTCTAATGATGTATAGACAGCCATCAACCATGGGTAGCCTCACGTATATTTTGATACAACACACTGATTTTAGATAGAAATGTTAGTAAAGATAGAAGAATAAGAAGAATAAGATGGATGGAAGGAGGATCCACGCAAGTTCACATTATTACCGATGATGATGATGTATTGCTTACCAGGAGTTGGGATTTTCAAAGGGCTAATTACTTTATGTTTGATAACACACATAAGTATGATGTATCAAGGTATAAAGGACTAGGATGGCGTTGTACCTATTGTGATGGACTTTGACTCGTTAATCAGATAGGAGTATTCCTGTTCACACTTGACATACAGAAACCTTGCTATGATGGACCTAACAAAGCAAGTATTTTCCAAATTATTTTACAAGAACATTCAACAAGCACAATAGATAAAAAAGATAATGATCATTGCCCCATTCCTTTCTCTCTAAACCTGTTGTGTTTAGGCATCATCGAGAGGTCCTCTAAAAGACCAAGATAAAGTAAATAAACAAGCTAATGTTCTTTGTACCGCTAGCTAAAGCTAAACTAAGGTGAGGTACCTGACACTTATGTCTATCATAGGAAAGCTTCATCCTAGGACATGTTATGATCAGGGTTTTGGTGGGACTAATTGGGTGATAAGCTATTGATACTCCGAGTTGACCATCTTACTTGCTTACTGATCTAGACTTTTGAGATTTTTACGATTAGGGTGTTCACTTTTGAACCTACTAGACTTACTTCTGACCAACTCACCAAAGGATGAAGTCGATGATTGATTTTATTATGAGTGATGAAAATTGTGGGTGAAATCGAGATGAAAAGGATGCACCATTTTGGATTTTTTAGATATTTTGAGTTTGTTTTTGGTATTTTGAAATGTTTTACAAATTTTTTTGGTATTTTCACATTTTTCAATGTTTTTGGTATTTTCAAGATTTATGACAAAGAGACTAACTTAAAGACCTATCCTAGGGGTCTCAGGAGCTAATACATAGATTAGCCTTGCCTACATTATACACGTAGAAACCACATAGTTTGACTAATGACAGACTTGACTCAACGATGAGATAGATTTGCAAACAGATTGCCATTTTATTGTGACAGACGCCTAAGGGTTGACCTGACTATAAAATAGATGGGAAAATGGATTACCAATGCAATGAACACCTAAGGAATGACCTTAACTATCTCGAGGGATGATCAAAGATCTACCTTGTCTACGTTCAAGCTCAGAGATGATGTAGTTCGACAAGATGACTCTATTTTTTTAATTTTTTTTTATTTTGACATGTTTTGGAATTTTTAATGATTTGGATGTTTTTGGATTTTCACATAATTTTGACAATTTGGAAATGGATACGTGATGATGATATAAGAGCTTTGTTTTGGGATTTTTTTGAAAACCAAGCTTAATGTTGATCAATCGGATTGATGGATTCATAGTTTGACTTATTCTGTTAAGTCAAACAAAAGTGATAATGCACTTGTAAACTCTAGGAAGTTGTGTTATCCTAGAGTAAACTTGTACATGAGGGGTAGTTTGACTAAGTGTGTTAATTTAAACAAGTTGATGATGGATTGGATAATTTGACTAAGCTTTTTAAGTCAAATAAGATGATAATGCACTTGTAAACTCTAGGAAGTTGTGTTATCCTAGAGTAAACTTATACACAAGAGGGTAATTTGACTGTGTATTAAGTCAAACAAGGTGATAATCGATTGGATTTGATTGATCATGATTGATGAAGCTTGTTTTGGAACAAAATAATTTTGATGATTTAATGTGACGCTGGAGTACACATTAGTTGCAATTGATATGGATTTCTTGGATTGATGTTTGATGAAAGATAAATCTTGATAAGAAACATCGTCTTGCTATCAAAATATGCTATGGTTTAGTGATTTGATTTGGTACTCACAATTTTTTTAACCAGTTTGATTTCATGTTTTCCAATGTTCAGATCACCACATAAGTTAGAGGATATAGATCAAGATTTATTCCCGAACCAAGATGTAAATATCTTCCCCCCAGTGTCTAGAAATGTTTGAAAGGCCATGGGTGGATGTTTGGATCAGTATATGAATGGATAGATGGATATGGTAAGCATGTAAAGGATGCAAAGTTTTATCTTGTAACAAGATAAGGTTTCAAATAGAGGAATGCTCATTTGGATAATGCTTTATGGCTCAGATAACACTGGATAGGATAGGATCAATGAAAATGATCCATGTCAAGATGTCTACCATAAACACGTGTGAAGTCTATACCAAATTTGGTCAAGATCAAGATAAGGTATATAGGTGGTAATGGGTTGGATAAATGGTTCATGGATGCACAAATGATATGGATGGAATGTTAGCTTTATAATGGATGTGGTAAGATGCTTTCCCCTAAAATGGCGCATGTAGATGCTTGATTCTACACATGACGCCTGTTTGCCAGGTTTTGATCATGGTTCTTGTCTAGAGTGCCACCATAGTGGTTTTCACTAGAGGATGGTTTTTTTCTCTTTACTATTTTTAATCATTTTTCTGATTTTTTTGGATTTTCTGAGAGATTTTAAGCTGATATTGAATCACCTAGTGGTGCTGATGTAGATGCTTCTTACATAACATTCCATCGGTATCATTCTCGAAGAAGTTGCTTTGCCAAGATACGTGCACTTGAATGCAACTTTTGAGATCCTTGATCTGCTTTGCTGATACTGGAGTTAACTCTGTCTTTGTGCACACATCACGATAGAGTGCCTTTTGAATCCTTATGATGAAGGTTCATTGCCAACACATGGTCAATGTGAGAATTGGATATCATGCATGGAGTGCATGGAGTGTATTTAGGATTAAAAGATGGATTGGTTGATAGCTTGGAACCTTTGATTCTCCAAACTTGGGAAGATGAGCAATAATGAGTGGATATGGAAGTGTGCATGGAATTAGGACCAACTGCTTGATACACTTTGTATTTTGCTTGAGAAGATTACTTTTTCCTTTGTGGACATCTTTGATGGATACTTTTCCATTTTTTATTTTTCCCCATAGTTTCTTTGACTAATGGAGTTTGATAGGGATAGTCTTTGTTTGTATTCTTTGGTATCCACTTGTATTTGATTTGTCCTTCATGCTTCACTGCTTATTTTTATTTGATAAGGTTCTTCATGCTTTGATTCAAAACCTTATTTTGATGTTGGTCCCAATTTGTGGATGGAGTGATGGGTGGATGAAGATTCATGACGTGGTTGGTTGTAGTATTGGCATTGGTTTCACTATAAGGACTCTTTGTGATCCCTATGTTGATGCTTTATTGAGATGAAGTTGCCCCTAGTATGGTGATAGTAGCACATTTTTTCTTTGATTCTCCTTGTTCAAAATTTTTTCTCTGACAAATGACCACTATAGATGATGTCATTTCAATTTTTTGCTCTGCTGATTCTGGAATATCTTGTTTTGTGTAACCTGTTTCCTTGAGTGGATAATACTGGATATCTTCATACATGATGTCCTCAGTCTGAATTTGGGATATATCTGATCCTGATGTTGAGAACTTAGTTTGACTATAGGAATCAATAACCTACTCTTTTTGTGTAATAATATCAGGAGTAAAGGAATCCTATTCTAAATGAAGATCATCTACGTGTCCATCCAAGGAAATAATCTCATGGGTAGATGGAGGATTATGTTCTATTTGGATGTGATCATCTTGTATAGATAGGAGGGTGTCCATTATATCATTGTAGTAGCTTGGAGATACAAATTCTTGATCTCGAATGATTTCAGAATCACTTTTGACATGCTTTGGATCAAGTTCTTGACATGGGTCAATTTCAAAGAATGGATTGCTTTCTTGGTTATCTTCATTGGGCATAGGAAGTTTCTCAAATGTCATGAGGTCAAAGGATGTCCATATGTTTTGGAAAGGATCATTGCTAGACCTTGGTGAAAGATGTTGATCATGCTTTGGAGTAAATTCTTGAGATATGTCCTTTAACTCATTAGCTGATGTAGAGACATTTTCAGCAGGATCGTTGGTCGAAGTATCTTGATCATCATTTTCAATGATTATGGTGGGAATCTATTGCAAGATTTGCTAAGGGAGTAAGGAATGTGTTTGCTACTGATCCAACAATGCTTGTTGTTGGTCGTATTTTTGTTGATCCAACAAAGCTTGTTGTTGGTCTTGTTGTTGTTGTGCCAACAAAGCTTTTTGTTGGGCTCCTCATTGTGCTACTTGTTGATGGACTTGTTCATGTATTGCTTGCAATAGTGCCCAAAATTTTGCTTGCGCTTGTTAAGCCTAGTGTTGGTCTTGAGCTTGAGCTTGTGCTTGTTAGGATTCTTGAGCTGCTTATGCAACTTGTGCAACATGTTGGTTTTGGAGTGTCTTTTGGCAGGCAGCTTGTTGAGTGGCTTGCAACATGATGGAGAATGAATTTTTCATGTTGTGTTTTGGCGATGGTGGTGGTAGATTGGGAATGGTGTTGATTGTTGGGGTTGCTTGAATGGTTTCCATCGGTTGTTGTGATATCGATGGAAAAATGGGAGGATTTTACATGATGCTTTGACTTATGAAGGGGGTGTTGCTCATATTCGATTGATTGACAATTGGTAAAGGGAGAAGGCTCATGCCTTGATTTCTTGGTTTATAGATTTGTAAGTTTTGGTTTTGATTTAAACCTACCATAGGAAAATATGTTCCCAAATTTAGATTGGGCATGCTCACATTTGTACCATTGATGTTTGGAGGAGATAACGATCCCATGTATGGATTGTTCAAATGCAAGTTTTGAAAATCAATTGGTATTGTAAGGCTTGGATAGTTTGGTTGAATTGGATTACTCATGATGGATGAATCAAGTTTATATTCCATGTTCCTCTTGTTTTTTGAATTTGTTGACCTTTGAGGGGTTTGGGACCAATTATGAGATGAAGGATGAAAGGGGTGAATGATATGGGTGTTTTTAACTTTTAGGAACTTTGGATCAATGCTAGACTCTAGGTTTTGATTTGATTGATCATGATGGATATTTTGACTAGGTGTACTAATTCAAACAAAATTGATAATGCACTTGTAAACTCTAAGAATTTGTGTTATCCTAGAGAAAACGTGTACACAAGATGATAATTTGGCTAGGTTTGTTAAGCCAAACAATGTGATGTTGAACTTATAAACCTTAGGAAGTTGTGTTATCCTAGAGGTAAATTTTCTCAAGAGGATGGTTTGACTAAGTGTGTTAAGTCAAACAAGATGATATTGATTTTTCCTAAAATTCTAGCATAAATGATGTTTCCAAGATTACAAAATTTGTTGGTGAGATGGAATTTGATTGATGTTTGAGGGATGGGTGAAGTGTTTGATTTGATCCTAGATGACCCTACAAGGACCTATTTACTAGACCAAGGTATTGAAGAACATGCCTTTCCCTAAAAGTATTTCAAACCAAAATATCAATGTTTGCATGGAAACCAAATGACTCAAAAGGAACCAAACACATGTGTGGTTCAATTATCTATTATCTTCTTTAGGTTCGGTTCTTTTTACCACAAACAGTTTCTTAATTATGCTTTTCAAACTAAATGTCCAATATCCCAATTTTCTTTCATCCCACAAAGTGCATTATGTGGAAATCAAGGCAAAGGTTTCCTAGTGTTTAACCTTGGTGAAAATAAATGATGATAAAATCCAAGCACTTAGAAACCTCTAAGGATATGATCCCTAGGGAAAGCAAGAGTACTTAGATTCTTCAAAGAATATTTATTTCCTCTAAGGGGTTTGAAATTTCAAAGCTTTTGTGAATGATTGTTTCTCAATGTTTTAGAACCAAGAAAAGTGTCTCAATAACATGCACAACCCTAGGCTAAAAAGATAGTAATTGTTGGGTTCCCACTTGGATGAATCCAGCTGTGCATATTTTGTGTGGATGACTAGATGCTTCACCTCATTGGCTCCCCTCCACAACACACACTTCTCAAGTTAGCCAACCATCAGTACCCATGAATCTCAAATGGCATACTTTTCATCTCTACAACAAAACCGCATGTATAACGTGGGGCGGCTTCAAAGGACATGACCTTTTGCACCAACAAATAGATAGGATTTGGCCTCTAAACAAAATTTTTTAGTAAGGGCATCTAGTTTAGGGAGTGCAATGATAAAATCCTTGTGAGAGATCTCCCAACCCTTATAACAAGGGCTTTACGCATCATAAATATATTGGGGGAGAGTTATCATGCCCCACTTCCCATTGCCCATGGCTTTCACCATGAACAAAAATTTATATAGTGGTTTGGAAGAGCTTGGATTTAGTCCATTACCACTTGAGTCGTTCCCTTGGGGTGAGTATTTTTTCCCACCAAGGTAGGCCCTCTAAAGGTATACAATAGCGAGTAAGTGCATTCATAGTTCGGTCAACCTTCGTTGAAAAACAAAGGGAAAACACTCGCAATGCTTTTTTCTTACACTAGACAAGTTTGTTCATTTTTTTAGAGCCCAAATGAAATGTGGAGGTAATCCTTTTGACAACCTAATATCACCAAAATGCTTTTGATTCTCAAGATCGTTGTGAAGTGTGAGAGAAGTGCATATGCATTTCAATGGTATTATTTTGCAAAAAAATTACAAAACAAGAAAGACACATATTCATTTTAATCCTTAAAGCACAAAAATGGGTTCTTTTTAAAGCACCAAACTTGAAGTGTGAGAGTTGCCTTGTTCAACTTTAAAACCTTTAAACAAAATCTAATATATTGTTTCTAGGTTTTTTTTAGCCTTTTGCAAACTTGAAAAAAAAATGAAATTTGTTTTTTCTTTTTAAACTCAAAGAAAATTTATTGTTTCCTAAAGCATAAAGTAAACACATCCTTAGAAAGGGATTATAAGTTCTCCCAAAAGTGTTTAAAAACACTTGACACAATGAGATTTCAACAATTTTTTAGATTTTTCCATTTTTGGTAATTTTGCATGCATGACTTTGAGAGTCCTATTTTTTCCCAAAAACTACCCAATACTAAGATATGATGAATTGCCAACTAACATTTGAAATTGGGAACATGGGTTTTGAGTTATTAACAAAAACAACTTTCAAAAAACTAGGAAAAACACTAAAATATCATTTTGAGGGCCAAGATGAAAGTTTCAAGCCCCCAAAATGTGCCAAAATTACCACCATTCTATTCTTGATAGGTTGGGAATCTACATGCCACCTCATAAAGAAACCACCTGCAAAATTTCAGCCAAAACCCACATCCGAGTCAAAAGTTATGACCTATGGAACTTTTTGCATCACAAAAAAAAGTAAAAAAAAAACCAAAAATCTATAGGTGCAGCATAGTTAGACAAAGCGGTGTAGTTTGAGATAGAAGTGATGCTATATAGCGCCAAACATTTGACTATGGGCGGCGCTCTTCAAGAACAGAGACCGTGTGTGCGACGCAATTTGGTCACACGACGCAATTTGTGAGGCGATCAAGTTTGAAAATTCAAATTTCCTGAGCAAGAAAGCAGGTGCGGTGAAGTTTGGAGTAGGAGCGGTGCAATATTGAGCCGCTTTTCTAAAAGTGGTGCGATATAGCACCACAGACCTGTATGCAGCGCAGTTTTTCTGTGACCTGCAAAAAAGAAAAAAAAAAGCACAAAATTTTCAAGAAAAGAGTGATTAGAACTCGATATTTGCCCTCCTTCTAGCACCAAAATGTGAACCCTAATTTGATACCTACAGAAACAAAGAAAAAAATCACAATATTATATCAAATGCAAGGTAAAACAAGGATTCCCCATGAAATCCATTTACAAAACTTATAATAGGAAAATGAAGAAAAGATGAACAAAGAAAGCAATGAAATCATAATTAAGTATGCACACTCTTAATTCCATGGGGGAGTTGGTGCCAATTGAATGTTGAAATTGGCCCTTTCCCAACTCCTAAGTTGCAATTGTGAGTGATTGAGAAATGGTCAAATCTCCCAAAGAGATTTGAGCATAACCTTGTTACAAATCTTGAAGATGATGAATGGTTGAGTGAAATGGGCAAAATTATCTCTCAATGTGAAGAAAGTAACTTTGCATGTAATTGTGGATGAGGATGAAGTTGAGTATAGTAAGTTTACTCAAATTGTGGATGATAGAATGAGAGGAAGATTCTCTCATTTATAGATGTTAAAATTGGAAGAATGAGTGAAAACAAGCAATGTGGGATCATAAATAAAAAAATGCACAAGGACATGTAAGAGGCATTGAATGCCTTGTTGGAAGGACTAAGTCCATTTGAATTCAAATTCAAATTTGAGGGAATATTCCCTTTTTATGCCATGTTGAGAGAAAATAGATATTTAATAAATCAAAGTAATTGATTTATTGTGCAAGTTGCATTCTCTAGAGAATGTGACATAGATTACGATTAAATTAATCAAAGCTTAATTAATTTAATGAAGAATTAGGAGATGTGACACTTTAGACTTAAATTTATGAATTGATTTAAATGAAATTGAGAGGAAGGGTTTAATTAAATAAATGATTTTGATTTATTTAACTAAAGGGGATAATGTTAGATTAAATAAAATAATGTTTAATTTATTCAATTTTATAAGAAGACTTTAGGGATTTAATCAAATAAAATGATTATTTAATTAAAAGGAGATGATGACTTAATTAGATAAAGTTGACTTATTTAATTAAGAGATGAAGAGCAATTAATTTAACCAAATATAGATTATTTGATTAAGTGACTAGCAAAGGAGATGATTCAGGATGAAATAGTGTTAGTAAATCAGGATCCAGTGTGCCGAAACGAAATTGTACATTTTCCTTGTCTACAAAGGATAATAACAATAATTACAAGGATAGAAAGGATAGGAAGTTCAAGAAGTTGTATTATGTTAAATAAGATGCAAGAATTTCTAATGATGAATCTGACCTTGAGGAAGATAAAGATGAATGTTTGTTTCTAGCCTTGGAAAAGAAAGTTGTACCTACTAACCATGGAAGGTTTGAAAAAGAACTTGGTCTAGAGAGTAAGAAGGATGAATCAGAAGGTACTCTGGTAACTGCATTTCATGCGAGATAGGATGAAATTTGTTTGGGTGATTGATAGTGGATGTTCAAATCATATGACTAGAGATAAGAGTAAGTTTATTAAACTTGAGAAGTATGATGGAGGAATAGTTATGTTTGGGGATGATTCTAGTGCTAAGATAAATGGAAAAGGAACAATTATCTTTGATGGAAAACATAATACTGATGATGTCTATTATGTAAAGGGTTTAAGGCATAATCTCTGAAGTGTTGGAAAAATATGCAGCAAAGGTTTTAAGCTTGTATTTCAAGATAACATATGTGAGATCAGGAAAGGATCAGAAACTATGGTTGTAGTTGGAAAAAGAACTCATGGAAACATCTATAAACTTAAAAGTGGAGATGGTTAGTGTTTTTTTGCTCAGATTAATGAGAGTTGGCTTTGGCACCAGAGGATGGAACATGTGAATTTTGACAATTTGTTTAGGATCAGTTCTAGGGAAGTTGTCATAGATCTTCCTAGAATCATAAAGCCTTCAAATCCAATCTGTAGAAGTTGTCAAATGGGAAAACAGACAAGAAATAATTTTAAAGGAAATGATCAATCATCTACTGGAATGCTAGAATTAATCCATACATACCTTTGTGGTCCTACAAGAACATGGAGCCTAAGTGGTGATAGGTACTTTATGATTTTGATTAATGATTAATCTAGGATGGCATGGGTTATATTTCTTAGAGAAAAGGCTTAGGCTCTTGATAGATTCAAAGTTTTTAAGGGAAGAGTAGAAAATGAGGAAATCCTGAAAATCAAATGATTAAGGTCTAATAGAGGTGGAGAATTTATATATGGTGAGTTTAATGCATTATGTGAAGAACATGGTATAAAAAGACATTACTCTGCTCCTAGAACCCCTCAATAGAATGGATTTGTTGAAAGAAAGAACCAAAATATTCAAGAGGCTTCCAAAACTATGATGAGAGAAGAAAATGTTCCTGATGTGTATTGGAGAGTTCAACAATCCACATTTTTTTTTACATTCTTAACAGAGTTCAAGTCAAAGGTAACAACACTAAGAATCCTTATGAATTATGGACTGGTAATACTCCTACTATAAAATACTTTAAGGTATTTGGAAGTATATGTTATATTAGAAGAGATGAATAAAATATTGGAAATTTTGATGCTAGATGAGCTGAGGGAATTTTCCTTGGATATTCAAGTAACAACAAGGCTTACTGTTGTTTTAATAAGAGGCTGAGAAAAATAATTGAAAGTAATAATGTAAAGGTTGATGAAGCCATGCATAGACCAGTGGAAATAACTAAAGTTGAACCTGATGAACCAATCTATGTGCAAATACAAGAAGAAGAAAAGGAAGAGAAAGAACAAAGTGATGAGCAGGAAGAAACTTCAGAACCTACACCTAAGACTCCTAAATGTGTTCAAAAAAATAATATGGAGGAGCAAATAACTAGAGACAAAAGTGAAGGAGTGAAGACAAGAAGCAAAATGGTTGAATTAAATTTATGTCTACTTTCTAAGATAGAACCTAAGACTGTGAATGAAGCATGTGATGATGAAAGTTGGGTTAGAGCAATGAAAGAGGAACTACAACAGATAGAGAGGAATGAGACATCAGAACTACTCCCTAGACCTGCAAACAAGAATGTAATTGGTTCAAAATGGGTATTTAGAAACAATATGAATGAATATGGTGAAATGGTAAGGAGTAAAGGAAGACTTGTATGTAAAGGATATTCATAGGTTGTGTAATGCCCCACCACACAACCCTAGAGGTAGTTTCAATTCACTATAAAAGCATACAATTTTTTTTTTTTAAATTGAATTATTACATACATGTTCACCTACAATTGTCAATATCCTCTAAGGCTACGTAACTGAGATTACTTAACCCCACACATACATCAACATATAACCATAAAATTTAATGACATTATGAAATAAGTATTTAAACAACATAAAGATACAACATAACATAATAAGATATACATCCAAGATACAAATTCATTAACTTAATCCAAAGGTTACATCACTCATTCCCAGAATGAGGCAATAATACAAATGTGTTACAATTACATAATTCCACCTCGTAAACACAAGAGGGGTAAAAAAACATGTTACAAATTGAAATATTACAATGCTTGAATTAAAACAAGAACTATGAGCTACCCAACTAGATGTTTTGCCACCAAGTACTAAAGATAAAAGGGGGACCCAACGATGTATGGTGCATGTTCCACCCATCGAAGTGGTACCCGAAGGCCCACCCCCCATGCTAGGAGATAGTAACAACATAACATGGAAAAATTATACAACCTCTAACCATAGGCTGACTCATATTGACACATACTAACTCGACTAAACACAAGTACAATATAAGTCCAACTCTAACATGGTCACATTGCTTCCAGACATATAATTTGATCAAGTATGATAAGAAATCCATACACATAAAACAAATACCAATGTTGTCCTAGATAGAGTGTCATCGCACAACTCGTCATGAGATCTCCTTTGGGAATCTTCATAGGCTCTGGTAATCCTGGTGACCTCAACCAAATCCTGGCCCTCATACTCACTTATGCAGAATCAACTACCTCTCATAAGGAAAAGATAGTTGACCTTGCCATTCCAGGCCTTCCCACTCATCCCAAGTCTAAATGATCCCTTATGTTTATCAGTGAGGCTAAATTATCCTAATTAGTGTGTAATACTTCCTAAACAACTAAGTATATTAATTTAGTTATCACTTGATTAAATCACCTCTAAAGGTTACCTAGTTTACCTCTTTGGGATCTGGTGCCTAAAAAAATCCACTCTTCTAATTCACAACATACTATACAAAACTAAACTCCAAGGGTAACTCAAGTGCATACAAACTAGACAATGCAATCACTCCAACTCTAGGAGGAAACATAAAAGGAAACTCACTCCAAAAACTTGGAGGAAAGCAATCACATAAAGCACTACCCAAGGAAAATATAAATGGTTGACATAAAAAATTGACAACCCTCAACCTCTGGAATCCTTTTGGAAGACTTACGAATTAAAGACTCAAATAACCCTTTTTCCCCAATCATGAATACAAGGGAAATAATTACAACAAGCAATGGAAAGGAAATAATCTATTTTTGGATATATTAAATCCATTTCCCTTTCTAATACATTTCAAAGTAAATAAACCAATTGCCTTAACAAAATATTTAATTACCAAAATTAAATTGCCTCTATAGTAAAATCATTTTTCAAATACTTTTAAAAACAACATATTTTCTTCTACGATTAATTCCTTGCATTTTCCAATCAACATAATATATAATATTCTAAAATAAAAACTATTTAAAATAACCACATATATATTTAATATAAATTTATAAAATATACATACATAATTATGTATATATACTCATCTAATATATAACTAAAAATATTGTTATTTACTCAAATCATAGAAACTCATATTAAAATAATATATAAATAAACATATACACATTATATATACATATAATATATATATATATATAAATATATACATAATGTAAATACATTTAAATATTAATCCAAAAAAAATTACGAACCCAACAAATTTCTCACGATTTCTGAAAACGGAAATAAATCGAATGAAATTCAATTCTGAAAATATTTTAAAATAAATATATAAAAGAAAACCAACAACAATGGCCTGTCAAACTGTACATAGTACAATTGGCCCTGACGCCTTGGGCGCTGGACTATACATTGTACAACCGGCCACCCCAAGTATTGGGCATTGGTCTGTACTATGTACAATCGGCTACCCTAGTTAGGGGTAGTGTTGCTGCCATGACAATGCTCTCTCCACTTTAGTGGAGGGTGCTTCCATGGGAGTAGTGCACTCCATTAAACTTGTGGGTATGGTGGGTGGTGGGGCTACATCTGCCCCCACCAACCACCAAACAATAAACAATTTTTTTCAAACATACAATTTTTCAATAACAACGAAGTTCGTAATTTCGTTTCTTCCCAGCATGTCGTACGAATGACGGTTTACTAAAATAAATTAAATTAAATGTCCAATATCATAATGGATTTATATATATATATATATTATATATATATATATATATATTATATATATATATATAAATACAATTTCAATTTACTGGATAAATTGGGAAAATTTACAAAACATCCATCTACATGAAGAATTTATAAAATTTCTAGAGAACTTGATTTTCAAACAAAGGTTTACAATTTAAAACCTAATATCGTCTGGGTTTCTCCACTGTAAAATGTATAGAGGTTTCAAAGATTTTTCTTTTTTTTTCTATAGAGGTTTAATTTTATAAAACAAAACTAGTTATTATTTTCCTCTAAGTTTGATTTATAGTTTGGATCTATTAAATCTCTCAATATATTAATTCTTGTCTAGAAGTTTAATATTTTTCCTAAACATCATCACGGAAACAAGAGAAGCTTTAAAAATTTCCTTAATCTAAAATCAAATCCTTTCCTAAATGGATCTAACAATACAATTCATTGAACAATACAATTTCTAATTTAGATTATAAACAATAAAATATCACAAGTAATGAAGCTGTATCAAGAAGCTTCAGAAAAGATGAATATTTGATGTCGAGCCTCCTCCAAAGCTTCCACAGCTTCTATCCAACAATCCCAGTAATTCCAACACCAAAATAGTATCCAATAATCACAACAAATGCCAAAGAATAATTCCTTAACAAATCCTACAGCCAATAAATTCTACAATCCTCTATGTATTTTCAATTTCTCATCCTTCTCCTGAAAATATCTCTCCCAAAAAAATATCCTCACACTCCCGTGAAGAAGCTTTCCTCTTCTTTCAAAATCCTAAATTCTCTCTGTGAATAATTTTTCAACAACCTCTTCATTAATTTTAACTCTAACATGCTGGCAAAAATAAAATATCTTCTAACAACCAATTTTAATTTCAATTTAATATAATGATTCCAAATACTAATTTAATTCCAAATTGAATTACCACTAATTGAAATTTAAATTCCAAATTAATTAAATTCCCCTTTTCTTTTAATTTTCTCAACCTTATATTTAATTAGTTAATTTTAATTATTTAATAACTAAATTCTACCAATTGGATTAAATTTTATTTAATTAAATAAATTAAATTAAATTCATTGAATTAAATAAAACTTCTATCCACAATGTCTAATTTAATTAAATAAATATCAACATCATTTAATGCAATAATTCTAAATATTTATTTCCATAATCAAGAACCCTTTAGAATTAAATAATATTAAAACAAGGCAACTAATGACTCATCAAACATGACTAATGACACACTATGGCTAGGGTCTAGACTTGACACAAGTTACCTAGCTACTATCTCCCATTCAACTTAACCGTTGGATCAACACGCTCAAACCTGTGAAACCAAGTGGAGTCGATATCATATACCTATAAACCTAAAAACAAGGTACCCAACATCATATATATATAAGCAGTATAAAATAAACACTATGAAGAGGAAATCACAGAAATGCATGGTGCTCACAAGTGAGTGATGTGATCATGTCCCCTTCACCAATACACTCATCATAATTGACATTTCCATAATACTTCAAGTATCTCATGTAAAATAACGTGTTATAGAAATAAGTAATTTAACACCAATTAAAGCATATCGAATCAAGCATCAGATAAACCAAATCACATCACATAAATAGTTCATCACTCTATAAATAGTGATCAAATAACACATATGAAAAATTATGCAAAGTATCATAGTAGTAGAAACCAAAACAAAACATGAAAAGTTGTCTGAACGTGAATAAAAATGGAGGGGTATTACATTCTCCCTCCCAAGGACCAGCCTTACTCCTAGAAGCCTGCAAACAAGTAGGGATATAATTCCCTCATCCTATCTGCATCTTCCCAGGTGGATGAAGCATCATCCCTAGGATCCCACTAAACTCTGACCCGATCAATATCTCGCCCCTGAAGAGCGAGCGTTTTGTGCTCTGTTACGGCCACGAGCTCCAAAGCCAGTTGCCCGTCCTCTACCTGTAAAGAATTCCAATCAAGGATGTGAGAAATATTTGGATGGTATGGCTGAAGAATAGAAACATGAAAAACATCATGAATACATGCAAGATTGGATGACAAAGCAAGTCGGTAAGAAACTAGACCAATCTTCTCGAGTATCTCGAAAGGTCCAACAAAGAGAGGTGCCAACTTAGAACCCTTTCCATAAAGGATTGGACTCTTTCATGGACACACCCACAAGAACAATATATCACCAATAGAAAGTTGTCGATCCTCTTTATGTGCATCTGAATACTTCTTTTGCCTATCCTGAGCTGCTATCAAGTGCTCTCTAATCTAAACCACTTGCTACTCCATATCCTGCAACATCTTCGAACCTAATAATAATCTATCCTCAAGTCGATTCCAGCTCAAGGGGGGTACAACATGGACACCCATACAAAGCCTAAGAAGGAGGAATACCAATAGAACTCTAGAAACTATTATTGTAAGAAAAATCTACCAAATAGAGATATTGTTCCCATCGTGTCTGCTGGTCCATTACATACATACACAACATGTCTTCAAGGATCTGATTGACCCTCTAAGTTTGTCCATCTATCTCTAGGTGATACGTTGAACTGAAGTTCAATTGTGTCCCCATCATATGTTGTAATGAAGTCCAAAGAGTTGAGGTAAACACTGGATCCCTGTCAGAAATGATCCAACGTGGAATACCGTGCAACCTCACTATGTCCTCCATGAACACTCTAGCAACAAATGACACATTATAGGAAGAGTGCATAGGTGAGAAGTGTGCTACCTTCGTCAACCAATCGAGTGTCACCATAATCACATCATGTCATAATGAGGAGTCGGGTAATCCAACAATGAAGTCCAATGAGATCATGTCCCATTTCCATTTTGGCACTAGATGTGGTTGTAGAAGCCCTACTGGATGTTGATGTTCAGCCTTCACCCGCTAACACTCCAAACATCTCACTACAAAATCTACAATATCACGCTTCATCCTTGGCTAGAAATAAAATTGGCTTAGATCTACATGCATCTTCTTCACCCCTGGATGGGATGAATAGGGAGCACGATGTGCCCCAGTCAAAACTAAAGTGTGAAGATCACTTGTTGAAGGAACGTAAATGTGTTTCGAATATCTCGGTAAACCATATGAATCAAGTGCATATCTTGTGAACCTTCCCTCCAAAGGTTTTCCTGCCTCAATCTCTACCCTAACATCCTGATACCAACTGTTCGCTAGAAGAGCAGTAAGAATCCGACTCCGCAAATCCACTACAAGAGTCAACTCGGATATCTCATGCCTACATCTACTGAATGCATCAACTATGAAGTTCTCCTTTCTCTGAATATACTTAACTTCAAAGTCATATTCACAGAGAAACTCCATCCAATGACTCTACCTAGCATTAAGGTTCAGATACGTGAAAATTTACTAAAGACTCTTGTGATCACTATGCAACTCAAATCTGTGCCCAAGAAGAAAATGTCTCCATCTCATCAATGCATAGAAAACTGCCGCTAACTCAAGATAATGTGTAGGGTAATTCAATTCATGATCCTTAAGCTTCTGTGACTCATAAGCTATCACTCAACCTTCCTACATCAACACTGCTCCTAACCCCTCTAAGGATGCATCTGTACATACTACAAAGTCCCCTATAGGATCAGGTATCGCTAGTATTGGTGCACTAGTTAGCTTCTCCTTAAGAACCTAAAATTTTATCTCACACTGCTCTGACAATCCAAACCTCTTCCCTTTCCTCTGAAGGGATGTGATAGGATGTCCTATCCTAGAAAAGCTCTGAAAAACCCTCCTGTAATATCCTGCAAGCCCCATAAAGTTATGGATCTCTCCCAAATTCGTGGGCGCCGACCAATCTAAGATCGCTTGGATCTTTGAAGGATCTACTGATATACCTTCCCCTGAGATCACATGACCAAGATACTTGATCTTAGTCTTGAAGAATTCACATTTTGACAAGTTAGCGTAAAGTTGATTATCTCATAAACACTATAATACCTATTGCAAATTCTCCTCATGTTCCTCCACTACCCTGGAGTATATCAAAATATCATCTAGGAACACAAGGAAAAATCTATCTAAGTGTGGAATACTCCATTCATCAGACTCATGAACACATAAGGTACATTTTTCAACCCGAATGGTACTACTATGAATTTGTAGTGACCATATCGCGTCTGAAATGTCATCTTATGGATATCTGAGTCAAAAATACGGAGCTGATGGTATCCCGACTGAAATTCAATCTTCAAAAATATTGTATCACCCTTGACTTGGTCAAACAAGTCATCAATCCTAGGAAGTGGATATCGATATTTAATCATCACTTTGTTCAACTGTCAATAATCAATACATAACCGAAGTGAACCATCCTTCTTCACGAAGATAACTAGTGCTCCCCATGGAGAAACACTAGGGAAAATGAAGCCCTTTTCTAACAACTCCTCAAGCTTCAAGCAAAGCTATTTTAGCTCGTTAGTGGTCATACGGTAAGGAGTTCGTGAAATGGGCTCTGATCCTAGTACTAGGTTTATCTTGAAGTCTATATCTCTCCGCAGTGGCATCCCTCGAATGTCATCGGGAAAGACATTTGAGAACTCCTGAAGAACGGGGTGACTATCAAGAGAGACTTTCTCCTCTCCATCTCCTAATCCCAAATCCTCAATTGTAATAACAATCAACTGACATCAATGTCGTACACATCTTCTTAACTACATAGTTGAGATAATCCTCAAGGATATCAGCCTTTGAACTTCTACTATATCCACCTCACTACAAGATGCATTAATGAATCAAATCGGCTTATGTCAACAATATATAACTACTCGGTGAGCCTCTATCCAATCCATACCTATGACAACATCATAGGATCCCAATAGTATAACCCAAAGATCTAATTCAGTAAGGAGAGGTCCAATATCCAACCTACACTTAGGTACTAAATAATGTGATGCGACTTTCACACCAGAAGCTAACTTGACCTACCACATATTAGCTTGCCTTACGGCCCCCAATCTACAATGTGACACTACAGATGAAGAAATGGAGTTTGATGCTCCAAAATAAAATAGAATGGTAACAAGGTTACCCCATAACATACCACAAGTATTGACCTCAGTACCTTGGTGTTCTTCCTGATGATTATCAATCATTGCAAACACATGATGGCCTTTACCAGCATCCCCCACTATTGGCTCTGACGCCGCTAGTGTCTGCGTGAATCCAGATGTGCCCTTGTTAGGACACATCCTAGAAATATGGCTATGTTGGCCACAGGAGAAACAACCTGTGCCTCTACCATATCCTTTCCCTCCAACTAGTGCACTAGACTATTGTGCACTACCTCTAAAATTGGACTGGAAGCTCTAAGCGGGTTGCTCAGAGTTGAAATGCTTCATGCGCCTCCAATTTTTGTTGCCATATCTCTATTGGAAACCTTTCCATTTCCCCTGAGATGCCTACTGCTGACTGACCTGTGTTGATCCCTACTATGTCTTAGGAGGCATAGCTCCCTATGTCTGTCCCCCTCAATGACTAGTCCCAGCTCTTGAACCACTACCAATAAGTACACATGTATCGCCTCCTAGTGCCATGGTCAAATTCTCCTCCACAAGTTGTGCCTTCTCCACATCTGTCTCCATAGATTTTGGCTCAAAGACCCGCACACCACCACTAATATGGGTATTCAAACCCTAGATGAAATGTTGCACAAGCATCCCCTCATCATCTCTTATTCTTGTGAACTATTTAAGTTCATAGAAATGTCTCTCATACTGGTCTACGATCATGGCTAGTTGTCATAAGGCATGGAACTCATGGCCTCTGCACTGACACCAATGGTCAGAAAGAAAGTGGGCTTTGAACTGCTCAAGGAATATCTCCTAGGACACAGTATTCATATTAATGTGGAGCTTCTTCTCTCCAGTCTCCACCAAGTAGACGCAAACCCTCGCAAGTGCATAATAGTGCACCCCGCTTTAGTACTTCTATCAAATGGATGCATAGAAAAGCATTGATCAAGACCTATAAGCCAAGTCTCATCCTCTAATCTGCTACCTACTCCATCAAACCACGATGTTCATGACTAAAGAAAGTCTCTCATATAAGAAGAGGCTAACATTTATGACTATGTCAGAACTTCCCTCACACCAGGATTAACCTCTGCATCTGCCCATCTCAGACTTAGGAGTGCCAAAGCCTCCTCAAATGCTCTACATGCAGCTTCGATCCTTGGAGGATCTAGTTGTCCACCACCACCCCCTGGGCCATTCTATGAGGCCTGTTGTTCCTCCTAATCTGGTATATGCATAACATGAGGTGGAGAGTCATGTTGACTCCCTTCACGACCACCTACCCAGCCACATCCTCATCCTCTGCCTTTTCTGCGTCTGGAAGGCATACTCCTACAAAGACACATAAAGGTATTATACAAGGTAATACTTGGAAACCTATGCAACTAAGCTTAATGGGTACATCATAATCCCAGAGCACCTAGTGTTTAAACCTAGGCTTTGATACCATGTGTAATGCCTTGCCACACAACCCTAGAGGAAGTTCCAATTCACTATAAATGCATACAATTTTTTTTTTTAAGTGAATTCTTACGTACATGTTCACCTACAATTGACAACATCCTCTAAGGCTACATAACCGAGATTACTTAAACCCACACATACATCAACATATAACTATAGCATTTAATGACATAAGGAAATAAGTATTTAAAAAACATAAATATACAACATAACATAATAAGATATACATCCAAGATACAAATTCATTAACTTAATCCAAAGGGTACATCACTCATTCCTAGAATGAGGCAATAATACAAATGTGTTACAATTACATAAGTCCACCTCATAAACACAAGAGGGGTAAAACAACATGTTACAAATTGAAATATTACAATGCTTTAATTAAAACAAGAACTGCGAGCTAACCAACTAGATGTCTTGCCACCAAGTACTAAAGATAAAAGGGAGACCCAACGGTGTATGGTGCATGTTCCACCCAACCAAGTGGTACTCGAAGGCCCACCCCCCATGCTAGGAGATAGTAACAACATAACATGGAAAAATTATACAACCTCTAACCACAAGCTGACTCATACTGACACATACGAACTCGACTAAACACAAGTACAATATAAGTCCAACTCTAACATGGTCACATTGCTTATAGACATATAATTTGATCAAGTATGATAAGAAATCCATACACATAACAAATACCAATGTTGTCCTAGATAGAGTGTCATCACACAGATCGTCATGAGATCTCCTCTAGGAATCTTCATAGGCTCCAGTAATCCTGGTGACCTCAACCTAATCTTGGCCCTCATACTCACTCATACGGAATCGACTACCTCTCGTAAGGACAAGATAGTTGACCTTTCCATTATAGGCATTCCCACTCATCCCAAGTCTAAATGAGCCCTTGTGTCTATGAGTGAGGCTAAATTATCTTGATTAGTTATCACTTGATTAAATCACCTTTGAAGGTTACCCAATTTACCTCTTTGGGCTCTGGCACCTAGCAAAAGCCACTCTTCTAATTGACAATACTATACAAAACTAAACTCCAAGGGTAACTCAAGTGCATACAAACTAGAAAACGCAATCGCTCCAACTCTTGGAGGCAACATATAAGGGAACTCACTCCAAACACTTGGAGGAAAGCAATCACATAAAGTACTACCCAAGGAAAATATAAATGGTTGACATAAAAAATCGATAACCCTCAACCTCTGGAATCCTTTTGGAAGACTTACAAGTTAAAGACTCAAATAACCCTTTTTCCCCAATCTCGAATACAAGGGAAATAATCTATTTTTGGATATATTAAATCCATTTCACTTTCTAATACATTTCACAGTAAATAAACCAATTGCCTTAACAAAATATTTAATTACCACATTTAAATTGCCTCTACAGTAAAATTATTTTTCAAATACTTTTAAAAACAACATATTTCCTTCTACAATTAATTCCTTCCATTTTCCAGTCAACATAATATATTATATTCTAAAATAAAAACTATTTAAAATAACCACATATATATTTAATATATATTCATTAAATATACATACATAATTTTATTTTAATATATAATTATGTATATATACTCATGATATATACTCATTAAATATATAACTAAAAATACTATTGTTTACTCAAATCACAGAAACTCATATTAAAATAATATATAAATAAACATATACACATTATATATATATAAATATATACATAATGTATATACATTTAAATATTAATCGAAAAAAATTATGAACCCAACGAATTTATCACGATTTCCGAAAACATAAATAAATTGAAGGAAATTCGATTCCGAAAATATTTTAAAATAAATATAAAAAAACAAACAAAAATGGCCCGCTGGATTGTACATAGTACATCCGGCCCTGATGCCTTGGGCGTCAGACTTTACATTGTATAGCCGGCCACCCAAAGTATTGGGCATCGGTTTGTACTATGTACAACCGGTTACCCTGGTTGAAGGCAGCGTTGCTACCATGGTAGCGCTCCCTCCACTTTAGTGGAAGGTGTTGTCATGGGAGCAGTGCACTCCCTTAAACTTGTGGGTATAGTGGGTGGTGGGCGTACATCCGCCCCCACCAGCCACCAAACAATAAACATTTTTTTAAAAATATACAATTTTTCAATAACAACGAAATTCATAATTTCGTTTCTTCCCAGCACGCCATACAAATGACAATTTACTAAAACAAAATAAAATAAATCTCCAATATCATAATGCATATATATATATCAATATATATATATATATATATATATATATATATATATCAATATATATATTTAAATTGAATTTCAATTTACTGGATAAATTGGGAAAATTTACAAAAAAATCCATCTACAGGAAGAATTTACAAAATTTCCAAAGAACTCAAATTTCTACAGAGGCTTTTTAAAATGAATATTTTATATAACTTTCACAAATCTAAATCTAGACAAAGAAACTACCAATTTCAAACAAAGTTTTACAATTTAAAACCTAATATCCTCTAGGTTTCTCCACCGCAAAATGTATAGAGGTTTCAAAGATTTTTTTATTTTTCTATAGGGGTTTAATTTTCTAAAGAAAAATTAGTTATTGTTTTCTTCTAAGTTTTATTTATAGTTTGGATCTATTAAATTTATTAGCATATTAATTCCTATCCAAAGGTTTAATATTTTTTCCTAAAAATCTTCATAGCAACAACAAAAGCTTTAAAAATTTCCTTTCTCTAAAATCAAATCCTTTCCTAAATGGATCTAACAATACAATTCATTAAAAAATACAATTTCTAATTTAGATTATAAAATATGACAAGTAAAGAACCTGTATCAAGAAGTTTCAGAAAAGATGAATATTTGATTTTGAGCCTCCTCCAAAGCTTCCACAACTTCTATCCAACAATCCCAGTAATTCCAACACCAAAATAGTATCCAATAATCACAACAAATACCAAAGAATAATTTCTTAACAAATCCTACAACCAAGAAATTCTACAATCCTTTGTGTATTTTCAATTTCTCATCCTTCTCCCGAAAATATCTCTCCCAAAAAAATATCCTCACACTCCCGTGAAGAAGCTTTCCTCTTCTTTCAAAATCCTCAATTGTCTCCGTGAATAATTTTTCAACAACCTCTTCTTTAATTTTAACTCTAACATGTTGGAAAAAATAAAATATCTTCTAACAACCAATTTTAATTTCAATTTTATTTAATTATTCAAATACTAATTTAATTCCAAATTGAATTACCACTAATTGAAATTTAAATTCCAAATTAATTAAATTCCCCTTTTCTTTTAATTTTCTCAACCTTATATTTAATTAATTAATTTTAATTATTTAATAACTAAATTCGACCCATTGGATTAAATTTAATTAATTAATTTAAATAAAAATTCTATCCACAATGTCTAATTTAATTAAATAAATATCAACATCATTTAATGCAATAATTCTAAATATTTATTTCTATAATCAAGAATCCTTCATAATTAAATAATATTAAAACAAGGCAACCAATGACTCATCAAACACGACTGACGACACACTATGGCTAGGGTGTAGACTTGACACAAGTTACATAGCTACTATCTCTTGTTCAACTTAACCGTTGGATCGAAACACTCAAACCTGTGAAACCAGGTGGAGTCGATGTCATCTACCTCCAAACCTAAAAACAAGGTAGCCAACATCATATATATATAAGCAGCATAAAATACACACCATGAAGAGGAAATCATGGAATCGCAAGGCACTCACAAGCGAGTGATGCGATCCCATCCCCTTCACCAATACACTCATCATAATTGACATTTCCACAATACTTCAAGTATCTCATGTACAATAACATGTTATAGCAATAAGTAATTTAACACCAATTAAAGCATATGAAATCAAGCATCAGATAAACCACATCACAACACACAAATAGTTCGTCGCTCTATAAATAGTGATCAAATAACACACATGATAAAGTATACAAAGTATCATAGTAGCAAAAACCAAAACAAAACATGAAAAGTTGTCTGAAAAGGAAGAAAAACAGAGGGGTATTATAGGTTGAAGGAATAGATTTTGAAGAAAATTTTGCACTTGTAGCAAGAATGGAAGCCATTCAAATGTTCTTGGCATTCTCAACTCATTAAGACTTCAAAGTCTATCAGATGGATTTCAAATATGCATTTCTGAATGGAGAATTGGAAGAAGAAGTGTATATGGAGCAACCAAAAGGTTTTCAACTGTCAAACAAACTGAACATGGTTTGTAGACTAAATAAGGTGCTATATGGACTGAAGAATGATCCAATAGCTTGGTATGCAAGATGAATAATTGAAAAAGAAAGGATTCAACAAAGGGTCCATAGACAACAATCTTTACTTCAAAGTTGAGAAATACAAGATTTTGATAGTTGTGGTGTATGTTGATGACATCATCTTTGGTGGAAATGAAGATATGTGTAAAATGTTTGCTGAAGAGATGCAAATGGAATTTGAAATGCCTACGATTGGTGAACTGAATTTCTTCCTTGGACTTCAAGTAAATCAAGCTAACAAAGGGATATTCATTTCACAATCCAAGTATGTTAAGGAATTGTTAAAGAAGTTTAGAATGAATGACTCTAAACTGATATGTACCCCTATGGTAATTGGATGTAACCTGAGTAAGGATGACGAATCTTTTAAAGTTGATCAGAGCATGTATATATCCATGATTGGTGGATTGGTATACCTTACTTCTGCCTGAACTGACATTATGCGTGCAGTATGTTTAGTTGCAATATTTCAAGAAGAATCAAAGGAAGCACATGTTATAGTTGTGAAGATGATATTCAAATATCTTAAAGGAACTCCAGGCTATGAATTATGGTATCTAAAGGAAAATGATTTCACTTTGAATTCCTACATTGATTCAGACTAGGATGGTTGTGTAGATGACCGTAATAGCACTAGTGGTGGTGCATTATTTCTTAGAGGAATATTAGTTTCATGGTTGAGAAAGAAACATGATTCAGTTTCTTTATCCACTGCAAAAGCTGAGTATATTGCAAAAACATCTTGTTGTACATAGGTACTTTAGATGAAGAAAACTTTGATGGACATAGGTATGGTAAGTGATGAACCTATGTATATTTTTTGAAAATACAAGTGCTATAAACATTTCAAAAAATCCAATGATGCATTCTAGAACAAAGAATATATCTATCAAGTATCACTTCTTGAGGGAGAAGGTATTGAGGAATGAAGTTATACTTTAATATGTACCTATTGAAGAAAAAATTGTAAACATATTCACTAAGGACCTTCCAAAGGATACTTTTGAGTATCTCAGAGGGAAGTTAGGAGTTATTTTCCCTCCTTCTTTGAGCTTAGTGCACATGGAGGTGCATCATTCTAATAGATTCACACTCTTTATTCTAGACTGATGATGGTGGTCTACTCCTCAGGGGGAGTAGTGAAGTGCATTGTTGCAGTATGTGATGTGGATGTACTCCTTAGGGGGAGTGAATAGATCTTTATATGGAAATAATTTCCTTTTCAATTGATGTCAAAGGGGAGAGAGATTCATGTGAAAATTGTATGCTTGGCAGGTTGTTGCTTCTCAGAATCATGTATGTTGGCTAGTATTTAGACATAATAACCCAACCAAAATAACCCTAGACACAATAACCCTATCATAATAACCCAAGGAAAAAATAACCCATGGAAAGAATAACCTGTGGTCAAAATAACCAATGCATAGAATAACCTGTGGTCATTTTACATCTAGCTAGTAAACTAGATATGACATAAAATCAATTAGAACAATAAAATTTAGATATTTTTCCAATTCTTATGCCAATTTTTTGCTCCAATTTGCATTTCTATATTTTATTGTGCACAAATGACCATAAATAGTCACAAAATCTATTTATTAAACTAAATTATATATATAAATTTTGTTTTCCTTTCTCCATTTTCTTATGTGGATATTCTATCCATGGGTTATTCTGACCATGGGTTGTTTTGGCTTGGGTTATTATGAACCTGGGTTATTTTTTCCTTGGGTTATTGTGACCGGGTTATTCTATCCAAGGTTATTTTGGTCAGGTTGTTATGCCCTACAATCAAGTTTTCTTTGATGGTTTTTCACATCATGTGTTTCCATCAATGAGAAAGGGGGAGATTGTTGCAATTATGGATGTGATTTGTGGTGCTGTTATTAATGTTTTCATTGATTTCAACACAAATTTGTGTATTTGCCAACAGCTATTGAGAAAATTTGAGAAATAATAAAAGAAAGATTAAAAGTGTGTTTTGTGTGTGGTCCAGTATTGTGTTGCGCATTTCTTTTGTGTTGATCATATTCCTATGTGGATCTGTAGGTGTTCTCATAAGATTTAATGAATCATATATACCGAGTTTCAGGTTCTAGTTTGATGAAGAGTAGAAGTTATGTTCACTAGTGTGGGAACTGGTTTTTTGGAACTATTTGTTTATGGACTAGGAGAATTGTTTTGGCTCAGCAGTCTTCTAATACTTGGTTTCAGATCTTGCGGATCTGTAAAATGAATCTTTTTGTTATTCTTTGTGTTCTGAAAAAATTTCTAGTGGTTTGGCACTCATGAAGACCTTCTCTAGATCTCTTGTGTTTTACTAGTTGGTCTGATTGGACTAGTGAAGATTTTTCTAAAAATGAAGCTGGTTGTAACTATTGTAGATGTACCTGAGATGTTCTCAGAGATGGTAAAGTGACTGTTGAAGTGTTTTGATTGATCCATGTGTGATTATCTTTCTATAGATGAATGTACTTCAAATATCATTGGTGTTTCTCAAATTAGGTTTGTCTGACCTAGTGTTTACATGTTACATTTGGATTTTGCATTGATTTGAGAAAGCATGTGTGAGATTCAAGATTTTATTTGGGTCCTAGATTAAATATGTAATTGATCCTCTCTCATTCTTATCCACCACAGGAATGTTGAGTAGCCGACCTAGTTTGAACTTTTAAATGAAATTGTATAGCTGACCTTGGAGAATGTTCCTAAAGTTGAATATGATATAAAATCAAGTCAAGTTGTAGTGAAATCAATATCCATCCATCCATGAATCAAACAAGTGAGTGTAGCTTGCGAACAAGTGTGAAAATAAGAGACTAGAAGAGAAAATTAAGGCAACTGTAATTTAAGGTGTTAGATTCCTAAAAATAGTTAGTTGAAGGCATCTACAATCTTCTGATCTGGTTGTGAATGTGTGGAACCCTGGTGGTGGATCTTTATTTATATTCTTTTTTTTGTAGGAAGTGAGCCTCTTTTCTGGATAGTGATTCCTTCTCAATGCAGTTAGCCCTTAATCTAGGTAGCGAGCCCTTTGGTAGTGAGCCTTTGTATTCAGTATTGCATTTCTACTATATTGTGATTTAATCCTCACCGTGGTCTTTCCCTCATTGGGTTTTCCATGTAAATCTGGTGTCTCTGGTGTTCTCTTTATGTTATTTGCATTTCATGTTTACATTTATTAACATATTGAAGTTAAAGTGAAAAAACTAAGTTTAAAAGTAAAGAGATTTGATACAATTGATTCACCCCCCCCCCCTCTCAGTTGTCTTGTGATTTTCAACAGTATATACCATTATCCTTAAAAATGAACCATTAATGAACAAGGGACTATATTACCCCCCTTAAAATGTTAATGTACCTACTACACTAACATTTTAAGGAGGTATTAAGGGATCCTAGGACAAAATACACCTAGTATAAATGATACCTAACCCCTCGCCCCCAAGTGTAAGGAAAAGGGTGAGCCAAATTGATTATAACATGTTGCTCCTTGCTAAAGAACATATAATTGAAAAAAGCCCAAAATATACCCCCATGCATGGTAGGGAGTATGTTATTATACTACAAATACCACATTTCAATGAGCAAAGTGCATTAATGTTAATCTATCATTTTTTCAATTTGATCCCCATATAGGTCGAGTTCTTGCAATTTCTTCTTTAAAACACAATGTTCATCTATATGGTGTCCACATAGTCTATGATATGCACAATAGGATATGTTTATATTCTTGTTTTTATTGTTTTTTCATTCAATCACATGTGGTAGTGTAATTAAACCCAATTCTACAAGTTTAGCTAATGTTTGTTCAACCTTGGATATTGGATGTAGAAAAGATAAATTCTTAATTTTATAAGGTTTGTTTTTACTACTTTGTTGATCGATTGTTTGATGTCAAGATGGAGGATCTTGGTAACCTAATCCCTTAGTATATTATGATTTTTTTGTTCCAAAATGTGATAGATTTCATGCTCATTATTTATTTCACATCCTTGTTTTGTCAAAATCCTAAATCCTTGACCATAACACTACTCTAGGTTAATGGGTGTGTTGGTGAATATGTTCTCATAAGATGGAGGGGCATGAATAGGTATGTTTTCATTGTGAGTGTGGTTCATAAATTATTCCATGGTTATTGGTTGAGATATGTCTTGTTATGTGGTTTCAGGATGTCAAAGGTTGAACATGTAAAGTGGTGGAATTGTAGGAGGTGTTAGTTGTTGACATGGGTTATTAAGCCATTGCATTGAGGGATAAAATGCTACATTGTTATCAAGGTTACACAAGGATTTTTGTATGAGTTAAGGCATGCTTTATTCATCTTGATCTCGGTCTTCAAAAAGACTTGTAATAGGAGATGAAGTATCACAATTGTCATTATTAGAATTGGGGTCATCACCAAACATACAATTGAAACATCAACCAAAGATTTCAAGGACATCCATTTTTTTCTAAAAAAAATATATGTTATGCAATTTTGCAATAGGGTTTAGAATGTTAAATATCAAGTGAATAAAATACATAAACAACTTCAAAAAGAGGCTCCTAAGAGTAGTTTTTCATAGAAATTTGAATTATGCTAAAAAAGATAGGACTTGATCACCTAGAGGCATCTAAGTCTTGGTCAAGGTTTCTAAAAGTTCCAAGTTTGACTTTGTACTATACTACTTTAAGAATGTTGATTCTAATTGCAAAAAGTTGTAGCAGTAAACGTAATACCCCTCCATTTTGTATTTTGTATGAACATTATTGGTTCCTATTTTATCCTTTAGTGTTGTGGTGTACTATGAAATTGTACTTGGTTATAGTTTATCTCTATGTTATCGTGATGTATCTTGACTTGATGATCCTACTTTTGATGTGAATTATTATGGTATGTATGGAATTAGCATAAGTGGTTATTTAGTTTATTATTTTTTATGCTTTGATTTTGTTGATATGTTAGATGCGTCAGTTAGAATGATTGTATTGGTGAAGAGGACGGTATTGCATCACTCGCTTGCGAGCACCCTGCGATTCTGTGATTTCCTCTTCACGGTGTATTTTAATTATGACATGTTTATATATATGGATATGCTCTTTGCTATAGGTTGACAGGTACAGGACAACGACTCCACCTGGTTTCATAGGTTTGAGTGTGTCCATTGCCCAATGGCAATCGATTGGGAGATAGTAGCTAGGATTCTGTGTCAGTTCATCACCCTAGTCCTAGTGAGTCGTCTGGTGTTAGTCGGGTTGAGTTGTCTTAATTGGGTCTTCTGGCTTTAAATTTCAAGTTTTATGTGCAAGTTAGGAAAATGATAAAATATATGCTCTATTAGTTAAATTGGCAATTACCTTGTTTGATTATGTTGCAATGTAATTTATTGTATTGTTAATTTAATCTAATTAATAAATAATTTAATAGTGGATTAAATTTATGTTATTAGTTGATTAAATTTTTAATGTTGTAATAGTTAAATTTCTCATTCTAGGAATTTTATGCAATTTGTGGGCAAAATTGAAAATTAAAGGGAAATGAATTGCAAAGTCAAAGTTGAAAAAATTCAAAAAAAAAAATTCTAAATTCTAAAATTCTAAAATTCAAAAAAATAGATATTTTCCATTTTGAATTTATGAGGGTTGTTGAGTTTTTAGGGTAAAATCCTTATGGTTTGAATTGGCTTCTCAATTTTTGGATCTTGAGTTTTTGCATGAAAATTGAAAATTGGTGAGAGGTAAATTGGGCAAATTTGTGGGTTTTTGGATTGGAGTGGCAAAATTGTGAAGAATTGGATTTGGTAGCAAGAGGAAAGGTTGAGCATCATCTAGTCTTCTTCAAACTCAAGTTTTATCAGGTTCTTGTCTTTTGCTTTATTGAATTTAGCAATTTAAATTTTAAATGTGTGGATGTTTGAAAACCTGGTTGCATATTGTTTTCAATTATCTGATTGTGAATTGCAAGGAGAAAACCCATATAGGAAATTGAAGTATAGTGAGAAATATCATCAAAAAAAAAATTAATAATAATTTCTCCAAGAAATTAATGGAGTTTTCTGTTTGAGATTTAAATAGTCTTTAGAATAAAATTGGTTATTCCTCTCAATCTATCTTTGCAAATGGGTGTTGAAAATACATATATATATTTATTGCTAATTTATTTGAGTAGGGTTACACCTCTATTTTCATATGGTTCATTTTTCATATGAGTTATTGTGAAAATAAAAATTTATTTTGAAAAAACAGAGGTTTGGTTTTTATGTTTTTTTTTCTCAAAAAAAAATACACAAAAAAAGAATAAATAAAAAGACAAATGAAATTTTCTTTAAAAAAAATTAAGTCTGGGCTTTTTTGAAAAAATTACAAAATTTTTACACAAAAGAAATTTTATAAAAAAATATATAATAAAATGAAAAAGGGTAGAGGGAGGTGCAGGGGGCTCGACCCCCACTGTGCCCCCATGGGAGGCGGGTGAGGGGAGTTGTGCCCTGCGCGCACCACTCCCCACCCCTTCCATCGCTGCAACAGCCGCCTAGTATGGATGACTGTGTTTACACATAGTCATCCCATTAATGGGGTCGGCTGTGTGTAAACATAGCCGCCCAGGGAGGCGCAGCCAGGGGAGGCGTGCCATAAAGAGTTATGTTATTTCGCTTTTAGTTTTTTTTTTAAATTTTTAAAATTTCATTTTTTTTTTAATTGTTAATATTTATTATATTAATATTAATAATATGTATGTATTATTATATATTTAATATTAAATATTAATATAATATAATATTTTATTATTAGTTATAATATTATAATATTAATAATTATATTCTCATATAATTAATATTTATAATATTATAATAACAATATGTCTTAGGATAATATAACATTGGTTATTTTGGGTTAAGGTGGGAATTGATTAATTAATTTAAATAATTAATTAAATAGTTTTTTTTATTGCTTTTGCAAAGAGTATTACTTTCTTGGGGAAACTGATTGTGCAATTTTATTATTATTCTACTATTACATGTTTCTTAAAATATGAATATTAAATCAATGACATTTTGATATGTTAAGTATGATTTGCTAGAAAATGTAATGACAACATGATTAGTTAACAAATGATTTTTGTCATAGACCCTTTTAATCTTCAAAATGTTTATTCTTGAAACGTAGATATTAAACAATTCTTGATATCATTGAACAATAGTTAAACTGAAACATTGGAGTTGAATTTTATTCCTTTCCTGATTTATTAAATGTGGCAAATTAATGGATATTAATGAGGAAATGGGTTTAGTAAACCCAAAGTAGGATTGCATGTTGCCTTGATTATTGACCTGTTTGTGTCGTCATTGGGATATGTGGGCATGGTACTTGTAAGTCTTCTAGATAGGGTCCATTCTTATGGTGGGTTGTTGTGTCAGGTTGTCAACCTATTTTGTACCCTTGGGAAGCATGTAGTATGTGGTCAATCATCATCTGGTTTCCATGAACGGGGATGTATTGTGTTTCTAGTATTAGTGCAGATTATGGGATCTATGTCTCCTTGTAAGGAGTGGCCTTGTTCTATGTTATACCTCCTAGAGTTGGAGTGGTTGGAACACCTTTGTTGTGTGTCGCATTGAGTATCCTTAGGATTGTGGAGTTGTTCCACGTGTCGTCATAGGGGAGTGGCTTGTAACGAGGGTCGGCACACGAAGTGGTGCCAGGATAACTCATTACAAGCTAGTTAATCCAGTGATAACTAAATTAGTCTGTTGGGAGCACCAAACACTTAATAAGATAATTATGCCTCGCTCATGCATGCAAGGGCTTGTAAAGACTTGGGTTCAGACGAGAAGGCTTGGAATGGCAAGATCGTTACCTTGTCACTACGAAAGGTAATTGATTCCGCATTGGTTTACATGAGGGGTTGGGAGTCGTTAGAGGTTACCAGGATAACCCAGTTTGGGGGCCGGGGCCTAGGAAGACTTACCAGGATAACCTATGAAATAATGTGATGACACTTCTCCTAGGTTGACAGTATGTTTGCATCAGTGATGTAGTTGATTGTTTTAATTCTAGAAGCAATGTAACCTTTTGTTAGTGACTTTGTTGTACTCATCCATGTTGATTATGTTAGCCTATGTCTTTAGATAGACATGCTTGTCTAGGGATTCTGGTTACTATCTCCTAGCATGGGGGGTGGACCTTTGGGTTCCACTTGGTTGGGTGGCATGCACGTTAACCGTTGGGCTCTTCCTTCATGTTTATGTGGATGAGACTTCCTGTTGGAGAGCTCGTGGTTTCAGTTGGCATTCTCTTGATATCTGTTCACTTATTCATGTTATCATTACCCCTATTGTTATCGAGGTGGAAATTGTAATTGTAACCTTCATTGTGGGACTTGCCTCATTCGGGGAATGAGAGATTGTAATCTTATGGTTTTGAATGGATTAATTAAATCAAAAGTCTTACTTATGTTTGTTATTGTTTCACCTTCTTGGAATGTATGTGTAAATTTATCAATTAAATAATTGTCATAGTTTAGATTCGTGTTTTGTTTAGGTTCTATATAACCTCTGTCTCGTAACCTTAGAGGTTGTTGTCATTAAATTAATTAACTCACTTCTTATTTATCCTTTTAAAAAAAAAAAATTATTCCATTTAAGTAGTTAATTGCAACTTCCTCTAGGGTTGTGTGGTGGGGCATTACACATGGTATCAGAGCCTAGGTTCAAACACTGGGTACTCTAGGATTATGATGGAACCATTAAGCTTTAGTTGTTTAAGTGTTGAGTTGTGTACCTTGCCTAATACCTTGAAGTGTTCATGCAGGATTACCGCCCAAACACGGAAGAGGTAGAGGGCATGTTCGTGGCTGTCTAGGCAGTCATGGTGAGAGTCAGCATGACTCTCCTCCTTTAGTTCCTCTTATTCCTGATCAGGAGGAATATCAAGCATCGTAGAATGCACCTGGGGTTGGTAATTTGCAGCAGGATCCAGTAGGGATCGAGGCAGCATGTAGGGTGATAGAGGAGGCTTTGACACTCCTTGGACTGAGACAGGTTGAGGTACAGGTCAATCCTGTGGTGAGGGAAACTCCACCCCAGTATGAGGCTCATATGAGGGACTTGCTCAGGGGGCACCCTCCTTTAGACGATGGATCTAGTACCAGCTTAGAGGCTGAGACTTGGCTCATTAACTTGGATAGGTGTTTCGCTATGCATCCATACGGTAGCAACACCAGAGCTTGCTATGCAGTTATGCAGTTGAGAAGATTTCCCTCCACTTGGTGGAGATTAGAGGAGCAGAAGCTCCATATTGATATCCACACTGTATCATGGGAGATCTTTGTAGAGAGATTCAGAGCTAGATTTTTATTTGAGCATTGGCGTCAATGCCGAGGGGATGAGTTCCATGCCTTACATTAGTTAGCACTATCTGTTGAGCAGTATGAGCATCATTTTTATGAGCTCAAACAGTATGTTGGGATTGGTGATGATGAGAGCATGTTAGTTCACCATTTTGTCAGGGGCTTGAATGCCCGTCTCAGCGGTGGTGTGAGGGTTTTCGAACCCAAGACCATGGAAGTGGCAGTGGAGAAAGCACACCTAGTTGAGAACCTAAGTATGGCTTTTGGAGGGCACATGAGTGCTCCAGTTGGCAGTAGTGCAGTGGCAAGTTCTAGTGTCAGAGGAAGGCAGTCTCAGGGAGGTTTACCTCCTAGGTCTTAGCAAGGGCCATCTCAGGGTGGTCAACAGCAGCAATAGGTATCACAAGGGAAATGTAAGGGTTTCTAGCAAAGACAGGGAGATAGGAATTGGAGATGTGTGAAATGCTCCAACTATGAGCAGCCAGTGCAGAGTTCATAGTCTACTTTCAGGGGTAGTGCACAAAAGTCTAGTGCACCATCTGGAGGTAGAGGTTTTGGTAGAGGCATTGAGTGTTTTACATGTGATCAGTAGGGTCACATGGCTAGAGGTTGTCCCAACAGGGACCAGTGACATCTGAGCTGACAGTTGGTGATGCTGGTAGAGGGCATCGAGTTTTTGCAGCAGTTGATAACCGCCAGGCTGAGCATCAGAGCATGGTCATTAAGACTTATGGTATGTTGTTGGGTAACCCAATTACCATTTTATTTGATTTAGGAGCTACAGACTCCTTCATTTCTTCATCAATTGTGTCACGATGTAGATTGGGTGCGGTAAGGAAAGGCGATAAGTGACAGGTAGAGCTAGCTTCAGGTGCAAAAGTTGCATCGCATTCCCTTGTGCCAAGATGTAGATTGGAGATTGGACCTCTCCAGACTATGTTGGACCTTCATGTTATTCCCTTGGGTTCTTATGACATTGTCATTGGGATGGATTGGTTGGAGGTACATAGTGCGGTCTTGGATTGTCGACGCAATTCGATTCGATGTATTAATGCATCTGGTAGAGAGATAGAGATTGTGGGAGTCTTGAGGCCGATTTCTTTAAGGGTCATTTCAGCTATGCAGTTGAGAAGGTGCGTACGTCAGGTTTTCTAGTTGTTTGTTGTTACAATGGATGACTTGGATCTAGGTAGTGGAGAAGACAAAGTCACTCTTGATAGTCACCCCATCCTTTAGGAGTACTCTGATGTCTTCCCAGATGAGATTCTAGGGATGCCACCTCAGCGGGATATTGACTTCAAGATTGATCTTATACTTGGTTCTCAACCCATCTCCCAAGCTCCCTATCGTATGACTACCCAGGAGCTGAAAGAGCTTTGTTTGCAGCTTGAGGAGTTGTTAGAGAAGGGCTTCATTCGCCCTAGTGTTTCACCTTGGGGGGCACTAGTCATCTTCGTGAAGAAGAAGGATGGTTCACTTCGGTTATGTATTGATTACCGATAGTTGAACAAAGTGACCATCAGGAACTGATATCCACTTCCTAGGATCGATGATCTCTTTGATCAGGTCAAGGGTACCACCATCTTTTCGAAGATTGATCTTAAGTCTGGATATCATCAACTTTGGATCTTTGACTCTGATATTCATAAGATAGTGTTTCGAATGCGGTATGGTCACTGTGAGTTCATAGTAGTATCATTTGGGTTGACGAATGCACCTTCTGTGTTCATCAGTCTGATGAACGGTGTATTTCATACATACCTAGACAATTTTGTCCTTGTGTTCCTTGATGACATTCAGATTTATTCCAGGACTATGGTAGAGCATGAGGAACATTTACGGTAGGTATTGCAGTGCTTGCGAGATAATCAGTTGTTTGCCAACCTGTCGAAGTGTGAGTTCTTCAAATCTGAGGTACAGTACCTTGGGCATGTCATCTCAGGGAAGGGTATTTCAGTGGATCCAGTGTAGATCCAAGCAATCTCAGATTGGCCTACACCCATGAATGTGGCAGAGATACGTAGCTTTATGGGGCTAGTAGGTTATTACAGACACTTTGTGCAGGGTTTCTCGAGGATAGGTTATCCTATCACTACCCTTTAGAGGAAAGGGAAGAGGTTTGAGTGGTCAAAGAAGTGCGAGGCAGCATTTCAAAGCCTTAAGGAGATGTTGACTAGTGCACCGATACTTGCGATACCAGATCTGATTGGGGACTTTATGGTTTGCATGGATGCATCCTTGGAGGGTCTTGGTGTAGTGTTGATGCAGGATGGTCGAGTCATTGCATATGAGTCATGGAAACTCAAGGATCACGAGTTGAACTATCCCACCCATGATCTTAAGTTAGCGGTAGTTGTGCATGCATTGGCGAGATGGAGACATTTCCTTCTTGGTCATAGGTTTGAGCTGCATAGTGATCACAGGAGTCTATAGTATATCTTCACGTAGCCCAACCTTAATGCTAGGCAAAGGCGTTGGATGGAGTTCCTCTGCGAGTATGACTTTGAGGTGAAGTACATCCAGAGGAAAGAGAATGTTGTAGCGGATGCACTCAGTCGACGAAGACATGAGATATCTGAGCTGACTCTAGTTGTGGATCTATGGAGTCGGATTCTTTCAGCCCTTCCAGCAGATAGTTGGTACTAGGAGGTCAAGACAGTGATAAGAGGCAGGTAGACCTCTTGAGGGAAGACATTCAGGTTATACTCTGGATTCAGATGAGCTATTGAGACACATAGGATGCATATACGTTCCTCCTTCTTATGGTCTTTGTACCCTAGTCATGACTGAAGTACGTCGTGCACCTTATTCAGCCCATCCTGGGGTGAAGAAGATGCATGCAGATTTACGACAGTTGTACTTTTAGCCAAGGATGAAGCGAGATATCATGGATTTTGTGTCATGATGCCTAGAGTGCCAGTGAGTTAAGGCTGAGCACCAGCATCTAGTAGGGCTCCTGCAACCGCATCTAGTACCAAAGTGGAAGTGGGATATCATCTCATTGGATTTCATTGTTGGTTTACCCAACTCTTCGAGATGGCATGATGCAATAATGGTGATAGTTGATAGGTTGATGAAGGTGGCACACTTGTCACCTATGCGCTCATCCTACACTACATCGTCCATAGCTAGAGTGTTCATGGAGGATATTGTGAGGTTATATGGCATTCCGCATCGGATTAGCTCCGCTAGGGATCCAATGTTTACTTCAGCTCTCTGGACATCATTGCAGCATGCGATGGGGACACAGTTGAACTTCAGTTCAGCTTATCACCTCGAGACAGATGGATAGACCGAGAGGGTTAATCAGATCCTTGAGGATATGTTACGCATGTATGTGATGGACTAGCAGACATGATGGGAGGATTATCTCTATTGGTAGAGTTTTCCTATAATAACGGTTTCCAGAGTTCTATTGGTATGCCTCCTTTTCAGGCATTGTATGGGAGACCGTGTCGTACCCCTTTGAGTTAGGATCGACTGGAGGACAAGATAGTGTTGGGTCCTGAGATGCTACAGGATATGGAGCAGCAGGTGGATAGGATTAGGGAGCACTTGGTGGCAGCGCAGGATAGGCAGAAGAAGTATGTGGATGCACATAGAGTGGATCGTCAGTTTGTTGTAGGCGATAGAGTCTTCTTGCGGGTGTGCCCACGAAAGAGTCCCATCCGTTATGGAAAGGGCTCTAAGTTGGCACCTCGCTTTGTTGGACCTTTTCAGATACTCGAGAAGATTGGTCATGTTGCTTACCGTCTTGCTTTACCACCTAGTCTCCCGTGCATACATGATGTGTTTCATGTTTCAGTTCTTCAACCATACCATCCTGACATTTCTCATGTCCTTGATTGGAACGCATTGCAGGTAGAGGATGGGTAGCTGGCTTTAGAGCCCATGGCCATTGTGGAGCACAGAACACTCGCCCTTCGAGGGCGATGTATTGATCAGGTTAGAATTCAGTGGGATCCTATGGATGACACGTCATCCACATGGGAAGATGCAACTAGAATGAGGGAGCTTTATCCCTATTTATTTGCAAGATTTCATGAGTAAGCCTGACCCTAGGGGGGGAGGATGTAATAACCCCCCGTTTTGTATTTTCTATGAACATTATTGCTTCCTATTTTATGCTTTAGTGTTGTGGTGTACTGTGGCATTGTACTTGGTTATAGTTTATCTCTATGTTATCGTGATGTATCTTGACTTGATGATCCTACTTTTGATGTGAATTATTATGGCATGCATGGAATTAGCATAAGTTTTTATTTAGTTTATGATGTTTTACACTTTCATTTTGTTGATATGTTAGATGCATCAATTAGAATGATTGTATTGGCAAAGAGGACAGTATCGCATCACTCGCTTGCGAGCGCCCTGCAATTCTGTGATTTCCTCTTCACGGTGTATTTTAATTATGACATGTTTATATATATGGATATGCTCTTTGCTGCAGGTTGACAGGTACAGGACAATGACTCCACCTGGTTTCAAAGGTTTGAGCGTGTCCATTGCCCAATGGGAATTGATTGGGAGATAGTAGCTAGGATTTCGTGTCAGGTCATCACCCTAGTCCTAGTGAGTCATCTGGTGTTAGTCGGGTTGAGTTGTCTTAATTGGGTCTTCTGGCTTTTAAATTCAAGTTTTATGTGCAAGTTAGGAAAATGATAAAATATATGCTCTATTAGTTAAATTGGCAATTACCTTGTTTGATTATGTTGCAATGTAATTTATTGTATTGTTAATTTAATCTAATTAATAAATAATTTAATAGTGGATTAAATTTATGTTATTAGTTGATTAAATTTTTAATGTTGTAATAGTTAAATTTCTCATTCTAGGAATTTTATGCAATTTGTGGGCAAAATTGAAAATTAAAGGGAAATGAATTGCAAAGTCAAAGTTGAAAAAATCAAAATTCTAAAATTCTAAAATTCAAAAAAATAGATATTTTCCATTTTGAATTTATGAGGGTTGTTGAGTTTTTAGGGTAAAATCCTTATGGTTTGAATTGGCTTCTCAATTTTTGGATCTTGAGTTTTGCATGAAAATTGAAAATTGTGAGAGGTAAATTGGGCAAATTTGTGGGTTTTTGGATTGGAGTGGCAAAATTGTGAAGAATTGGATTTGGTAGCAAGAGGAAAGGTTGAGCGTCATCTGGTCTTCTTAAAACTCAAGTTTTATTAGGTTCTTGTCTTTTGCTTTATTGAATTTAGCAATTTAAATTTTAAATGTGTGGATGTTTGAAAACCTGGTTGCATATTGTTTTCAATAATTTGATTGTGAATTGGAAGGAGAAAACCCATATAGGAAATTGAAGTATAGTGAGAAATATCATCAAAAAAAAAATTAATAATAATTTCTCCAAGAAATTAATGGAGTTTTCTGTTTGAGATTTAAATAGTTTTTAGAATAAAATTGGTTATTCCTCTCAATCTATCTTTGCAAATGGGTGTTGAAAATACATATATATATTTATTGCTAATTTATTTGAGTGAGGTTACACCTCTATTTTCATATGGTTCATTTTTCATATGAGTTATTGTGAAAATAAAAAATTATTTTTAAAAAAGAGAGGTCTGGTTTTTATGTTTTTCTTTCTCAAAAAAAAATACACAGAAAAAAAAAGAATAAATAAAAAGACAAATGAAATTTTCTTTAAAAAAACATTAAGTCTGGGCTTTTTTCAAAAAATTACGAAATTTTGACACAAAAGAAATTTTATAAAAAAATATATAATAAAATGAAAAAGGGCAGAGGGAGACGCAAGGGGCTCGACCCCCACCGCGCCCCCATGGGAGGCGGGTGAGGGGAGTCGCGCCCTGCACGCACCACTCCCCACCCCTTTCATCGCTACCACAACCACCCAGGGAGGGGCGGCCAAGGGAGGCGTGCCATAAAGAGTTAGGTTATTTTGCTTTTAGTTTTTTTTTAAATTTCATTTTTCTTTTATTGTTAATATTTATTATATTAATATTAATAATATGTATGTATTATTATATATTTAATATTAAATATTAATATTTAATATTATAATATATATGTATACATATATGTTATTAAAATATTAATATAATATAATATTTTATTATTACTTATAATGTTGGTTATTTTGGGTTAAGGTGGGAATTGATTAATTAGTTTAAATAATTAATTAAATAGTTTTTTTTATTGCTTTTGCAAAGAGTATTACTTTCTTGGGGAAACAAATTGTGCAATTTTATGATTATTATACTATTACGTGTTTCTTAAAATATGAATATTAAATCAATGACATTTTGATATGTTAAGTATGATTTGCCAGAAAATGTAATGACGACATGATTAGTTAACAAATTATTTTTGTCATAGACCCTTTTAATCTTCTAAACATTTATTCTTGAAATGTAGATATTAAACAATTCCTGATATCATTGAACAATAGTTAAACTGAAACATTGGAGTTGAATTTTATTCCTTTCCTGATTTATTAAATGTGGCAAATTACTGGATATTAATGAGGAAATGGGTTTAGTAAACCCAAAGTAGGATTGCATGTTGCCTTGATTATTGACCTGTCTGTGTCGTCATTGGGATATGTGGGCATGGTATTTGTAAGTCTTCCAGATAGGGTCCATTCTTATGGTGGGTTGTCATGTCAGGTTGTCAACCTATTTTGTACCATTGGGAAGCATGTAGTATGTGGTCAATCATCACCTAGTTTCCACGAACAAGGATGTATTGTGTTTCTGGTATTAGTGCGGATTATGGGATTTGTGTCTCCTTGTAAGGAGTGGCCTTGTTCTATGTTATACCTCCTAGAGTTGGAGTGGTTGGAACACCTTTGTTGTGTGTCGCATTAAGTATCCTTGGGATTGTGGAGTTATTCCATGTGTAGTCATAGGGGAGTGGCTTGTAACGAGGGCCGGCACACGAAGTGGTGCCAGGATAACTCATTACAAGTTAGTTAATCTAGTGATAACTAAATTAATCTGTTGGGAGCACCAAACACTTAATAAGATAATTATGCCTCGCTCATGCATGCAAGGACTTGTAAAGACTTGGGTTGAGACAAGAAGGCCTGGAATGGCAAGATCATTACCTTGTCACTACAAAAGGTAATTGATTCCACATTGGTTTACATGAGGGGCCGGGAGTCATTAGATGTTACCAGGATAACCCTGTTTAGGGGCCGGGAGTCATTAGATGTTACCAGGATAACCCAGTTTAGGGGCCGGGGCCTAGGAAGACTTACCAGGATAACCTATGAAACAATGTGATGACACTTCCCCTAGGTCGACAGTATGTTCGCATCAGTGATGTAGTTGATTGTTTTAATTCTAGAAGCAATGCAACCTTTTGTTAGTGACTTTGTTGTACTCATCCATGTTGATTATGTTAGCCTATGTCTTGAGGTAGATGTGCTTGTCTAGGGATTCTGGTTACTATCTCCTAGCATGGGGGGTGGACCTTTGGGTTCCACTTGGTTGGGAGGCGTGCACCTTAACCGTTGGGCTTTCCTTCATGTTCTTGTGGACGAGACTTCCTATTGGAGAGCTCGTGGTTTCAGTTGGCGTTCTCTTGATATCTATTCACTTATTCATATTATCATTACCCCTCTTGTTATCGAGGTGGAAATTGTAATTGTAACCTTCATTGTGGGACTTGCCTCATTCGGGGAATGAGAGATTGTAATCTTATGGTTTTGAATGGATTAATTAAATCAAAAGTCTTATCTTATGTTTGTTATTGTTTCACCTTCTTGGAATGTATGTGTAAATTTATCAATTAAATAATTGTCATAGTTTAGATTCGTGTTTTGTTGAGGTTCTATATAACCTCTGTCTCGTAACCTTAGAGGTTGTTGTCATTAAATTAATTAACTCACTTCTTATTTATCCTTTTAAAAAAAACAAAATTATTCCGTTTAAGTAGTTAATTGCAACTTCCTCTAGGGTTGCGTGGCAGGGCATTACAGTAAATAAATTTCTAAGATTATATTAATGTATCCCAATTTGATGCAAAATGTAAGTTATGAATGCAAGTTTTAGATCTAAAATGCAATAATCTACTCATTTTGAAATGTAAAGATTTAAAATTGATGATTTTGATGCAATTTTGAAACACAAACAATTCCTTTTCTTTCACCTTTGTGAACTATATGTTAAATTCCTAAAACATTTAATTACCAATTCCAAAACAGAGATCTACAAATACAAACAAACTGAGAAGACAAAGACAAACAACTATGAAATTTTTTATGGATGCACCTATACAAGGATAGGGTTACCCAAGGGCATTTGGGTTCTTGTTTGACAATGACTATTTTGCAATAATTTTCCAATGTAATGAAAATGCAAATTTATGACAATTTTGGAACAAAATGACACTTCATTAAATGCAATTTTGAAATGAAAATATGATATAAATGAATAAAAAATACCCTAATGCAATATGGATGATATTTTTCTATATTTTTATGAATTTTATGATGCAAATATTAAACCATAAATGAGAAATGCAAGACAAAATGATGAAAAACCTAGATCTAGGGTTTGAAAGGCTATCAAATCAAAAATCTATGATGTCAAATGGTAGATTCACCAAAATGAAATATATGGAAAAGGGGAGGGGATTCTAAGTTTAATTTCTAAACCTAGGGTGGATTTCTCCCCTTTTCAAGGTTCATTATAGGACAAATAAACAAGGCCAATAGATTGACTATCAACCATGAAGGTGAGCCAATCAGGCCTTGATTTATATTCTTAAGGCCCTGAAAATAGATTGGAAATGATTTGAATTGATTAACCAAGTTCAACTATATGACCTAATGTGTAAAATGATATATCCAAAAGATGAAAAAACTAGAACAATAATTTTTAGGTGGATTTGGGAGAGATAGAGTGGTTTGTATCTATCACTAAAAGTTAGATTCAGAATACCAAGATAGAATCATACACCTAGGGTCATATGTGTCCTTAATGAGGGGTTCTGAAACTGATTTTGGGGTCTCTAATATTGGATATGATCATCTAGTTCCTAGTTCCTAAATTATCGGAATGTCAATAAATTTTATAATTGAGTTTTTGTGGCTTAACAACTTTTAGGGCTTGAAATGCAACAATTGACAATTTATTTTCAATCCTCCTTCAAAACCTAAGATCTATACATTCACAAATATAATAAATTTTATGTCATTTAGGGGCTTTCCTCAGTCAAACCCCATGTAAGTTTTTCCACTTCCACAATGGAAATTTTGATGATAAATGGATAATTGAAAGGAAGGAATGATGAAATCATAGAGTATTGCAACTCGCCACCCTTCAATGGCTTCCTTGAAGGAATGATGTCATGCACATCACCTCAAGGATTTAGATCTTGCTTTCTTGAATTCTTGAATTCTTTGGAGACATACAACAAAGGTTATCCTTTCTAAAACATGAACATGTACATAAACTTTGACATGACAATAGGATCTTGAATTGCTAAAATAAAGCTCTGAAATGATGCTCTTCACTTGCTCTTGACATAGTATTTTATCATTAATTCTTGTTAATTCATTTTATTGACTGCTATATTTCAAATGATAAAATAACTAGATATTTATATGCAATTTTACTAATTTCTCCAAAATTAGATTCTAAAACCTAACACTTGAAAATTGAATTTTGGATGTTAATATACCACCAAAAACATATTTTAATGTTGGTCCTAGCTAAGGATTAGGGCTTGTATACCCCTAGGCATATGGGTCCTAGTCCAAATTTCTAGGACACACTTAGTTGGGATCAAAAAATCAATTCTTTTCATTTATTCAATGCTTGAGAGACTTCAAAAAATAGTAAAAATTGGGCCTTGGAATGCATAATTTAGGCAATTATGAGATTAATTAATTTTAATAAATTAAGGGGAGAAAAACATAATGTGAAATTTTTAAGGGTTACAATTTTTGACACTATATAATTTTTAAGTCTTGTGCCATTGACATATCCCATTATGTGGTTTCCATCTAATTTTCTTAACCTCACCACTCCTAACTCACAATTTCATGTATATAGTATGGTCCTAACCACCTACCCTTTCACTTATCTTGATTTTTGAATTAATATCATATAGTAAGATGAGATACCATTTTTTAAATGTATTAGTGTAGAGGTTTCTATCATGTCAAGCCTAATGTATATTCATTTCTAATTGATGATTGTATAAGGTTATGAATCTACTCTCATCCAATTTTTCTAGTTCATCAATCCTTTTTGTTAAGGACTCACCATCATCCAACTATAACATGAGTGTGGTACATAAGTCATGAACTATTAATTTCATGGATGTTGTTACATCAGTTCCATATAATAATTGAAATGGTGTCAAATTATTGGTCTTTTGTAGGATGTGTGGTAGGCCTAGAGTACTAAGATTATCTTGTTGTCCTAGTCTGACTTATTTCTATCATACATTTTAGTAAGTGTTTTCTCAATTATCATATTCATGGCTTCAATTTCTCCATTTTCTTGTGGATGGTATGGTTATCTCTTATTATATATGATCATAAAACTCTATAGAAGCTCCACAATCACTTTTTTAACAAAATGTTTCCTTAGTCACTTACAATAGTTAATGGGTAACCATACCTAGAGATTATATTCTGATATAATAATCTTGTGGAAGTTTTTGTGGTATAGTCCTTAGTAGGTTCTTCCTTTTCCCATTTCATTAAGTATTCTACACCAATTATTATGAATCTTTCTCTTTAATGTTTAGTTGGCGATTCAATGGATCCTACAAAGTCTATTGCCCTTTTTTGTACAAGATTTGTGCTAGAATTGGTTTCAAGAGAATCTTGTCTCTTACAGTATATTTCCTCACCCTTTGACATATGGCATAGTTCTTTGCATATTATTTTATATCTTTGTGCAGGGTTTTCCACCAAAGTCTAGCTAGTTGAAACTTTTTAGCTATTGTTTCACCACAATTATGCCATACCACTATTCCTTCATGTGATTCTTTGAGGATGGATTCTATTTCATGCCCATATACAACTCTTCTTATAATTTCATCTAATCTTATGTGATGCAATTATCCTTCTATTAATGTATATGGTAGAGAAATATGCAGTAGAGATTATTTACCTTGCAATGAGAGGTCTATGGGAAACCCCCCTTTAGAAATTCCATCTGTTAATTCTTTTTATTTCTTATTAGATTTCAAATGATAAAATAACTAGGTATTTATATGTAATTGTACTAATTTCTTTAAAATTGGACAACAAAAGCTGACACTTGAAAATTGAATTTTGGATGTAAAGATTCTGCCAACAACATATTTGAATTTGAGTCATGGCTAAGAAGGAGGACCCATACACCCCTTAGTCAGGATCAAAACATTAATTGTTTGGATTTATTCAATTCTTTCAACCCTTCATAAAATGGTAAACATTAGGCCTTGGAATAAATAATTTAGGCAATTAAGATCTTAATCTTGAGTCCAATAAATCAAGGGGAGAAAAAATAATGTGAATTGTTAAGGGTGAAATTTTTTGATAGTATATTTAGCCCCCACTTTAGTGAGAGTATGAATTTACACTCAAACTCAAACTAAAGTAGAGAAATATATGTCAAGATGGGTTTGAATATAAATTTTTTAAAGAGATAGGATAACAAAAGATCAAGGTATGTGATCAATCCCCTAGGATCCAGGATCCCATCACAAACCAAAAAAAGTACAAAGGAACACACATGTTATAATATGAAACAAAATAAGATAGAAAAACATACAATGTGGGAAGACATAAAGCATACGTGATGAAAAAAAATGGCACAACATAACATATGGATGATGACAACACAAACAGAATGCAAACACAAAGAAAATAAATAAAATAAACACAAAAAAAACATAGGATCAGTAGTAAAAATACAAGTCAATAAGTAAAAGAGACCTCATTCTTAAATTATCTCGAATACCAATTTCATCCATTGAATAAGTGTTGGATCCCATGAGGACTAAATTCATACACATTTCTCATAGAACATGTGGCTCTACTAGAAAGAAATATGTGTTATTCTAGGTGGCCATGAAATATAAAGATCTCACATGGATAACAAGTTGTATTATGCTAGGTTCTATAAAATATAAAAGGTTCTACATGGCTAGAAAGTTGTATTATGCTAGGTTCCATGAAATATAAAAATATCTACATTTATAAATAGATATATTATACTAGGTTCAATGAAATATAAAGGGTTTCCATGAATCACACCATATCAAAATCTGATATTTTCTAAGTGAATCACAAACTAGAAAGCACGCGCGCTATAAGGACCATGTTTCACTAGGTGAGCCCTCAAGCAAGGTAGAAAAATGATAAAAACACTAGGTCTAGTGAGGTTAATTTTTCATGTGTGCACCCATGTCAACCATACCAATATTTATACTCCCTGATAACCTTGATAAGGTGCTACAAAATTATCAAAATTCTATGCTAATGCAACACTAAGTTCAGCCTCTATGAACAAAGTGAAGCAAAATAATGCCAACTCACCTAATGGAAACAAGATAAAGTAAAACACTTAAGGGGTGTTGTAAGAAAAATACCACAAAATGTGAACAAAAGGAAAGTGGATTTTCTCAATACATGAATGGTCATACATTAGAGAATATTGCACATAACATCACCACTAAGAGAAGACAAGTTGTGGAACAAAGGATCACACTTTAGGGAATACTAGATATAGTAGTTCCACTAAAGGGAACATCATATGCCATGAAAAAAAATAATATCACCACCAAAAAGACACTCACATAAATCAATAAATCCACACTTTGATTAACAAGGTCACACTTCTTAGGAGATTTGTACCATAACTACTAAAAAGAAACCATTAATGACTGGGGGACTATATGCCCCCCTTAAAATGTTAGTGTACCTACTACACTAACATTTTAAGGAGATATAAAAGGATCTCAAGAAGGAATACACCTAGGACAAAGGCTACCTAACCATTTTCCCCACAAGTGTAAGGATAAAGGTGAGCCAAATTGATTATAACATGTTGCTCCTTATAAAATGACATAATTGTAGAAAGACCAATTTATTCCCCCATGCATAGTAGGGAGTATGTTATGATACTACAATTACCACATGGCAACAAGAAAAGTGCATGAATGTTAATCTATATAATTTTTTTCAATTTGATCCATGTATGGGTCGAGTTCTTATCATTTCTTCTTTAAAGCACATCATTCATTCATGTGGTGTCCACATAGTCTATGATATGCACAATAGTATATGTTTTCATTCTTTTTTTAATTTTTTTTCCATTTAGTCATAGGTGTTAGTTTAATTAAACCCAATTCTACAAGTTTATCTAATGTTTGTTTAGTCTTGGATATTAGATGTAGAAAAGATAACTTCTTAAGTTTATAAGGTTTGTTTTTCTTACTTGGTTGACTGAATGTTTGATGTGAAGGTGGAGGATCTTGGTAACCTAATCCTTTAGTATCTTCTAATGGTTTTTATTTTAAAATATGATGGATTTCATGCTCATTCTTTATGTCACATCCTTGTTTTCTCAAAATCCTAAATCCTTGTCCATAATACTACTCTAGGTTAATGGGTGTGTTGGTGACTGTGTTCTCATAAGATGGACGGGCATGAATAGGCATTTTTTCATTGTGAGTGTGGTTCATAAATTATTCCATGGTTATTGGTTGAGGTATATCTTGTTATTTTGTCTCAAGATGTAAATGGTTGAAATTGTAGGAAGTGTTGGTTGTTGACATGGGTTATTAAGCCATTGCATTGAAGGATAAAATGCTACATTGTTTTCAAGGTTACACAAGGATTTTTGTATGAATTCATGTATGCTCTCTTTATCTTGACTTAGGACCTCAAAAACACTTGTAATAGGAGATAAAGTATCATGATTTTCATTATCATAATTAAGGTCATCACCAAACACATAGCTTGAAAAATCAACCAAAGATTTCAAGGACATCCATTTTTTTCCAAAACATATATCCATTATCCAATTTTACAATGGGGTTCAGAATGTTAAATCTCAAGTGAACAGTCAAAAAAAAAATTTAGAAAGAGGATCCTAAGAGTATTTTGTTGCAGAAATTTTACTTATGCCCAAAAAATGGGATAGGGTCACCCAAGGTCATTTGAGTCTTGGTCAAGGTTTCTAAAAGTTCCAAGTTTGACTATATATTATATTGCTTAAGAATGTTGATTCTATTTTAAAATAGTTGTAACATTAAATAAATTTCTAGAATTATCTTAATGTATCCCAATTTGATGAAAAATATATGAAATGATGTTGAAGATGTTTAATCAAGTTGTGAATGTAAAATTTTTATCCAAAATGCCATAATTTACTGATTCTGAAATGCAAAGACCTAAAATTGATGATTTTGATGTAATATTGAATCACAAACAATGCACTTTCTTTCACATTTGTGAACTATATTAAAAATGTCTAAAATCATAATTATTGATTCCAAAATAGAGATCTATAAGTCCAAACAAACTAAGTAGACAAAGATAAGCAACTATGAAAACATTTGCAGATGCACCTTTAAAATGACAAGGTTGCCTAGGGGCATCTAAGTCCTTGTTTAGGGTTCAATAAACTAAAAACTTGAATGTCCAAGTTATTATTTAAGGTTTCCATTCATGTTTCAAAATAGTTTTGACAGTGACTATTTTCCAAAATTTTCTACTGTAATGCAAATGCAAATGTATGACAATTTTGGAATAAAATAACACTTTTTTTAATGTAATTTTGAAATGAAAATCTGATCTAAATAACTAAAACACACCTTAATGCAAGCTATGATGAAATATGGATGATTTTTTTTATATTTTTATGACTTGTATGATGCAAATATGAAACCCTAAATAAGAAATACAAGAAAAAATGATGCAAAACCTAGAACTAGGGTTTGAAATACTACCAAATCAAAAAGATATGATTTAAAATGTTAGATTCACCAAAATGAAATATATGGAAAAGGGGAGGGGATTCAAAGTTTAATGTCTAAACCTAGTATTTATTTCTCCCCTTTTCAAGGTTTCTTTAGAAGAAAAAACAACAAGGCTGATAGATTGACTATCAACCATGAAGGTGAGCGAATCAAGTCTAGATTTGTATTCTTAAGGCCTTGAAAATAGATTGGAAATTATCTAAAATGATTAAACTTGTTGAACTATATGACCTAATGTGTAAAATACAATATCCTAAAGATGAATAAACTAAAATGTTAATTTGTATGTGGATTTGGGAGAGGGGGATTGATGTTTACTTGTCACTAAAAGTTGGATTCAACATACCAAGAGGGACTCAGACGCTTAGGGGTGTATGGGTTCTTGATGAGGGGTCCTAAAACTGATTTGGGTTCCTCAAATGTTGGATCTAGTATTATGGTTCCTAGCTATAGAAATGTCAGAAATTCATCAATAAATTTTGTAATTGAGTTTTTTACGGATTGACAACTTTTAGGACTTGAAATGCAACAATCGACAATTTATCTTCAATCCTCCTTCAAAACCTGAGATGTGCACATTCACAAAGAGAATAAATGTTGGGCCATTTTAGGGGCTTCTTCAGTCAAACCCTATGTAAGTGTTTCCACTTCCATAATGGAAATGTCTTGATGAGAAATGGATAATTGAAAGGAAGGAATGATGAAATCACATAGTGCTACAACTCACCACCCTTCAATGGGTTCCTTGAAGGATTTAAGTCATGCACATCACCTCAAGGATTTAGATCTTTCTTTCCTAAATTATTGAATTATTTGGAGACCTACAAAAAAATTTAGCATTCACAAAACATGAACATGGACATACATAAACTCGAACATGAAGTTAGGATCTTGAATTTCTGCAATAAAGCTCTGAAATGATGCTCTTCACTTTCTCTTGACAATAGTATTTTCTCTTGAATTCTTGTTATTTATTTTTAGATTTTAAATGATAAAATAACTAGGTATTTATATGCAATTGCACTAATTTCTTGAAAATTATATTAAAAAAGATGACACTTAAAAATTAAATTTTGGTTGTAATATACCAACAACATATTTGAATTTGGTTCCTAGTAGGGGAATATGGGTCTTGGACCAAATATCTAGGACACACTTAGTCAAGATTAAAAAATTAGTTATTTTTATTTATTCAATCCTTGTGACCCTTTAGAAAATGGTAAAATTTAGGCCTTGGAATGCATAATTTAGGAAATTATGAGCTTAATTAATTCCAATAATTTAAGCAAAGCAAAACATAATGTGAAATTGTTAAGGGTAAAAATTTATGACACTACAGTAATTTTTAAGTCTTGTGCCATTGGCATATCCTATTATTTGGTTTCCATCTAATTGTCTTAACCTCACCACTCCTGACTCCTCAATTTCATGTATATATTATGGTCCTAACAACCTTACCTTTAACTTAACTTGATTTTTTAATTTACTATCATATAGTAAGAGTAGATCCCCTATTGTAAAAGTATTAGTGTAGAGGTTTCTATCATGCCAAGCCTTATGTCTTTTCCTTTCTACTTGATGATTGTATAAGTCTATGAATCTATTCTTATCCATTTTTTCTAGTTCTTCAATCCTTTATGCTAAGGACTCATCGTCATCCAACTTAGGAACTATTAATTTCATTGGAATTGTAACATTAATTCCATAAAATAATTGAAATGGTGTAAAATTATTGATCTTTTTATAAGATGTGTGGTAGGCCCAAAGTACTATGATTGTCTCGATTTCCTAGTTTGACCTATTTCTATCATATATTTTAGTAAGTGTTGTCCCAATTATCATATTCATAGCTTCACTGGCTCCATTTTATTATGGATGGTATGGTGATCTTTTATTATGTATGATCATAAAACTCTATAGAAGCTCCATAATCACTTTATTAACAATTTTTTTTCCTTGGTCACATACTATAGTTAATGGGCAATCATACCTAGTGATTATATTATGATATAATAATCTTGTGGAAGTTTTTTTGGTACAATCATTAGTAACTTTCACCTCTTCCCATTTTATTAACTATTCTACACCTATTATTATGAATATCACTCTTGAATGTTTAGCTTGTGGTTCAATGGGTCTTATAAAGTCTATTTCTAGTTTTTTGAATGGGATTTGTGCTAGCATTGGTTTCAAGAGCATATTGTCTCTTATGGTAGGTTTACTCACCCTTTGACATATGTCATAGTTCTTTTCATATTCTTTTGCATCTTTGTGTAGGGTTGGCCACTAAAGTCTGGCTAGTTGAAACTTCTTAGCTATTGTTTTTCCATAATTGTTCCATCCTTCTCTTCCTTCATGTGCCTAATTGAGGATGGATCCTATTTCATGTTCAAAAACAACTCTTCTTATAATTTTATCTCATCCTATCTGATGAATTTATTCTTCTATTAACGTATATGGTAGAGACTTCTCCAGTAGAGATTCTTTACCTTGCAGTGAGATGTATGTGGGAAACTCCCCTTTAGATAAGAGTATATTAATATCATGTAGCTCCTCTAGTACTGCATTTATTCTAAATATATGTGCACCAAGTACATCTTCTAGATTATTTTCTATTTCTCCCCCTATTTCAATTCTTGATAAGTAATTAGGCCCTTGATTGTGTTTTCCTAGTTTTACCATTATCTTAAAATCAAATTATTGTAACAAGAGTAACCATCAACATATAATTCCTTGTAAGATGGGTGTATTAATGAAGTACTTTAATTATTCATGATCTTTACAAAAATTAAATGGCATTGAAAGTAGATAGTGTTTAAATTTTTTTAATGCATAAACCATATCCAAGGCTTCTCATTTTGTAGTGGTGTAATTTTTATTTTCCTTATATAATTTTCTACTTGTAAAGGCTATTAGATTATACTTATTGCATGTGGTTTGGGTCAATAGTACTCCTATGGAAATTATAGATGCATCTACGTGTACATGGAATGGTGTATTTCAGCCTAGGAAGATTAGTATAGGTGCCTCTGCAATTTTTTTCTTTAATGTGTGAAATGATTGTTGACATTCCTTATACCACTTAATAATTCTACTAGATTTCTTCTTTAGTAGTTCCTCCATTGGTGTAGCTATTTTGGCATGACCCTTTGTTATTGGTAAAAGGATGGAGACCCTCTTCCCAATTTGGATTCATTGGATTAAAAATGACCTCAAGAACCAATTGGCTACAAACCTATTGGGGGGAGCTAGAATGGTGGATCAAATTCATAATCCAATTATTTAGGGGAGTGAGACCTTGATTGATGATGTGAATTTGAATGAGTAATTTCTATGACCAATGACATAATGAAAGATAACTCCACCCGATCCATATGAATTCAAGGAATATTTAACCAACTAAGCATTAATCATAATAAGATCATTCACTATAAACAAATACAAAGAATCCATTAAAACTAGCATTATAAATCATGAAAGCTTGAAAACTATATAATATAAGACATTGAAACTTATCCTATTAGGGGAGTGGTGTCACATTGATGTAGAATGATGACCCTTTCCAAATCCCTTGGATAATGAGCTTATTTCAATCAATTTTATTGAAGAAAACTTATGAAACTATTGATAGATGTGTATGAAAACATGATTTAAAGATAAATTAATATGATGCAAGCTATTTTAACATGATTTATGCTAAGATTATTGATATGGGTGTATGAAAATCTAATCTAAATGTATGCAATCTTAAAAATATTAAAACCCTAAATAACAAATAAGCTAAATGTATGCATCTATGCTATCATGGAAACTAAGATAATATGCAAGTAAATAAAGATAAAATAATGTTAAATGTGAGTGCAAGTGAAAATTATTTTAACAACATAAGTTTGATGTTAAAAGATGGATCCATTTGTCTCCAAATAGTGCTTTATTTATAGGAGAGAAAATGAAAAATGAAGGGATGAGATTGAAAAATCTAATAAATGGTCAGAAAAGAAAGAAGATGGAGGCATGGATCATGGATTCTCATCAACGGGTGAGAATGCAAGATGATATTTAATCAAGGGCTTACATCCATCCAAACAAACACATTTTTAACCTATAAAAGAGGTCTCAAGTTAACTTGCACAAGAAGTTTTGAGTTAACTTGCACATGAAGTTTTGTAAGAATATTCCCTTTTTCAAATAAGTGAAGAGAAAGAATATTCTTTGGAATATTCTCATGGGTGAGGAAATAAATATTTTGCAAATTAAAACAAAGTTTAATTGTGCAAAAGGGGAAGGAATATTCCATGAGAATATTCTCCTTTTAGAGGACTGTGCAAAGGAGGAATATTCCCTTGAAAGTGGAAGAATTAGTAATTTGATAATTAAAAAAAAGTTTCAATTATGAAAATTAGGGGAATTATATGATATTAATTAAATAATTTATTTAATGGAGATCAAATGAAAAATCAAAGGATGAGATTGATTTGATCTATCAATGGTCACAAATGAAAGGAGGATGAAACATGGATCAAGGATTATCATCAATGGATGAGAATCAAAGATCACGTGGATCAAGAAAAGATCAAGGGCTCACAATCATGCAAACAAAAACACTTTGCAATAACTTTAAAAAGTTGTTTCAAAATTGTTTGGAGTAATCATTACCTTTTTTTGAGGAAAATAGGAGAATATTCCTTTGAAATATTCCCTATGCAAATGGATGAGAGGGAAATTAGCAATTTAGTTAATTAAAACTAAATTTGAATGTGCAAGATGAGGAATATGAGGCTATTCATTAAATTATTGATTTATTTAATGAAAAGGAGATGCAAATATGATATTTAAATAAATAGTTAAATAGTTTGGGTTATTTAATTAAATAAGAGGACTTAGAGTTAAAATTAAATAATTTTTATAATTTAATTAAATCGGATGAAATGTCAATGTGAGAGGGGGTAAATTAACCCAAATAGGTCAATTATATTACTAGGTGAAGATGAGGAATTTAATTAAATAATTAGGCTTATTTAATTAAAAAAGTGAAAAAAGGATGGGTTTGAGGATGAAATGATACTAGTTAGCCAATGTGATCCATCGAGACATTTTTTAGGTGTCTACATTTTTCCCCTCTTTGAAGCAATGTACTTGTTGCATTGGTTCAAAGACTAATGTTGATTTTGATGTAGAAACAAATATCGATGATATCTTTGAGATGTTGATAGCCATGCTAAAGTTGATTGATCTAATTGATTGATTGATAATATTTTTGAGGATTCACAACAATGAAAGGATTGTGTTGAATAACATGAGGATTGATAGGGAATGATATATCCCAATGATAGTTGATTTGATAGATTTTATCAAGATTTTCTAGAAAGACTAGGAACAAAATTTGTTAGATGATTTGATATTGATATGATTGAAAGATGGTTGGTTACCCCTTTGAGAGATTGATTAGAGAATAAATTATTCTGATCAGGCTCACGATAGGTGAAAATCAGACTTATGCTTGAGATGCTTGAGATTTTATGTTTCTTTTCAATCAAATATCTATAAAGTTTTACATTTTTGAGTTGAAGATGATATAGATGACCCATTGTGCCTCAATGAAAGAGGGATTTTTGGTAAAGAGGATGAAAAATAGTTCCTAGAAATCTTATATTTTGATGTAGATAGATTTCATGATGTATAGACAGTCATCGACTATGGGTAGCCTCATGTATATATTGATGTATCAAATATGTTTGACACTTGGATATAATTGTTAGTAAAGATAGAAGAATAAGAAGAATAATATGGATGGATTGACCATTGATTTTGAAAGATTGATTGCTTCAAAATATCCATTGAGACTTTATTAGAGAGATTGATGAGAAATGCATGATGATGATGATGATGATGATTTGTTCATATCTTGGGATCATGATTTTCTATTGTTCCTTATTGTTTGATATAACACATAGACATGATGCATCAAGGTATTGATAACCAGGAGGGTGTTGTATCTAGTGTAATGTACTTTTCCTCCACAAATAGATAGGATAGTTCTTGTTCACATCTTGACATATGGAAACCTCATTGGAATGTAGTTTAGTAGCTCAAAATATATTGGACCAAAGAATACGCAATAGTCAACAATGTACTCCAAATAACTTCCCTACACACAACTAAGCAAGTATGCGCCAAGATTATTTTACAAGAATACCCACAAGCACAACAAATGAAAGATAATGATCGATGCCCCATTCCTTTCTCTCTAAATCATCTTGGCATACATCATCGAGAGGTCCTCAGAATGGGTCATTAAGATAAATCATAAGAAAAGATCAAAGACAAACAATCAGTGCTATCTATATCTCTTGCCAATTTAAATTTAGCTAAGGTGATTTTTTTATACTGATGCCCATCACAGGAAGGATACATCCTAAGACTTGTTGATCAGGTGTTTTGGTTAGGATGAGGTGTGTGATAAGTCGTTGATACAAACTTCACTGACTTGTTTACCTATGATCTAGAATTTAGATTTTGACAAATGGGTTTTCACTTTATGACTCGCTATAATTTTTCTACTTTTTTTGACAAAGGTTTAAGGTGATGATTGATTTATTATGGATGGAGGTTTATTGCAGGTGAAAGAAAGATGAGATGGATGGTTTTGGATTTTCTAGAATATTTTAATGTTTTTGGTATTTTAAAAATGTTTTGAGGATTTTTTGGTCTTTTTGAAAGATTATGTGAATGTTTATGTTTTTGGATTATTTGAGGTTGTTTAGGTTTTTCCATAATATTTGAGGCTATTTAGGTCTTTTGAATACTTTCCAATGTTTTTGTGTTTTCCATTTTTTATGTTTTTGGCTTTGTGATATTTTGAATTTTTTGGGATTTTCTGATATGTGTATGTTTTAGGAGTTTTGGAATATTTGAATGTTTAGGGATTTTCTGAGTTTTTTGACCAAGAACCTAACCTAAAATGCCTATCCTAGGGGCCTCGAGGGCTGATCAAAGATAATCCTTGCCTACGTTATACACGTAGAGACCACATAGTTCGAGTAACTTGACTTATTAAAGATGAGATATGAACAATTAATGGAATGTTAGTTTATTATGAAGGACTCCTAAAGGATTGACCTAGGGTGTCTTGGGGGCACATCAATGATGGCCCTACTTATGTTCAAGCTCAGAGACCCATAGTTTGACAAGGGAACTATTTTTGGATTTTTAATTTTTAACCTTTTTAGGGATTTTGATGTGTTTTGCATGTTTTGGATATTTTGCACAATGTTGATGAGTTGGATATGGATATTTGATGATGATATCAATGATCAATTTTGGATTTTATCAAAATCCAAGTTTAGGAGTTATTGATCTAATTAATGAATTGATGATGATAACATTGTTGAGGATACACAATGATGGAACCCCTTGAAATTTGTTCCATCCTCAAGATTTTGACGAGTCTACGAAGTTGTGGGTTTTTGTCTCCTACTAGTGCAAAGGGTTTTAGGTTTACTCTGGTATTATATGAAAAACCCCTGGAGTTTATGTCCTTGTCTTTGTTTTTTTTTTGGTTGACTCCTTCTACAGGTCATAGGTCTCTCCAAATTATAACTTTTGACATCAAATATCGTTGAGTGACCAAGCCTCTGTTTTGGTTTTACTAGCTAATCATGTTGGATTATTATTTGGTGGTTATCCTTAGTCGAGCTAGATATTTCCCATCAATAAATATCTTAATTCCTTATGTTGTGATCATGGGCTAGTCGTCCTAGGATAGGTCCCTTTTAGGATTAACTTTTTTACATGTGCAGGTCTAGGAGCTCCTGTGTGTCATGCGATCGATGAAGAAAATATGAACCATCGTCCGCCTGCCTGCCCTATTTTATCTTGAATTCTTTTATTCATTAGGGCTCATGGGAAAAGGACATGTTTTTCTAATGATTAGTGGGCCTGACATCATTGAGGAGGTGTACAAGTGTTTTCTAAAGCTAAATCAACAGTTGATGATAATTGAAGTGGCATCTGGGTCATTCCTCATGGACTTGTCTATTTTTCTTGGTTATTGAAGTGACCATGTAGGCTAGTGGGTGATTTCCACCTATCTTATCTATGATTAGTCTAAGAATTAGTATTGTCGAATTCCATCTTGATTTATGGTTGATTATAGGTGATGTGGATCAACCTGGACTACTCCTCGCCATCCCATGTGGGCCCCATCCTCCATGCCAGTTTCTCGATGAGGAAGCAGATGTTTGCCATGTGGAATACATTTTAACAACATGGAGGGTAACATGTGTGTTGCTAAGGTCCATATATCATGCGTGCCTAAAGATATTTTAATTTGAGCCCTTGATATTGTGCAAGAAATAAGATTGAAGCTAGCTAAGTAGTGTGTATGATGATGCCACCAAATTCAATCTCAGTCGCTCGTTGTCCTCTCGTTGATAAAATTTGCACATGACTTATGGATCGCGGGGGTAAGGGAAGACAAACACATGGATTGGTATTAAAAAGACAAAGATATGGTAGAGCTTGCATGTTATGAACATTTTATTCCATGTGGTCTCCTATCATTGGGCAATTGTTTTGGCTATGTACAGTCAGATGTTTCATAATAAGCTAATTAAATATGGATCGTAGATCAATCAACTAGTTGAATAAATTAACGGTCAGTATTCAAAACAAAGTTAATAGCAATAAATTCATTATGGTTCATGCGAGGGAGTCTTAATAACTAAAAGGACATTGAGCTACCAAAGTAAGGAATTGCATGATTATTAATATTTGCATCAAAGACATAATTCAGTATTACAAGTACACTCAATACACTCCAGGAGCTAAGAATATGGTCACTCAACATTTTCTCACATCAAAACTAGGGATGTCAATTTGCATAAAAATAGTAAGTCAATTATCATTTTCCTTTTGGCATTACTGAGAGGTTTTGTTTTCTCAAATTTAAGTCTATTAGGGTTTTTTCTTGGTTCGGCTGTTAAGTTTAATGTTCATAAAAATGGATTTCATTAATTTTGAATTTGAATAATTCATGTCAAACCCTTACAAAAGTCATAAGCCTTTCTTAGTTAGACCAAAAAACCCTATTTGATTATATTTCTTGCATTTTGGCCCCTAAAGAAAAAACATCTAGATCCAAAGGGGAGGTTTTTTTTCCCAAGAGACCTTTGAATAAAGACCTTATGGATCAGTTACCACCTTCCACTAGCGATAAACCTAGAGTTCAATTGATTCCCAGGGGACCACAAATATCATAACGTCTATTTCACAAAACAGGTTCTATTAAAGATGCTAAATTGCCCTATACTGGATGGGAATTGTTTTATGGTTGGTTCAAGAATAGAAACATGGGTGTCCTAGTGGAAAACCCTTGGAATTGTGATCTAGGAAAGTTAATTGTGCCAAATATTTATATGGATGTTGACTTGTTGAAGGAAATAGCTGCTAACTATGACCCAATCATGAGGACTATTAGAACCTTTGATGGAAAATAAATGGTTAGAATTACTAAGGAGGAATTGGGTCTTATTTTCAAGCTCACTAAATGGAGTGATGAAATGTGTAAGATAAATGAATAAGCTCTTAGACAAGAGAATGATAATACCAAGAATTCATTTAGGGTCCACATTTTACCAAGATTTCTAGAAAAAATTGAAAGACAAGAGATTGTGATAGGATCACATGATAAGGAGCCTTTCCCTGTCAATTATTTTGTTCCATATTTCAAGAGAGCTTTCTATTCCATTTGTCAAATAATTGGTTATGATCCTATTTCTAGAATCCCAATGGCTTGGATTTATATGGTTCCCCATATCTAGCATCCCCAATATTGTGCAATATATGGTTATGTAGGATTTATATATAAAAGAATGCATGAGGGGTTGGTTAGATTAAAGAAAGGAGAATCTAGGATAGGATGTAGCTGGTACTCACTGCTAATGCATATTTTCTTTCGAGAGAAAGGCAGGTGATTGGGATCTTCCTGTGCAATGTTGGACCACTATTTTGGACAAGGATGATAGGGTGTATGATTATGTCACTTTCCAGAATTTGGTTTCTTCTGAATTGAAAAATAATTTGATTGTGAGGTTGCCTAGAGTTTCTGTTTCTTTACATGACTTCTTGAGATAAAAGGAAATAAGACCTGAGATAGGCATTGAAGATAACTAGGGAGATGTTATTTCACTCCCAAGTTTTTTTTTTTAAGAGTATATGGTTCTAAGGTAGCACCTCATTTGTTGCCAAGGTTTGTGCCTGAAAGAATAGGTTTCCTAGTGGTTATGTGGCAATTAGAAAAGGTTGAGAATGAAAATTTGTTAAATCAGGGAAAGGGGACTTTATTTCCTTTAAAAACTTGTTTTTTCAATTTATGATGACTAAAGGAGGTTGGAATAGTATCATTGAAGTGCTCAAATGATACTGCATGAAAAGGACAATTGAGAGGGTCAGATATGATCCTGAAGGCTTTATGGCCTAGTTGAATGAGAGAAAAAAAAGCTACATGTACACATTTTCCATTATCTAGAGGATGTAATAAGGAATATATCTGACAGTGTGGAGCAAGAAAATAGGTTGGTGAGGTGGATTGCATTAAAAAATATGCAGAGGAAGATAAAGCAGAAAGTGCCTAATTTTAGGATCTCCCTGAGGCTAAGAACATAATTCAAAAGGTGGAGCATGTTACAAGAAATTTTGATTCAATAGTAGGCCACCTTGAAACTAAAGGTGTGGTTAGAATAGATAAAGGGAAAGCTCCAATTGCTGAAGAAAAAAGTGGAGAAGGAATTTATGCTATTGAAGGGGAGTCGACATCACAAGTCCTTAATGAACCAAAAATATTTTTTTTCATAAGAAAAAAGGGTAGAACAAAGAAATATGATGAACCCTGTGCTCCTGCTCAGCATCAGGAACATAGACCTCCTTCTCCTATTCCACAAGTGTCTCCCCTATCTCCACCAAGGTTGATAGAGTCTAAGAATGTGGATTTTGATTCTCCACCATCTAGTAAAGTACCACCCAAGGAGCCACCATTAAAAAATAGAAAATTGTGACCACTAGTCTAGTGGATTATGATGATGAAGGCTTTGATGATGATATTTGGGAATCCAAGCAAGAAATATAGGAAGCAGTGTTGACTAATTTTGTAGTAGGGGAAACTAGTCAATTGGGGAAAAGATTAAGTAATATTGATCTCAGAGGGGTAAATGGGAGTGATGACATGAGATTTGAGGCATGTACCGAATTCTTGGATGATGACTCATTTGTGAAGACTCAAGATTTTATGGAATTTTCCTATAGGGCTAAACGAGATGAGTATGTAAAATTTTAGCTATGAAGAGGAGCCTACATCTAGAGTTTCCTAATGTTGTCATTCAAAAAAGGGTATTAAATGAGATGAGAGCCAAGTTTCAAAAAATGACTGCAAAGGAAGGTCGAGAATTGGTGAGAACAAGTGGTATCTTGTTGCTACCAAAATGGGATCTAGCCTCATCCATTTCTTTTGACACAATCAAAAAATGTGACGTGCCACTTTATGATATAGAGGAAGAAGTTGCACATGCATTACAAGGGTCTTCTTTCAATGATGAGTGGGAATCCTTGGCTATTTGGTCTTTAGCCCCAAGCACAAGAAAACCAGACATCGATGAGCATCCACCTAATTACAAAGGAGGCCTAATAATGAAGAGAGTGTCAGAAACATTGGCCTTGGAAGCTACAAATTTGTCTATTCATGTTGCACAATTCACCAGGGCTACTATGGAGTCTGGGATAGCTAAGAAGGATAAACTTAGAGCATAATTGAACAATTTGTTGGTCAAGTATGGAAATCTTAATATAATATGCAATTACATACAAAGATAGCATTGTTAGAGGATGTAATGCAAAATTTTCAACTTGGAAAGATCAAACAAGATGATATTGACTCTCCCATTACTATACAAGAGGATATATCCCTTGAAATTATAGATGATGTAATTACTTCATGGGAAATTATGCCATATAATATGGAAAATGTTCCTATTCCAATAATAGAACCCAATATATCAAAAGGGTAACATGATGAAGGGGATGTCAAAAAGGAAGAGTTTCTTAGACAATTAAGTGAATATAGGGAAAGGTGTCAAATTCATGATGAAGATACTTTTAAGAGAAACATGAGGATTGTCACAACAATCTTGGAGCATTTGAACAGAAAAGTGAACAACAAACTAAATAGTATTCACTATAGTTATTCATCCATGGTTGATGCCATAAGAATGTTTGATATCAACAGAGAAAAATCCATCCCACTTATGGAGATTTGGATCCATAGAAAAAAAGACTTGACGTTGATTGGGATTGGGGTTAAGCAAGATCTTAATCCACCTTAGAGGTTTAAACCTATTTTTCATTTGGTAAATAAGATTGAGGAATACAGAGGGAATGTTGAAACATTGGAGAACAGGATAAGGGAATCGGTGAAATCTTTCCATGAATCTTATCATGGAATTCTCCCATCTATCTTAAGGAGTGATGGTAGCATTAAGAATTTGTAGGAATGGAGAAGTGAAGTAAATAGTGTTATTTCAGATCAAGCTATAAAAATTTGTCAGAAATTTGATATGGACACATTAACAGTGAATATTGATATGTTAGTCCATGTTGAGACTGTATTGCTAGAATTTGATAGGGAAGCTAACCAAATTATCACCAAATATGCACCCTATAGACAAAGGGCTATAATGAAGTAATGAATTTTGATTGACCCATAGAAGAATAATTCCTAGCATGGAAAGGAAGATATTTGGAAGGAGTGGGGATTTTACACTAAGGATGGAAAGTTAATGATTTGAAATTTTGAGGTCTGCAACCGTGGTGAATAACAGACATATGGGAATGCCATATATAGTCTGGATTTAGTAAAAAATAGGATTATGTCAAATTATGGAAAATATAGTGCATCTTATTCAAGGTTGATTTGATGATAGGGCTGCAAATGTGGTCTTACCTTTTGTCTTTTTCTATATTCCTCATTCTTTTCCTTCTTTTCATTTTGGTGTGTTGGCACAATTTTTGAGGTAACTTATTAGTTGAACCCATTTTGAAGATTGGACCTGATCTCCTGCAGTGAATAAGGACTAAATTCATTTCTTCACATGTCCCCACCTCTTGGAGTATGTTGTAACTGAATGAAAGAATATTTGATGTGGCATTCCAATAGGGTTTTGATGTGTGTAATTTTTGGCCTAAGCCTTGTTTTTGCTCCTTCATTTCTATAAGAAGGAATTCAGGGCCAAGAATTAGGGTTTCATTGTTTTATGCAATTGACACAGTGAATTGTAAGAGATATACTAAGTATTTTTTTAGATTTTTTGTCTTAATTTTGAGAGTTCATAATTTTGTATGTAGTTTGGATAACATCAAAGCAAAATATATATTGAGAAATACCAATTTAATGGCTATTGTGTCTCCTTACGTTCATTTTATGAGTTATGAATGAAAGTAATCCAAGATGTCTTTTATTTGTCTCCATTGTTTATTAGTGGATGTTTGATTTCATTCTTGCTTATTGATTCAATGAATTAATGTAAATGCTTGGATGAGATTAATAACTCATAAGAATCAAGTGCTAGGATATTGATAAGTAGTATTAGTCATGAATGTAATAGGAGAATGTTGTAATGTAATATCTCTTTAAATTATATGTTTCTATTCATGAATTTCTATCTGATCATATAGGTTGGTTATGACTTTGTGCTCAGGATAAAGGCACCAGTTCGTGTAAAGTATTCATGATTCATTTTCTATGTTGACTCATCAAATAATCACTTTTATTTTACAAACTCTTGTATTTACTATTGTAGTTATTTCATGTTACAGTTCCACCTTCTCATGTTTTAAGTATAATATGTTGATGAATGACCACCAACTTATTTAATGTATTAGAATCTTGAGTAGCTTAATAAGAAGTATTTGTTATTGGCAATGTATTTGATTATAATTGTATGAATTCATAAGTATGCATTGTGGGATAACCCTCCCAGGTTTCACAGAGCCTGAAGTGTGGGGGTAGAGGTTTTGCAGATTCCACTTGTTCGTTGGCCAATCCCTTTAGAATATTGATTATTGGAAATGGTAGAGTCCATAGGTATTTCTAGAGATGAGTTTGGTTCTTAAAAAATAACCAATAGATTGGCAGGTATGTGTAGAATCATGATCGGCCAAAAAGTGGCAATCTGAAAAAAGTTGTGTTTTGCATCGACCCAAAAACGCGAAAATCTTGAGTTGAATTTTTTCTAGCTTGGGTGTCAGTACATTGCTCCAAATAAATGCCCAAGGCAAGAAGTAAAAATCAGATATCTGATCCAAATCGTATATTTGATTTGAATTAGCTATAAATACAGTGGCATTTTAAAATCATTTATCATTTTAAACAACTAAGGGTGCACAGTGAGAGTGACTTTTGGATATCAAATATCTGATTTGAGCAAATATCTAATTTCGAAGGTAATGTTTTGGTATTTTTTTGTTTTAATCAATTTTCCTATTAGATTTATATAATTTTAAGTAGTTTTTTATGGATTTTTATTAAAAAGTAGGGTTTTTTATTGATTTTTATTAAAAATTAGAGTTTACAATGGATTTTTATTAAAAATTAATGTTTTTTTTGGATTTTGATTAAAAACTAGTGTTGTTTATGTATTTTTATTAAAAACTAGAGTTTGTTATGGATTTTTGTTAAAATGTAGGGTTTTTTGTAGATTTGTTTTAAAAACTAGAGTTTTTTTACAATAATTTCATTTATATTATGTAATTTCAATTAGACTAATTAGTTTTTAACTTTAATCAGGTATTATGGCTGAGAATGAAAATGAACAAATACCAAACGCTCCACCACCTCCACATCCATCAATTGAAGACTTAATTGGTGAAAAATTGGAGCAATTGAGGGGCATTTGTGATGTTTATAGGACAATCCCTCGATTCTCCAAGATGACAAACACATTGAAGGAAATAATTAAACATATAGAAACCCTCTCCACCCAACATAATGCCTTTCATTCATGGTGAGAAGACATGAGGGAATATTACAAATGTGGATTGTCTTACAATGATGTGAAAGATCTCCAAATAACAAAAGCCCAAATAGCCTCTTTATTCATTAACCCCCACACCGGTTTGCTAGTTAATGTTAATAAACCAAAACTTTCTATAAAATGGTGCATGAATAGGGACATTGTAGATAAATTTTAGGATTGTCAAATACCATTTTACTTTATTAAAAAATTATATGTTGAGTTTTTGTTAGAGCATCATGTCAATTACTTTGACATTAAACCCTTCTAGGGCGTTGGTGGAGGTATGCCCCAAGATAGACCAGGGGTAGTTAGAGTAGTCTCATTTCCATATTTTCCCTTTCCTCCCCTTCCTCTGCCACTTCCAATATATCATCCACATATTATCTAGGATGCAACCACATAGACTATTTAGGCTATTCCTTGTTTGAGCGATCATTTGGTTTCACATGCTTCTATAGTAGCTCAACCACATTTTGGTGATGTTGGTGATTGCTCAAGTGTTGTTGCATCATCCTCCTCAGGTCCACATATTTGTGTGCCATATAGTTCCACTATGTGCCACTAGATATGCTTGGGTCCTCTTGTACAACCTGTTGAGCATCCCTTGGACACTTTTGATTATGACCTCCATGATGTGGACATTATAGATCAAACGTAAGGGATTGGAGTACACCCTACAAAGTCCTCTCTTGCTAGAGAGGGGGATGTTGGAATAGTGACACAGGTAAGATTTAAGTTGTAAATTCATAACTTGCATTTGTTTTTAAATGAATATCAATAAGAGGTAGTATCAAGTACTAATATTTATTTACATGGGCTATTTAATTGTTGATGTTTGAGGAGGATCTCACATAGGTGACTGATAGCACCCTTAGAGCCATTTCATTTGGCCTCGACATGCACACAGTATATATTTTCACACTCACTCATTTATATTTTTTATTATATACTTTCTTGTCATTTAAATTGTCATTAATGAAATTATATAATAACTTATATGTTTATCTTATTTTCCTCTTGTAGGAAATACCTAGTACAAGCGAGGTGCAACCTTCTCTAGAATATGGAGGCACAAATTTAGATAAGGGGAAGGTAATTGAACTCAAATTGGATTGAAGTAATATTTTAAGATCTTATATTGATTATACATACATCAACATAGATTGGTAGTTTCATATGCACTTGCCATTTTTTATGTATAGGCAGTTATGAGCTATACATCATTATTGAAAAGTGTCACAATGCCTAAAGGAGTAGGTATTGGAACACCTCAAGGAGTAGGTGTTGAAACACCTCAAGGAGGAGGTGTCGAAACACCTGAAGGAGATAAAGAAAAATATTAGCATAAGGAGGTATGTGTTTATTTTATTTTGTGTTTGGTAAATATGTTCCTATTGCCAACAATTGTATGATAACTTGGATCAATTTTATGGTTTTTTTCACATATTTAGATTGACATTTCAAAAATTCATTTGGTTGGATCTTTGAGAGGGGCATATTCTAGGACTTTTGACCCTTTGAAGAGACGTATATTTTAGGTAATCAAGATTTCAATTTTAGAGTTCAATTAAAATTCAATGTATATTGATTTTGATGTTAATTATTCAATTTTAAATTATATAGTATAACTAATCTCAATTGTGCTTTAATTTTTTCTTGTGCAGCTACCTTCAAAGCCAAAGAGTGCTTCAAAGAGGCTCCATTTTGATGATCCATCAATAGTTTAGGATGAGATAGACATTTTGGCATGTAAATTTTGAATATATATTAGATGTCATATGCCACATTTTGTAAAACTTTGTTTGAGTTGGCGTTGATACCATTTTTGTTTATGTACATGCACTTGATTATTGGATAATTTGATATATAGAATTTGAGAATCAAAATTTAATTTGTTCCTCATGTGCATGATTAAAATCTTGATCAATGGTTAAATATCAATGTGCAATAGCATAAAAAATAATGGTTATATTATTTAGTTTATATTCATATCGCTAATTGCATTGCATTGCACATATTTCAAAATAAAAGCATTACTTCACATTGCATAACTAACAACTAAATGTGGATAGATGAAAAATTTTCAATTACAATATAATTTTTACAAAGTCAACCTAAGAAATTATGCAATTACTTCACATTGCATAACTAATAACTAGAAGTAGTTGTCAATTGCATTTTCTTGTCATAGAATTCTATGAGATCACATTTCTTTGAGGATTTTTTTCAAATAGTCCACTACCTTGTCTATGCTACCATATTTTTCACACATTTCTACCAAATCTTTTTATCAAACAATTCATTGGCCTGTTGCTATGGTTAAAAGCCTAAAAAAAGTGCCTTCAAACAAGCTATGGATTCTTGGAAAAATTCTATCAAAGCATAATAGTAAGAAATAGCATAGACAAGGTAATGAATTGTTTGAAAAAATTCCTCAAAGAAATGAGGTCTCATGGTGATGGAATGCCATGACAATCAAAATAAATTTTGATTCTCATGGAATTCCATCACCATGAGACCTCATTTCTTTCAGGTATTTTTTCAAATAGTTGACTACCTTGTTGATTGTCATGGCATTCCATCACCATGAGACTTTATTTCATTGGGGCATTTTTTCAAACAGTTCACTACCTTGTCTATGCTACCACATTTTTCATACATTTCTATCAAAGAATTCTATCAAAAATTTAATTGCCTTTCTGCTATGGCTAAAATCCTACAACAAGTTCTTTCAAACAAGATATGGATGCTTGGAAAGAATCTAACAAAGCATGATAGTAAGAAATAATATAGACAAGAAAATGAACTATTTAAATAAAATGCCTCAAAGAAATGTGGTCTCATGGTGATGGAATTCCAAGACACGAAAAATTGCTATAGATTTTCATGGCATTCAATCATCATGAGACCACCTTTTTTTGAGGCTTTTTATCAAACAATTCACTGCCTTGTATATGCTACCACATTTTTCATACGTCTACCAAAGAATTTTATCAAATATCTCATTGCCTTGATACTATGGATAAAAGACTAAAATAGGTGCTTTCAAACAAGTTATATGGATGCTTGGAAAATGGTGCAGGACCACCTTGTAAATAGAGGCTAGTTGATGGTTAGTTGATACAACCAAGGATGGAAAACCACTCAGTTTCATAATACAAGGGATTCCTAAACACCTTTCTCAACTTAACTCTCAGATCTCTTTAAAAAATCCTACAACTAATCATCATTCTAGACACTCATTTTAGTCCCCTTCAACATACGTCAAACTCACATAGGAATCCTTTGGAACAACTTTCACAAATCATGCAAACTACGCTGCTCAACCTAGCCAAATAGGCCAAATTTCCAAAGAAACCACCCTTGGAGCACTTCACATACCCTAAAAATTGTTGGGGCAGCACTCAACAGATGACAAGACCTCAAGTTTTCCCATTTATCCTTTGTAACTTTCCCTCTAAGACCCTATTCCACAAAACTCTCAAATTGCTCAAATTTGGCAAGGGTTTATTGAAAAACCTACTTGTAAACTTCCCCAGACTTTACCACAAATTCCAACACCCTTGAATAACCCTGTACAAGCTTAAAAGAATAAGAAAAGTGACTTACCTCAAACAATTCCCACTTTTACCCTCTCTAACCTCACCTTTTCATGCAAAAACACCCCAAATGTCATCTAGGGCATCACCAAAAATCATAATGTTGACCTCCCCTACACAAGAAACAATGAAAACATGTTTATCTATCCTAACTAATCCTATCCACCAAGTCATAGCATCATATAGTGGGTGGAAGGCTTAAAAGTTCATTTTAAATGCACTCAAACCCTTGGAATAAGGCTCACAGACTAACCTCCAATAAAATGCCTCTTAAATGCACAAAAATGAATGAAATTACTTGAAACTAAGTTTGTGAAGAATTTAACTCTTTTTCTCACCAGTTTCCATTAAAAATAAAGCAACAAGCTATTGTATCATGACTTTTTTTTGCACGAAAATAAGCATTGGAGTTCGGTTGGAGGCTGAAAACTACTTGTAAGGGCATAAATAAATCTTGCTCTACAATTCGTATGACCAAAATGACTATTCCATCACATCCAAATGAGTACTTTTAGGTTAGGTATGGTCCCCTTTCACACCCAAACAGGTTGAAGCAATCTGAGCTACGTTCAATCGATGAAATCCCTCAAGAGTCCAAAATTAGCCACTAATATAATAGTGCCAATCGAAAAAGAGTCCTTACACATCCTGAATTGTTGATCCAACCACTAAGACCTATGACTATGCCTTGCATACTTGTAGAAAATATTTTCCTTAAAATTGGAAATAAAGTCAGCAACATTGCATTCTTTTGTAACCAACTCGCATCTAGAACCTTCACTTCCACTCTACAAAGTATATTTGACTATCTCATATCTCTTTTTCTCAACAAGCTTCTTTCCAAATTCATATTCAGAACCCTCATGAAAACATTGAACAAACTTTGACAAGCCACCACATTTTGACCACTTTGCATTTAAACAATCATTTCTATAGAAAAAGAAACCATCACCTCTAGAACATAAAAATACATCTAGCAAGTCCCTTGATGATTTCGGAAGATGCATTGCACCACACTCCTGCAAAATTTCATTAGTATGCAAAGTAGAACAGATATAGCATAATAGTTCATGGTACATTGAAAACTCCACATGGTATTTTCAACAATAAGTATTACGAATCTTAAGAGGCACACAATAAAATGGCTTCAAACCTTCAAAAGATCTTTCTGAGATTTCCATATTGGGATGTGTTTCAATAAAAAATTTGAACAACATTGTTTGGCTTGATTCCAAGAAATGTTTAAGATGCAGTGTATGGTCTTGATTTCCAATTATTAACTTTAAAACATCCTTTGCATTGGGTGATACTCTAGAGTTATCATGCCGAAATTGTTGAATTGCCTACTTTACATTATCAGTTAGCTTCTTATCAACACGTGGAAGCCTCCCGACAAAAGCCCATGTATAATTTTGAAATGGATCATGTATTCTTTGTCTTCTTGCAAGTGCTCTATCCAAAGTTTTATGATTTATGTCAAAATCAATACAAGTTTGTCTCATAAAGGGAGCCTTTTTCAATTGATGGCTTACTAGGGTGGTTGTAATAACTCTCTGATCAGCTCTCTTATTTTTTTCCTTGTTATTTTTTCCAATAGACTTGAGAGCATTAAAAATATTTTTGACAATAATAGAATTTTCTTTGTTCTTCTTGTTCACACGAATCTTGAATTTGTCTAGCAAAGGTCTCATCTTTTGCATCTTTAGCAATTGTACAAAAATTTGGCATTGCTCGGTCAATGTCTTATCGCTAGAATATTGGTTGAAAATTCTTCTAGCCCACAACCAAATAGTTTGTGTTGACCTCTTGCCTTAAAAATTATTTATAATGTTCTCATCAATTTCAAGTAACCATTTAGGGGTTCTTGAGGGTCTTTAATTTTGAATGTCTTTCTTCCACAAAAGGTTCTTCATTTCTCATGTAATCTGGTGAAACATAATTTACACTTGGTTCAATATTATGTTCAACATCTTCAATTCCAACATTTTCACCTTGAACATTTTCAATATCAATTTGAATAATTTCATTCCCAATTTCAATATCATGTCCAACATCTTCAATTCCAACATTTTCACCTTGAACATTTTCATTATCAATTTCAATATTTTCATTCCCAATTTGAATATCATGTTCCACATCTTCAATTCCAACATTTTTACCTTGAACATTTTCAATATAAATTTGAACATTTTCATTCCCAATTTCAATATCCTGTTCAAAATTTTCAACTTGAACATATTCAATTTCCCCTTCACTTGAAAGACCATAGGGCTTAGGTTCACCAATATTTAACATAACTTTTCTTCTCTTCATATGACCTTCTCTATCTCTTTGTCTATATGCTTCAATTTGTTCTTTTGTGAGCTTTCTCTTACGCTTTTTCTTCTGATGACTGTTGCTCCCCATTATACCTCATAAAGGATGCTAAAAAATCATTTCTTATGACAAATTTGAGTAGAAGATTCTCCAAAAAGTTGATCTTTGTCTCTTTTTGTCTGAAACCGTGTGTTTGTCACATGCAAATCCTGCAAAAAGAATGTAGGGTCTATTGGAATGCACAAAATGGCCCACAAATCTGATATCTGATAAAACTGATATTGTAATGATGGATTTCCGCACAACAGATTTTTATTAATTCTGATGCATGCAATAGTTAATTAAATCCAACCAAACAATGAAATACATGGGATATAAATGAGAAAAGAAATGAAATTAGAACAGTCTCACCCAATCTTCTCTCATCCATGATTCATTTCCATTGTACCTCCTTAGCTTGTTGTGATAATGAATGCCCTTAGATTTGATGAGAAAACTCTATATGTCTAGTCCTAAACAATACTTTGAAGGATTTGTAAAATATGATGTTGCAGAAGAAAGTTAATTCTAGAATGCAAGAAGCTAAGATGACAATTGCAAAAAGAAATTAAGAACGATAAGATTTTGAGATAATAAGAGATTAAGAGATATTCCAAAGATATAAGAGATGTCGAAATGAGGACAAAATTGACATTTTATAGAAAATGCAATTTTGGATGGACAAATGAGATTGAAAATTGAGAAATGCCCTAGAATCAATGGTTAAGATTCAAAAATGACAACTCTCAATTAGGGTTAGGGTAAAATTCTCAAATGAGTGCACAAGATTTAATTTAAGAAATTAAATCAAGGATGGAAAATAAACATGACAGTGAGATGAAAATTAGTAAAATCAAGAGGATGAATTAGAAATAACTTAATTTGTGGAGAGAAATGCTATTTTGAAATTAATATTTTAAATTAATTCCAAAATGGTAAATTCATGTGACAGTAAATAATAATTATTTAAAATTATTTACTTGAAAAGAGGGAAGTTGTCAAATTAAATAAAATGCTTTTATTTAAATTTAGAAAGAAAATCAATAAGACAATTTAATAGTTAAAATTATTCAATTGTGGAGGAAAATTAGAAAGTGGGTAATTTTAAATAAATGATTTTATTTAAAATTAGAAAGAAAGTTGAAGACGATAATAATTAAATAAGAATTTATTTAATTATGAGAAGACATAAATAATTAATGACATATTAAATAAATAAATAAAGTTTATTTATTTAAATAATCATGAGGAAGTAATATTTAAATAAATTTAGGAATTTATTTAATTATAGAGTGATATAAGCAATTAGCGACATATTTGAATAATAAATGTAATTTATTTATTTAAATAGCCAGGAGGAATAAAAGACGTGAATTAATTAAATAATTAATAATTATTAAATTAATAGTTGACATTGGACTCAGGACATAATTAAATATTTTAATTATGTTGAGACAAAGCATGGTATAGAAGAATGTGGTTTGCGGGTCTAGGCCATTTTTTATGTGTCTACATTTGCCCCTCTTTGTCATAATATAGTTTGTCTTATTGTGGCAAAGAAAACAAGTCAAAAATATGCCCCAGTGCAAAGTAGGATGAGGAAGAATGACGAGGAGGAAGCGGTATGCCCCTCAAGAGGAAAATTGAGTTTAGAGGACACAAGTGTGCTCTCAAAATGGATGAGAAAAATAGAAGATGAAAGACAAAAGTATATAGGAAAGATAGATAAGGATGATAATGGTACGAACCAGAAGAAATGTTAGAGAGAAAAAAATGAATGTTAGGATAGAAGACATGGATGGCGATATGGGGAAGGAGATGTAAGTTAATGTGGAAAAAGAAATGCATGTTAGAATCCTTCAACGTTTTCCAGAGTACTAATAATTGTTGCTCGAGTCATCATTGGGTGAAAATGTCATGATGGCTGACAAACACTATGATATGACGTAGATCAATAGTGTGCAAGGTCGAACCATCACGTAGATCAACAATCGCAGACAAGGATGATCATGACTCATACGAGGAACATAATTTCCCCTAGTCATTTTGTCAAGACCAACTATCAGAAAAACCAAGCTAATCATGAGACATTATTGCTTCTCTAAATCCTGATGTCAGGACATCCTCGAGAAACTAGCCACATGATAGTCAAAACTAGATAGGAAAATCATTGTGCTAAGTCTTTGCTTCTCTAAATCTTGAAATCAAAACATCCTTGAGAAACTATTAGCAAGGTGATTACAAGAAGACAAGAATAATCATTATGATATGTCATGGTTCCTAAGACATAAGGAACTAATATCACGATAACCATCAAAAAGATAAAATAAAATTTTTAAGTGTTTTAATGGCAAGTATTTCCAAATGCCAAGCGATATCAAATTGAGGAAGGACGCATCCTGAATGATGTTGATATCTAGGAGATTGATTCTCGAAGTTAGGAGAATCCATCAAAATGACAGATGATGTTGATGATGCTGAGGAAGGACACATCCAAAAGCATAAATAAATGATGAGAGTTGCTTTTCAGAAGGACACATTTGAAGAAGAACCCAAAATTTTTCCAAGGTGAACTATCTTGATAGAATTTGATTACATGTTAGCAATGTCATTGCTGACATGTTGAATTGACTGAAAAATGTTGATGAAAGCACATTTGTTCATAGAATGCCTTCTTGAGATTTGATATAAGGTTTGCTTGATTTTGAATATAGTTTGACATGTGTGAACGTGTAGTGCCATGAACCCTAATGGAATGACCTAGTGCGGCCTCAGGGGCTCATTGATTGATGGCCTTGACTATGTCGTGCACTCAGAGACCTCGTAGTTTGACACAACCAATGAAAAACCTAGAAAGAGTGACCTAATGTCTTGGGGATTCAAAGATGAATCTTTCCTATGTAGCAAATGTACAGAGACAATGTAGTTCACACAGGGATAAAGATTGACTGACGTAATTGATGGGACTGATAGGACAAACTTTGATTTTGACTCTGTTTTTGGGATTTTGATAGTAATTTGGATGTTTTTGTATTTTCTCAAGACATTTTTCAAATTTTAGGTCCTTTTTTAGGACTTAATATGATTTTTATGACTTTTTTATGTTTTACAAACATTGTGACAAATGCATGTGAATGATGTCGACACACATGAATCCAAGGAAAACCATGATTTTGCTGCTAGTCAAGTTGAATACCAACGGATAGGTGACGATGATGATGATGATAACGTTGTTTGACGTGGGAAGGACACATCCCAAAACAATATGAAGATGACAATGATATGACAAGAGGATAAAAGTCTGCAGTAGGGCAAGGGACAAAGTCAAGGGATGTTTTGGATAATGTCCCAAGTTTTCCATATTGTTTCATTTGGAATGATTTGGTGAGGACTAGATGGGATGACAAGGGAAACCAAGATAGGCAATAGGGTATGTGCAGGATCATCATGGAAAAAATAGGCCCTTAAATGGCAATAAAATTCAGAAAATCAGAGTTAGGCAACTTGAAGTAAAAATTTGAATAAGTTATCTATATTATTTCAAAAATATGTAAGAATAGAATCTGTAGAAAATTGAATTTAGTTTCTAAACTACTAGGTTTTTTTTTTATAAATAATAATCTATTTGGTGAAAATTTAAAATTTTAATGCAGTAGTACTTAAATTTCAGAGAAAAAACAAGAAGTAGGTGTCTATCTGACCACCCTAATCATGATAAAATGATAATATTTTAGATATAAGTAGAGGAATCATGTCTCGATGTGATGCATATTTTTTTGTAATTTTTTTACAAGTAAATAATTAATTATGAATTTTTTATTACAACTTTAAAAACATATAAAAACTCGTATGTCTGACCAACTTAACTTGGTCAGAAGTTCATGAAATTTAATTCTTTTTTTTTAATGCTATAGTATGTGAAGCATAGAATGTGACACATGTTTTGGATTCAAAAAATGTGAGACCATTTGAAAGCTATAGTTTTTTTTCAATCAGCCTATCAATCAGACTTTAGTCGTAATTCAAATAGAAAATGAATAATAATAATTTATTAAATTCAAAGTAAAACAAAATTTATATTAGTGGAAAGGTGAGAATATCCTTTAAAAACCTTTTTCGTTTCATCAATTTGGGGTTAAAAAAAAAGTTGTCAGCCACATGGGTCATCATATCACTTATATATCGCCACTTTCTAGCCCATCATGATCCTGCACATGCCCGATAGGTATAAAAGGACAATGGATGGCTTTGGTAAAAGATAGGAGACATGGATGGCTATTATCATATAGTTGTCAAGGACAATGTCACATAGTGAAAAGGAGGCTATGAAGGTAATGACATGATATTTTATGACTAGTGTATGACCAAAGGATGGACATGTCAAATTTTTTCCAAAGCATGATTTGTGTTTCTGCCTTAGTCTTTGTCAAGATCAAAATAGGTGGTTAAATGGATGGATGGAAATGGAATAATAAATGTGTCATGTGGAGGGTAAAGGAGATGAGATGACTTGCCGCCAAGTGAAATGGTTCGCATAGATGATTTATTATACACATGATTCTTTTTTCCCAGGTTTTCATCATGGTACTTATCCAAAGCGCTTGTTTGCTTGGTTTTCACTGTTGGACGAAATTTTTCTGTTTACTATTTTTGGATTTTTTGATTTTTTTGGTGTCACCATGACGCCTGTTTGCCAGGTTTTCATCAATGTGACATTTTATTTTTATTTATTTTGCATTTTTTCCAGATAGCCTTGACGCTTTAGATGACCACTAACTATGTTGAAGCCTCTAATGATGCCAGTGTAGAGACTGGTGCCATGACATGCCAATAATGACCTTTTTGAAGTAGTTTCCTTGTTAGGATGATAGCGCTTGCATACAAATAATTGATGTCATTTTGATCCTTGATGATACTAGAGTTGGCCTTATCAAAATACACATATCGTGACAGAGTCCCATGAGAGTTCTTGTGGTAAAGAGTTGTTGCCAAGATGCAAAGGATTTGTGACATGGGATGTAGGATTATGATGATGGTGGATGTGGATGGGCTAGTTGGATGTTTGGATGTAGTTGTTTCTATTCTCCAAACTTTAGGTGTTGGGCTAGGATGTTGTTTGGAACCAACATTTTTATATGTCTTTTTTGATGGCCATTTTGAAGGAGGTGGAAATGTATTATATGTGGGAGTCCTCTTGTGCTGTGGCTCCACATTTTGATTGAATTTTGTATTTGACATATTTTCTTTTCTTGATTCATTCTTTTCTTGACTTGATCCATTTCAATTTGGGATCCATTTTAGCTTCATTTGTCCACTTGTATTTTTGATTGATTCCATGGCCTTTAACATTTGATTTTGATTTTTTGATTTGTAGGACTTTTGTTGGTTCCAAATGGAAGTTTTATTCATGATGGAATGACAGTTTGGGGTATGGAGGGAAGGGGTATTGGCAACAATATTATGACAAGGATTAATCATGACACCCATTTTGACATTTGTATTAGATAAAACTGCCCCCAATATCGAAGAGGGACCATTGACATCAATATATTTTTTGACTGATGAATAGCCAATACCTTTATGTCTGTAATTTTCCTGAACTTGTACTGGTTCAATAATTGCTTTCTCATGTAGGCCTAGTCCTTTTCCTTGATAATGCATGTTTTGACAGATTTTGTTGGCGATGGGATACTTTTTACTTTGGAAGCAAGATGCTAACCCATCCTTATTGTGGAAATTAATGCTTGAAATCTTCTCGTCTATAAGGAAGCCTGCTCTGAAAATATAGATGATCCTAATTGATAGGATTTTGTAGATTTACTAACATGTTGAACAAATTTCTAATTGTCATCTTTGGTTTGATTTTTTGTCATATCAGATTCTAATGATTCTTCTAGTGCTTCCAATTCTATGTCAAAACCGTCTTGATGGTCAGTATCATAAAGCCCACTTAATTCAGCTATAGCTTGATCATTTTAAAATATATCCATGCTAGAAGACTCTTATTCTAGTGGTATATCATCTATGTGTCCCATGGACGCAAGTGTCTCACTTTTGGAAGTGTCAATATCCAAAGTTTGCATAGGGTCATGTTCAAGTGTTTGATCATGACTGACATAGAGTTCAAGGAGTGGATCATTTTGGACTTATTGATCAAAGATAGTGTCTTGATCAAAGATGGGTGCATTTTGAATGTCATGATTGGAAATAAGATCTTGACCAAGGATGCGGTCATCTCGAATGACATGGTTGTGGATGGACTCTTGAACAAGGATACGTGTATTTTGTATGTCATGATTGTCTAGGAGGACTTCTTGAATGGATGTAAAGATGGGGTCATGGGATAGAATACTTTTATCTTGACATGACAGGGATGTTATAATGTTGTGCTTTGGACTTGCCTCTTGACATGTATCCTCAAGTGTAGGTAAGAAGATGGGAGTTTGAAGACCATGACTAGATATGTTTTCATGACAACATGGAGTGTCTTGGAATGGATTGGTGTATGATGGACTAGGATATGACATGGAGGTTTGGACTTTGTTGAGGGATGATGGGCTAGGATAGGACATGAATGCCTGGCAAGGATATGACGTGGATGGAGGACTAGGATATGATGTGAATGAAGGACTAAGATATGATGTGGATGGAGGATTAGGATATGATGTGAATGGAGGACTAGGATATGATGTGGAGGCTTGGAATGGATTAATGGAGGGTTGGTTTCCCCTATCAACATTAGGGTGAGTATGACTAATGGAAGCTTGTTGTGACTTAGTGTCATGGATGGTCTTAGGGGACTCTTGATAGTAGATGGATAGAGGACTAGGAATTATAGATTGTTGGTAAGATGGATAGATGGATGGAAGGCCAAGGGTTGTAAATTTGGACTTGGATTGGAGGTATATTGTTTTGAAGTCCCTAGCCAGTTGTGCTTGACCATTACTAATGAATTGGCATTCAATTCGACTAGCAAGCATGTCATAGTGACTTGAAGACATGATGGTGGATGGAATGAGATAGAGACTATGCAAAGTGATAATGAGGACAAAAAGGAATTTCTAATGCAAAGTTGTAATGAGTTCCTTATGTCAAATGACCTTTAGGAAAGGTTTTCTAACCACTCAAAGTTTGGCCAATGTCTCAATTTGGATTTTCAAAGGACCGGTTTGAAGGACAAAAAGTGACAAGGTGAGATTTCCACACTAGACTTATGAGTTGGAAGTAGATCACCAAAGGACAATGACTTAGGATTGATTTGTTTTTGACTTGGTCCAATGACAACGTATTTTTGAAACAAAGGTTTGACAAAGTAAGGAAAGTTTACCTATCCCAAAGGTGTGCAAAAAAAATTGAGGACTTAAGAATTTTCCTATGAAGATGATGATGGATGAAATCCAATCTAAATGTAAACTAAAAATGAAAAAAAGGATGAATCAGACAATTATTCTCCTGGTTTTGGACAAAGACTGCTGGAAAAAAAAAATGCCAGGAAAATTTGTTTTCAAATGTTTGGTCTCAAGTTTCCGACAGTAATAATTTTTTTTGAGTAGAGAGGCGAATGCGTCGTTCCAAGAAGCAATTGCATTGTAGGTTTTAGCAGGTGTTATGTAAAATGAAAAATGCAACGTTTAGGATTGCAGATGCGGCGTGACAACAATTACGGTGATTAGTAAAGAAAATTCATTGAATAACAGGCAATTGCAAAATTTCAACTAGCTATTGCGGCTCGACCAAGCAGATGCGACTTAGGAATAGGAAATTGTGATGCAATATGATGAATTCGGTGTTTTAAATTGTGAATGTGGCTCAACAGAGTGATTGCGACTCAGAAATGAGCAATTGCAATTTGACAAGACGATTGCAGCTCAAAATATAGTGAATGCATTTTGACAGAGTGTTTGCATCGCGAGAAGCAATTATTTGTAAAAAATAGTTTTTTGCTGATTTTACCAATTTTGACTCATATTTTTGATGTTTAGTTTGTTGAATTTTGTTTTGAAAATAGTTTGGCAAACACTTGGTGTTGTAAAAACAATTGAAAATCAATCACATGGAAGACATTGACAAAAATCCTAGGGCTGAAAAGATAGTATTCTTTTGGATCCCACTAACCACATATCCTTAGTGAATGAATTCAGAAGCTTGGCCCGATGAGCTCCCCCTTACAGTGCACTCACTTCTCAAGGAAACCAAGCTTCCAATCTCCATGAAACTCCCATCACAAATTGATCATTTCTACTATGAACTGCACAGATGTGTTGCCTTGGCAACGACCGTTGTTGCACCAAAGAATAGAAGGTATTTAGAATTCTATAACAAAGGATTTAGTTCGAACATCCATTTGAGTGGTCATACATGGGGCAAAGATTAAGCTCCATTAAGGAGGCACTCCAGCCTGAAGAGGTTAAGCTCAACAGGGTTTTGGGGAGTACTACTTGGTTTGTATGACATATCTACACTCGTAATCCTAGGCTTTCCCTTAGGATTCACATTTATATACCAGTCAGAAGTAGCTTGGCTAAAGAGCTTCATTGCTAGTTTGAGTCACTTTGGGGTGAGTACTTTTTCCCACCAAAGTAGGCCCAATTTTCTAAAGTTCAAAAAAAGTGACCAAAAATATTCATAGTTCAATCGATCTTTGTTTAAAAACAAAGAGAGAGCACATGAATATTTCAGATCACACTCGCATGGTGTTCTTTTTAAACCAAAATTGAAATGTGAACAAATAGAGAATGCACCAGGTTCATTTTATCCATTTGTAGTGTTTTTCAGATAAAGGGTTTATTTTAACTGTTTGTAGTATTTTCTATCTAAGAGTTAATTTTAAACCCAATGAAAAACAAAGTGTGTTGTTCTTTTTAACCAATGCATGTAAAATGCAAGTTGTTTTACATAAAGGAAAAGAAAAAAAACACAACTAATTAAATCCAACTAGACACATGTTGTCAAAAGAAATATTAGTAAGACGAGAAATCCCTAATCTAGAAACAAACAAGAGAAAAAAGCAGAAAATGAAACAAAACTGAAAAAAAATTACCAGTCATTTGCATCGTAGGATATTAATTGCGGCGCAGCAGGTCGATTGTGTCACTTGGGAGATCAAGTATGTTGCGACATGTCGAATGCGTCGTTCGTGAACTCAAATGCAATGCAATAGGTTGAATGTGTCATTTGCGAGCACAAATGCGGCACAATAGAGCGTTTGCGTCACAGAGGCTAGTAGTTGCATCATTTCGTACTCCTATACCTACAAAACAAAAATTGAGGTCATACAAGAACCTGCAAAAATGTGTTAATGGGTCGGGTTCACTAATGCAATGATGGATTTCTATACAATAGATTGTTATTTGTTTTAATGCATGCAATAGTTAATTAAATCCAAACAAACAATGAAATACATGGGAGATAAATGAGAAAAGAAATGAAACTAGAATAGTCTCACCCAATCTTCTCTCATCCATGATTCATTTCCATTGTACCTCATTAGCTTGCTATGATAATGAATTCCCTCATATTTGATGAGAAAAATATATATGTCTAGTCCTAAACAATACTTTGAAGGATTTGTAAAATATGATGTTGCACAAGAAAGTTAATTCTAGAATGCAAGAAGCTAAGATGAAAAATGCAAAAAGAAATTAAAAATGATAAGATTCCGAGATAATAAGAGACTAAGAGATATTCTAGAGATATAAGAGATATAAGAGGTCCAAATGAGGACAAAATTGACATTTTATAGAAAATACAATTTTGGATGGATGAATGAGATTGAAGATTGAGAAATGCCATAGAATCAATGGTTAAGATTCAAAAATGACAACTCTCAATTAGGGTTAGGGTAAAATTTTCAAATGAGTGCACAAGATTTAATTTAAGAAATTAAATCAAGGATGGAGAATAAATGTGACAGTGAGATGAAAATTAGTAAAATCAAGAGGATGAATTAGAAAATCAAGTTATTTTAGAAATAACTTAATTTGTGGAGAGAAATGCTATTTTGAAATTAATTTTTTAATTTAATTCCAAAATGGTAAATTCATGTGACAGTAAATAATAATAATTTAAAGTTATTTACTTGAAAAGAGGGAAGTTGCCAATTTAAATAAAATTCTTTTATTTAAATTTAGAAAGAAAATCAATAAGACAATTTAATAATTAAAATTATTCAATTGTGGAGGAAAATTAGAAAGTGGGTAATTTTAAATAAATGATTTTATTTAAAATTAGAAAGAAAGTTGGAGAGGATAATAATTAAACAAGAATTTATTTAATTATGAGAAGACGTAAATAATTAATGATGTATTAAATAAATAAATAAATAAAGTTTATTTATTTAAATAATCACGAGGAAGTAATATTTAAATAAATTTAGGAATTTATTTGATTATAGAGTGATATAAGCAATTAGCAACGTATTTGAATAATAAATGTAATTTATTTATTTAAATAGCCAGGAGTAATAAAAGACGCGAATTAATTATTTAATTAATAGTTGACATTGGACTATAGGACATAATTAAATATTTTAATTATGTTGAGACGAAGCATGATATAGAAGAATGTGGTTTGCGGGTCTAGGTCATTTTTATGTGTCTACAAATATCTTATTTGAAAAACATTTTAAAATGTTTTATAATGGTATGATTTTAGTGCTACAAATCGGATAGCTAATTCAAATCATATATCCGATTTTTGTACACATAGACCTAAGGGTTAATGGTACAGGGTAGAGGGTTTAAGGGTTAAGGGTTTAGGGTAGAGGGTAGAGGGTTTAAGGGTTAACAGTTTAGGGTTAAGGGTTAAGGGTTTAGGGTATAGGGTTTAAGGTAGAGGGTTATAAGGGTTTACATTTTTAAGGTTTAAGGGTATAGGGGAGAGAGATATATGGAGTGAGTGAGTGAGAGAGAGACCTGAGAGAGGGAGAGGGCGTACAAGGGAGAGACTTGAGATATAGGGAGAGTAGAGGGTAGAGTGTTTAGGGGTTTAGGGTTTAGGGTAGAGGGTAGAGGGTAGAGGGAGAGAGAGAGAGGAGGTACATGGTTAAGGGTAAAGGGAGAGAGAGAGGGGGGGGTAGATGGTTAAGGGTATAGGTTTTAGGGTTTAAGGTTTTAGGGTATAGGGTAGAGGGTTTAAGGGTTAAGGGTTTAGGGCTAAGGGTTAAGGGTTTAGGGTTTAGGGTAGAGGGTTATAAGGGTTTAGGGTTTAGGTTTTAAGGGTAGGGAGAGAGAGAGAGAGGTTAGATGGTTTAAGGGTTTAGGGTTTAAGTGTATAGGATATAAGGTATAGGGTAGAGGGTAGAGGGTTTAAGGGTTAATGGTTTTGGGTTTAGTGTCTAGGGTAGAGGGTTATAAGGGTTTAGGGTTTAAGGGTTATGTAGGGGAGTAGGATGAGGAAAGGAGTGAGAGATACCAAGAGAGGGAGAGAGTGGGGTACGAGGAAGAGACCTCTGAGGAGAGAAAGTAGAGGGTAGAGGGGTTTAAGGGCTAAGGGTTTAGGGTTTGAGGGTGAAGAGGGGAGAGAGATAGAGGGAGTGAGAGTGAGAGGAGACACAAAGACTGGAGAGAGACTTGAGATATAGAGGAAGCTAGCAAAGAGACCTGGTATCAAGGAGCATGAGAGGATAAGCAGAAATGGAGGGTTAATGCAGAGGGTAGAGGGCTTCAAGGGTTAAGGGGTTTAGGTAGAGGGCTATAATGTTTTAGAGGGTTTAATGGTTGTGGCATGTGAGATATATGAGTGAGTGGAATGAGAGAGAGACCAAGAGAGGAGAGGGGCCAAGAGGGAGACTTAGGTGGAGAGAGAGAGAGAGAGGAGAGAGAGGGAGAGAGATAAAGGGTTTAAGGGCTATGTGGGTAGAGAGGGAGAGACATAGAGGAGTGAGTGAGAGAGAGAGATAGACCTAAGAGAGGGAGAGGGGATAGGAGGGAGATACTTGAGAGAGAGAGATAGGGTAGAGGGTTTAAGGGTTTAGGTTTTAATGGTTAAGGGAAGATGGGAGAGAGATAAAAAAATTGAATGAGAGAGAGAGAGAGAGAGAGTCCTGAGAGAAGGAGAGGGGATAGGAGGGGGAGACTTGAGAGATATAGAGAGTAGAGGGTAGAGGGTTTAATGGTTAAGGGTTTAGGGTTTAGGATTAAGGGGGGAGGGAGAGATATAAAAGGAGTGAGTGAGAGAGAGAAAGATACTTGAGAGAGGGTAGAGGGTAGATGGTTTAGGGTTTAGGACATACATGAGGGAAAGAGATAGAGAGAGATTGATGGTAGAGGATTAAGGGTAGAGGGTAGAGAGATATAGATGGAGTTAATATTAGAGAGAGACCTAAGAGAGAGAGAGTGGGGGTAGAGCGTTAAGGGTAGAGGGTTTAAGGGTTTGCTGTTTAAGGTTTTAGGGTTCAAGGGTTAAGGGTAGAGGGGAGAGAGATAAATGGAGTGAATGAGAGAGAGAGACTTGAGAGAAGGAGAAAGGGTACGAGGGAGAGATTTGAGAGAGATAGATAGATAGAGAGTGGGAGAGAGATAGAGGGTAGAAGTTTTAAGGTTTAAGGGTAGAGGGAGAGATATAGAGGGAGTGAGTGAGAGAGAGAGAGACCTGAGAGAGGGAGAGGGGATAGGAGGGAGAGACTTGAGAGAGAGAGAGTAGAGGGTAGAGGGTTTAGGGTTTAGGGTTAAGAGTAGAGGGGAGAGAGATAGAGGATAGAGGGGGGAGAGATAGGAGTGATTGAGTGAGATATTTGAGAGAGAGAGAGAGAGTAGAGGGTAGAGGGTTCAAAGGTTAAGGTTTAAGGGTTAAAGAGGAGAGAAAGATAGAGGGAGTGACTCTGAGAGAGAGAGAGATAAAGGGAGTGTATCTGAGAGGGTAGAGGGTTAAGGGTAGAGGGGAAAGAGATAGAGGGAGTGACTCTAAGAGATAGACCTAAGAGACAAAGAGGGGTTATAATGGAGAGACTTGAGAGAGAGAGAGGGAGTGGGATAGTGATAAATAATATATAGATTTCTAGGGTATATAGGGTTAAAGTTAGAGGGTAGAAGGTTTAAGGGTTAAGGGTTTAGGGTTAAGGGTAGAGGGAGATATATATATATAGAGAGAGAGAGAGATACCTAAGAGAGGGTAGAGGGGGAGATGGGGGTTATGGCAGAGGGAAAGAGATAGAGGGAGCAGGACTGAGAGAGAGATCTTGAGAGAGAGAGAGCGGGGGTAGGAGGAAGACTTGAGAGAAAGAGGGAGTGGGAGATAGATAGATGGTATATATGGCTGATGGTAGAGGGTAGAGGGTTTAAATTTTAAGGATTTAGGGTTAAGGGTAGAGGGAGAGATATAGAGGGAGTGAGCGAGAGAGAGAGACTCGAGAGAGGGAGAGCAGGTTGGGAGAGAGAGACTTGAGAGAGAGAGAGAGAGAGAGAGAGAGAGAGAGAGAGAGAGAGAGAGAGAGAGAGAGAGAGAGAGAGAGAGAGAGAGAGAGAGAGAGAGAGAGAGAGAGAGAGAGGAGGGTAGAGGGTTTAAGGGTTAAGGGTTTAGGGTTTAGGGTTAAGGGTAGAGGGGAAAGAGATAGAGGGAGTCAGTGAAAGAGAGGGAGGGAGTGGGAGAGAGATAAAGGGTGGAGGGGAGAGAGATAGGAGTGATTGAGTGAGAGACTTGGGACAAAGAGAGATGGAGAGAGAGAGAGAGAGAGATAATATTTAAATATTTAATATATTACTAATATATATATAAATATTATACATAATAATATAATATATTATATATTAAATTATAAACTTTATTGCATTTTTTAAATCATATATTATAAATTTTACAACATTTTTTAAACTCATATCTAGCACATATCGAATATTAGATTCAAAATGGATATCCGATTTGAATTTGATATTATCCAATTTGAATCCGATAACCGATATGTCTAACAAAAAATTTAATTCCTAGGGATTAGCCTCGGGCTTGCTTTGGAATTTGGTTTGAATCTGCCAATCCTAAGAATTCAACACAAAAAACATGTTTAACAACTTACCTTTCTTTTCCAGACTTTTCCCATGTGGTTGATGACTTTTTTTCCCAAAATTGATGAAACGAGAAGGGTTTGTAAAGGATCTTCTAAGATTTTCAGGAATATAAATTATACTTTACTTTGAATCTATAAAATAATTATTATTCATTTTCTATTAGAATTACGACTAAATTCCTAATTGATAAGTTGATTGAAAAACATCTATAGCTTTCAAACGGTATCACATTTTTTGAATCCAAAACATGTGTCACATTCTATGCTTTGCATCTATAGGATTTTAAAAAAAATATGAATTTCATAAAGTTTTCACCAAGTTAAGGTGGTCAAACATACAATTTTTTATATTTTTTAAAAGTTGTAATAAAAAATTCATAATTAATTATTTACTTGGAAAAAAATTACGAAAAATATTTATCACATCCATACATGAGTCCTCTACTTATATCTAAAATATTATAAAAAAATATTATCATTTTATTATGGTTAGGGTGGTCAGACAGACACCTACATTTTTTTTTCCCTAAAATTTAAGTACTACTGCATTGAAATTTCAATTTTTCACCAAATAGATTTTATTTTTTTAAATAAACCTATTAGTTTAGAAATTAAATTCAATTTTCCACAAATTGTATTCTTACATATTTTTGAAATAATATAAATAACTTATTCAATTTTTTACGTTAAGTTGCCTAACTCTGATTTTTCTAAATTTTTATTGCCACTTAAGGGCCTATTTTTTTCATGATGATCTTGCACATACCCTGGCATCTTTGTTGGGGACAACTAAGTCCAAAGTCTCTAGTTCATATGAGGTACTATCAAAATTAAGTGTTTTGTTATAATACTATTCACCGTGTGAAGAATAACTGGTCTAAATTTTGTTGCATCGGTCATACCACCCTCAATCTTATGCAGCAATTCTTGTCTCATTTTGTCACCTTATATCGACTTATGTTTAAATTTCTCTTTAAATTCACAAGTACAAATTTAGGAACCAATCACTTAATATTTCCTAGTATCTTGGGTGGTGACACTAAATTCTCTAACACCGGTGTAAAGATAAGTTCTCAAAAGGAACGTAAGAAAAGGGATCCTGACATATTTGACATCATGAAGAAGACAAGAAGTTATTCAAAAAAATATCCTAAGAAGAAGGTAGAATCTGAACCAGTTAAAGAGAAACAACCTGCTTGGGAAAAGAAGGGTTTTGAATCAAGTAAGTTCATTTATTCTCCTTCTAACGCTTCTCCTACATTTAATATTGAAGTAAGTAGTGCTAGTACCCATGAGAAGGCATGAGATGTTGAAGCATCAAACATAGACCAAGGAAGTTTCCCAACTGATCAAGTGTTTGATACTAAGCTTAATATTTCAAGAGGAGGATAGGTGGGAGTTGTAGGGAAAGGATAAGCAGTTTTCTGATCCTTTGACCCCAGGAGTTGGTTCTTCTTTTAATAAGAATTTTTTTAAGCCAAGAGTTGAAGCCACTGGGCTACAAGTGCATCTCTCTCTTGATGAAGATCCTATTGACCAACCTTACTATACTCCTACCCCAAGTGAGCATGGAGATATCTTGGAAAATGAGGAAGACATAGATAGAGATATGAAATCTATAGAAGAAGAGATGGGACTTCGAGAAGAACAAGAAAATAAACTGAGAGAATTAAAGGAAAGGGAAGATAGCAATGGGAATTTTAAAAATTTGTGAATTTGTTTGTTTAAATTGGGCATGAATCATTACTTTTAACAAAACTAGACATCTAATATTTTGGGTTTAGGGTTTTTGATCTCTCATGAAAAATTGATTGGTATCTTTTGAAACCCTCGCGTTATATTTCAATGTTGACTTGCTATTGAGGGTTATCGATCACTTAAGTTGTCTAACTAAGAATTTAATTCGTGCTCTTACCGGCCCCTTTTACCTAACCTATCGGTCTTTTATTTGTCACCTGAGCTTAAATTTTTATCCCGTCGAAGGTTTTTTCAGGCTAGTCCCACCAAAATATTTTATATGTTCTATGTAGCTTGGTGAATTGTATGATCATGGGTTTTGATCTGGACCATTTCTCCCAAACCTCACAGGTTTTCCTATTGATGTCACCTAAGTGGTGCGAGGTGTGCGAGATGCCTCCATCTATCATATATAGAGGAGTGGGGCCTTTTCTCGAGGCACTAGCAGTGACTAGTGGCCATCATTTCACCAACAAAATCTAATGATGAAGACTAGTAATGAATGTCCCTCGTAGGCCTTGCACGATCAGAGTAAATGTTCCTAAAATATCATGAGGTTTGTGAGAAGGTGACACAAGGCCAGATGGGGCCTGTTGTCTGATTGCAACCTCCTGTTTTTGTGGGCTATGATTGGCTATGATATTTTACAAGCGATGATGTGGATCTTCAACGATTGTTGACTCAATCTAAGTCGTTCAAATTTCCAGGTCCGTTCCACATCAACAGTTCAATTTAAAAAGGTTATTGTTCATTAGTGTGAGGAGCTTTTGCACTCTGCAACTTGTTTTCATTAATGGCATGAGTTTTTCAGTGGATTTTCTCTTGATTTCCTTGCGTGCGAGTGGTAACCTCCTGATAAATGCAATGATGGACTGTATGCTTGAAATAAATTTGTGGTGGAAATATAAGCCACTAATTGTTCACATCATCGTGCAAGAATTTGTGCAATTATTGTCCCCTGCACTGGATTACTTTATAAATACCTGTTGAATTGCTCGGTATTATCTTTTCATTTTGAGTTGATGTGTTTGCAGGTAGTAGATTTTCTCACATTTTATAAGCTACATCTTCAATGGAAAATTCTAAGGTGTGCCAAAGTGCTAGGGTAGGTGCAAGAAATTCATAGCATATAAAGGAACAACATGCTCTTGAGGCTCCTGAGGCAAGTACCCAAGGTGTTGGCAAGCGGTGGGATCACTGTGATTCTATTTTTGTTCTCTCTTCGAGCTCTGGTGGTGATGAGTTTGAGACTAACTCAGATTATCGCTGCTATCTTGCAGCCATGACCAATCTCATGGGTGTTGATGAAGAGGTCCTTGCAGTTTCACCAGTAACTACAAAGGCGCCGTGTCAGGTTGCTAGGGTTCATGTTGATGTGGATGGAAAGAAGAAAGTGGTTCCACCTCAAACTAAGGCGAGAACCAGAAGCAATCGCCTGTATCGGGGTTGTGTGTTGACTAAATGTTTGTTGGTGCTAATGTGTGTTGCTCGGCGGTGGTGTTTTTCTAGTGGTTCATTTTGTGGATGTGGATGTGCATGTGTGTAGCATGCTCATTTTTGTTTTTTTTCTCTGACTGGTTACTGGGTGTAACCTTTTTTTGATTCCTCATGTCATACACTATGTTTTCTAATGATGAAGAATATTTTCTGGAGGGTGAATTTGAGTTTCATTTTAATGAAATTCATTTTGAAATTAACAATGAAGCCCGATGCTTGTTGCTCTCCTATTCTATAAAGGAGATTTTATAACTCATTGTTAAGGGTTAGATTTTGGTATCTGGAGGCTTAGTGTCTATATAGTCAGTTTGTTTGCTGAAGGTTTTTTTTTAAGGTATTAACTAGTATATTTTATCTGGGGTATGAGTAGTATTAAACAAGCAGGCGTTTCTTATGTAATTACAGATATTAATGAAAATAAGTAAAATTTAATTGGAACAATTACTCTCTTGGTTTCATGTCATGAGTTGTGAATGAGTTTATCAATGATATATTCATTCAGCTTTAATGGTATATTTGAGTGTGTACTTCATTTTTCTGCTTTAACTTAATGAGTTAATTAAATTGCTTAGAAATGAGTTGTAGATTTATGATGTCATCTTCAAGATTCCTTAAGGAGTGTTGTTTTAATAGCTGAACATATCATAGTGTAAATCATTATGGTGATATGTTCATGATATCTAGGTTATGTTTTATGTGACTCCTACCCAATGGATAAGGCACTGGATATTTTCTTCACGATCCCTATTTTTAGGAGCACAGGGTTATAGTTCTAAGCACAGTGGTTTAAAATCTAAACAAATCTAATACATCAAACCTTGTCTCTTCGGAGACATAAATCTTATGATAAGTTTCAGTCCTTTTTCTTTAAGATAATTATTGTTATTCTTTGGTTTTCCACAACTAGGATAATTACTATCTAATTGTGTTAGTGGGGACTATATCTATTTGAAGAAGTGTTTTTACCACGTCATGAAATATTTGTATGAACACACATAGGAAAACCTATAATGATTAGATAATTTCCTAAAAGATAGATTGTCAGTTTGATAAATGCATATATAAATATTATCCAACAACCAATGGAATGCAAAGGAGAAATAGTGAGAAAAGGAATGAGACTAGAACAGTCTCACCCATTTCTCTCCTCCATGGCTCATTTCCATTGTACCTCATAACTTTTTTGTGATAAAATGGATGCCCTCAGATTGTATGTGTGAGCAAACCATAAATTTCTAGACCTAAACAAGATTTGAAGGATTTACTTTAAATGAATTATGAAAAATAGAATAAAACCCTAAATGCAAGTATTCAACTATATTTTCCTAGAATGCAAGAAGTCTAAAATGATTTTAAGAAAATTTAGATTAAGATCAAGATCCTTGAAATGAGAGCAAAATTGTCATTTTATAGAAAATGCAGTTTTGCACAGACGGATGAGATGAGAGATTGAGAAAATGCCCTAGAATCAATGATTAAGATTCAAAATGGAAACTCTCAATTAGGGTTAGGGCAAAATGGCCACCTGTGTGAATAAGATTTAATTAAATAAATTAAATCAAGACTAAATGTGTCAGTTGAGATGAAATTAGGAAAAATCAGGTAGATAAAGATTGAACAAGAAGAAGATATTTAGAAAATAAAGTTATTTTAGAAATAACTTACTTTGTGGAGAGAAATGCTATTTTGAAATAAATATTTTAAATTAATTCCAAAATGATGAATTCATGTGACAGTAAATAACAATAATTTAAAATTATTTACTTGGAAAGAGGGAAGTTGCCAATTTAAATAAAATGCTTTTATTTAAATTTAGAAAGAAATCAATAAGACAATTTAATAATTAAGATTATTCAATTGTGAAGGAAAATTAGAAAGTGGGTAATTTTAAATAAATGATTTTATTTAAAATTAGAAAGAAAGTTGGAGAGGATAATAATTAAATAAATAATAAGAATTTACTTAATTATGAGAAGACATAAATAATTAATGAAGTATTATTTAAATAATCATGAGGAAGTAATAATTAAATAAATTTAGGAATTTATTTAATTATAGGGTGACATAAGCAATTAGTGACATGTTAAATAATAAATGCAATTTATTTATTTAAATAGCCAGGAGGAATAAAAGATGTGAATTAATTAAATAATTAAGAATTATTTAATTAATAATTGACATTGGACTATAGGACATAATTAAATATTTTAATTATGTTGAGATGAAGCATGATGTAGAAGACTGTGGTTTGTGAGTCTAGGCCATTTTTATGTGTCTACATTTGCCCCTCTTTGTCATAATGCAACTTGTCGCATTGTGACAAACAAAACAAGTCAAAAATATGCCCCAGTGCAAAGTAGGATGAGGAAGAATGATAAGGAGGTAGCGGTATGCCTCCTCGAGATGATAGTTGGGTTCTGATAATATGAGTGAGCTCTTGAAATGGATGAAAGGACTCGACGATGAAAGACAAAAGTATATAGGAAAGATAGATGAGGATGATAATGATGTGGAAAATGTTAGAGAGAAAAAGATGAATGTTAGGATAGAAGACATGGATGTCGATATGGGGAAGGAGATGCGAGTTAATGCAAAAGATGAAATGCATGTTAGAATCCGTCAACGTTTTGCTATAGTGCTATCTTAGTTGTTGCTCTTTAATCGTCATTGGGAGAAAATGTCATGATGGCTGACAAACACTATGATATCACGTAGATCAATAGTGTGCAAGGTCGAACCATCATGTAGATCAATAGTTGCAGACAAGGATGATCATGACTCATACAAGGAACACAATTTCCCCTAGTCACTTTGTCATGACCAACCACCGAAAAAACCAAACCAATCATGAGACGTCGCTGCTTTTCTAAATCTTGATGATAGGACATCCTTGAGAAACTAGCCACATGATAGTAAGAAACATACATTAAAATCATCGCACTATGTCATTGCTTCTCTAAATCCTAAAGTCAAGAAATCCTGAGAAACTAATAGTAGAGTGATAAGTAGACAAGGATAGTCATCATGATATGTTGTGGTTCCTAAGACATAAGGAACTAATATCATGATAATCATCAAAAGACAGAAAATAGTTTGCCAAGTGTTTGAATGTCAGGCGATATCAAATTTAGGAAGGACACATCTTGAATGACGTTGATATCTAGGAGATCAATTCTTGGAGTTAGAAGAATCGATCAAAATGCCAGATGATGATGACAATGCTTAGGAAGGACACATCCACAAGCATAAAGAAATGATGAGAGTTGTTATTCAAAAGGACACATCTTGAAGAAGAACCCAAAGTTTGTGCCAGGGTGAATTGTTTTGATATGATTTTGACTACATGTCATTATTGACATGCTGAATTGAGTGAGATTGTTTGATGAAACTGATTTCTGGTAGACTGATAGTTCAAGATTGGCATGAGATTTGCTTGATTTGAAGATAGTTTGACATTTGTGAAAATGTGGTGCCATGAACCCTAATGGACTGACCTAGTGCAGCCTCAGGGGTCCATCAATTGATGGCCTTGCCTACGTTGTGCACTCAGAGACCTCGTAGTTTGACATGACCAATGATGTTGTCTAAAGGACAAAAGACTGAATCATGATTTTATTTTTCCAAACCTAGAAAGACTGACCTAATGTCTCGAGGATTCAAAGATGAATCTTGCCTACGTAGCAAATGCGTACAGACAATGTAGTTCGGACATGGACACAAGATTGCTTGACGTGATCGATTTCAACTCTGTTTTTGGGATTTTGACCTTGATTTGTATTTTTTTGTGTTTTCTTCAGGACATTTTTCAATTTTTAGGTCTTTTTCAGGACTTTTTCCAATTTTTTTTTTTTATGACTTTTTGATGTTTTATGAAAATTGTGAGAAAATGCATGTGAATGATGTCGACACACATGAATCCAAGGACAACCATGATTTTGCTGCTAGTCAAGTTGAATACCAATTGATAGGTGACAATGACAATGACAACATTGTTTGACATGGGAAGGACACATCCCGAAACAACGTGAAGATGACAATGATATGATAAGAGGATAAAAGTCTACAACAGGGCCAGGGACAAAGTCAAGGAATGTTTTGGATAATGTGCTAGGTTTGCCATATTGTTGCATTTGGAATGATTTGGTGAGGACTAGATGGGATGACAAGGGAAACCAAGATGGGTGATAGGTATAAAAGGGCAATGAATGACCTCGGTAAAAGATAGGAGACATGGATGGCTTGGACTAGGAGAATTATCATATGGTCTCCAAGGATGATTTCACATAGTGAAAAGGAGGCTATGAAGGTAATGACATTATATTATAATGAATAAGGTATGACCAAAAGATAGACATGTCAAGAGTTTTTCCAAAGCATGACTTATGTTTTTATTTTGTCCTTATCAAGATCAAAGTCGATGGGAAAATGGATGAAAAGTGATAAGGTTTAAATGGATTGATGGAAATGTCATGTGAAGGGAATGGGAGATGAGATGACTTTTCATCAAGTGTAATGGTCCACATAGATAATTTATTTACACATGAAACCTATTTGCCAGGTTTTCATCATGGTACTTATCCAAAGCACCTGTTTGCCAGGTTTTCACCATTGGACAAAATTTTTCTCTTTAATATTTTTTTGCATTTTGCATTTTGCCGGATAGTCTTGATGCTTTTGATGACCACTGACTGTGTTGAAGCCTTTGATGATGCCAATGTAGAGAATGGTGCCATGACATGCCAATAATGACCTTTCTGAAATAGTTGCCTTGTTAGGATGATAGCGCTTGCATACAACTAATTGATGTCATTGTGATCCTTGATGATACAAGAGTTGGCCTTATCTGAATACACAGATTGCAATAGAGTTCCATGAGAGTCCTTATCATAGAGAGTTGTTGCCAAGATGCAACGGATTCATGACATGGGATGTTTGGACTTTAAGGAGGATGTAGGATTATGACGGATGATGGTGGACATGGACAGGTTGGTGGGATGTTTGGATGTAGCCGTTTTTATTCTCCAAAATTTGGGTAATGGATGATGGAGGTTGGATTTTTGATAGCATTTGGAGCCAATACTTTTATATGTCTTTCTTAATGGCCATTTTGAAGGAGGTGGACATGTATTATAGGTGGGAGTCCTCTTGTGTTTTGGCTCCACATTTTGATTGACTTTTGGCATATTTTCTTTGCCTAATTCATTATTTTCTTGACTTGACCCATTTTGTTTTGGGATCCATTTTAGCTCCATTTGTCCACTTGAATTTTTGATTGATTCCATGGCCTTTGACATGTGATTTTGGATTTTAGATTTGTAAGACTTTTGTTCATTCTAAATGGAAGGTTTATTCATGATGGAATGATGGTTTGGGGTGTGGAGGGAAGGGGTATTGGCAACAATCTTATGATAAGGACTACTCATGACACCCATTTTGGTGTTTGTATTAGATAAATTTTCCCCCAATATTGAGGAGGGACCACTAACATTGTTAGATTTTATGACTGAGGAGTAGCCAAGACCTTGGTGTCTGTAATTTTCCTGAACTTGTATTGGTTCAATAATTCCTTGCTCATGTAGGCCTAGTCCTTTTCCTTGATAACGCATGTTCTGAAAAAATTTATTGGCGATGGGATACTTTTTATTTTGGAATCAAGATGCTAAACCATCCTTATTGTAGAAATTAATGCTTGAAATATTCTCCTCTGTAAGGAAGCCTACTCTAAAAAAGATGGATGATCCTAATTGATAGGATGTTGTAGTTTCACTCACATGTTGGACAGATTTGTGATTAATATCTTCAGTCCGATTTGGTGACATGTCGGACTCCTGTGATTTTGATACTGCTTCAAAGTCTATGTCAAAATCGTATTCACGGTCATTGTCATAAAGCCCACTGAATTCAGCTATAGCTTGATCATTTGCAAATATATCCATTCTAGGAGACTCTTGTTCTAGTGGTAGATCATCTATGTGTCCCATGGAGGAAAGTGTCTCATTTTTGGGAGTTTCAATACTTGAATTTTGGATGGAATCATCTTCAAGTGTTTCATCATGAATTGCATAGAGGTCCAGGAGTGGATCATTTTGGACTTCTTGATCAAAGATAGTGTCTTGATCAAAGATGGGTGCAGTTGGAATGACATGATCGAAAATAGGGTCTTGACTGAGGATAGGTTCCTCTTGAATGACATGGTTTTGGTATGCCATGATTGTCTAGGAGGACTTCTTGAATGGATGTAAAGATGGATTCATGGAATGGACTACTTTGATCTTGACATGATAGTGATGTTATAATGTTGTGCTTTGGACTTGCCTCTTGACATGTATCCTCAAGTGTAGGTAAGAAGGCGGGATTTCCAAATGGAGTGTCTTGAAATGGATTGGTGTATGCTGGAATAGGGTAGGACATGGAGTTTTGGACTTGGTTGAGGGATGATGAGCTATAATAGGACATGAATGCATGACAAGGATTTGTTGTAGATGGACGATTAGGATATGACGTGGGTGGTGGACTAGGATATGATGAAGGGCTAGGATATGACATGGATGGAAGACTAGGATATGATGAGGAGACATGGAAGGGATGATTGTATGATGGACTAGGATTGATGGATGGTTGGTTGGTTTCTCTTGTCAAGGTTAGGGTGGGTAATGAAAGTTTGTTGTGACTTAGTGTTGTGGATGGTGTTAGGGGACCCTTGATAGTAGATGGATAGAGGACCAAGACCCATGGATTGTTGGTAAGATGGATAGATGGATGGAAGACTAGAGGTTGAGGTGAATTTGGACTTGGATTGGAGGTAAAGTGTTTTGAAGTCCCTAGCCAATTGTGCTTGACCCTTACTAATGAATTGGCATTCAGTTTGACTAGCAAGCATATCATAGTGACTTGAAGACATGATGGTGGATGGAATGAGACTAAGACTATGCAAAGTGATAATGAGGACAAAAAGGACTATCAAATGCAAAGTGGTAACAAGTGCCTAAAAGGAGTGTCTTATGTCAAAAGACTTTTATGAAAGGTTTTCTAACCATGCAAAGTTTGGCCAATGTCTCGATTTGGATTGTCAAAGGACTGTTTTGAAGGACAAGATGACAAAATGACAAGGTGATATTTCCACACTAAACTTATGAGTTGGAAGCAACTTACCAAAGGACAATGACTAAGAATTAATTTTCTTTGACTTGGTCCAATGACAATGTATTTTTGAGACAATGGTTTGACAAAGGAAGGAAAGTTTTCCTATCCCAAAGGTGTAAATTTGAGGCCTTAAGACTTTTCCTATGAATATGAGGATGATGGATTGCAAGCTGAATGTAAATGCATAGATGGATGACTTGGACAAGTTACTTTCCTAGTTTTGGATAGAGGCTGCTGGAAAAAGATGCCAGAAAAGTTTGGTTACAAATGTTTGGCCTCAGGTTTTTGATAGGAAATCTGTTTTTTCAAAAGACAGGAAAATGCGTCACTTAATGCTTCAAATGCAGTTCGGGCTCAAATGTGTCTCTATAAGCATCAGATGTGTTTCATCATGGAAAATGCGTTGCAAAACACTCACATGCATCTCATCATCTAGCAAATGCATTGCACAATATCAGATGCATTGCAGGATTTTCACAAGCCTGGAAAATGCGGCGTTAATAAATGCAAATGTGGTCCGAGAGAACAACTGTGTTATTTCATAGGGCGATTGCAGCTTGACAGAGAAGATGCAGCTCAGTAGTAAGCAATTGCAGTTCAATATTGCGATTACGGTGTTTTATGAGGAAAATGCGGTGAATGACAGTTGACTATGGTTTTAGGACTGGCAAATGTGACTTAGTATAGAGAATGTGGTTTGATATGGAAAATGAGGCATAGTAATATGAATATGACTCAGGATTGTTCAATTGTATATCATCAGATCGAATGCTGCTCAGGATGTTGCAAATACGACCTAGCAGAGTGATTACAGCTCAAAATATGGCGATTTCGGTTTGACAGAGCGATTGCATTGCATGAAGCAAATTTTGAAAAGATGAAAATAGTTTGGCCGATTTGACAAGTTTGGGACTAGATTATTGATGTTTAATTTGTTGAAGTTTGTTTCAAAACAGTAGGCAAACACATAGAAATTTAAAACATTGAGTGTATGTTCAAGGGTCAAGCATGACCCTTTTTTGTTTGCACTTGTATTTGAACAAAAAAGATACTTCAAGCAAAGTCACTCTTAATATTCAAAAGGTCATCATAACAATCATGACCCACAACTTAAAATCATGTCGACTCACACAGTCATGTCACCCCTTAGAGGGCGCCTATGTTTTTTTATTTTCTAGGTGCATACTCAAGGTGACAAAAGTGGATACCAAATCCCCTGAGCAAATAGTCTGTGGCAATTATATGGTGAGTGTCTTGGGGGGAGATTCTTCCCTCCCCTTGCACTGTAATTGAAACAATGTCTAGATACTAACACGGTTGGCTTCTACACTACAGTTCTTAGTCAAGGTTTTTGTTCGGCACAGAAAATGATAAATTCTCTCAAGAGACCTCCCAACCTTTAGAACAAAGGTTTTGGGGATGGTTATCTTGCACACTGTTGTCGAATTGCGGACTTTCCCTGAATTTGCTTTTGATTATAGTGGGTTGGAAAACCTAGCTTTGGTTGTTCCCACTTAGGTCGTTCTTGTAGGGTGAGTACTTTTTCCCACTATGGCAGGTCTTCTAAAGGTTGTAATAAAGCAATAAAATGCATGAAGATAAAATGGGTAAGTCTGGTTTTTTTATCACCCAGTAAAGGGGAGAGCATATACCTATTACCCAATCAAGTACAAAAGACAAATTATTCAGTTTTAAACCCAAAAGAAATTTTTTTATTCTAAGTGAAGATATTGCTTCACAAAGCCATGGGGTTCGTTTTAACCAAACAAAAAATAAAATGTGTTGACTATCCTAGGATTGGTAAATTGCAAATTAAATTTTCTATCCTAGGATTGGTAAATTCTGAATTAGATGTCTATCCTAGTGTTGATACATTTTAAACCCCAAAAATTAATCAACTACTGGCCGCAAATGCGTCGGATCCAGATTACAATTCAATAATCAAAAATTACCAGTCACTTGTAGCACGGCATGGCAGATGCGGTTCAATAGATATGGTTCAGGTTCTGTCAAATGTGTGGCATAATGTCATTTGCAGCTCTGCGAGTGTCGAATGCAATGCATCAGATCAGTTGTGTTGCACGTGAAGGTGAATGTGGCACAACAGAGTGGTTGTGTCACATGAGAAGGAAAATGTGGCATTCAGTACTTGTTCTTGTAAAAAAATATAAAAAAAATCTGAGGCCGTATGAGAACCTACAAAAAAATGTGTTAGTGTGTTGGGTTCACCAATGTAATGATGAGATAATTTCCTAAAAGATAGATTGTTAGTCTGATAAATGCATATATAAATATTATCTAACAACCAATGGAATGCAAAGGAGAAATAGTGAGAAAGTGAATGAGACTAGAACAGTCTCACCCATTTCTCTCCTCCATGGCTCATTTCCATTGTACCTCATAACTTTTTTGTGATAAAATAGATGCCCTTAGATTGTATGTGTGAGAAAACCATAAATGTCTAGACCTAAACAAGATTTGAAGGATTTACTTTAAATGAATTATGCAAAATAGAATAAAACCCTAAATGCAAAAATTCAACTCTATTTGCCTAGAATGCAAGAAGTATAAAATGATTTTAAGAAAATTCAGTTTAAGATCAAGATCCCTGAAATGAGAGCAAAATTATCATTTTATAGATAATGCAGTTTTGCATGGACAGATGACATGAGAGATTGAGAAAATGCCCTAGAATCAATGGTTAAGATTCAAAATGGAAACTCTCAATAAGGGTTAGGGGAAAATGCCCACCTGTGTGAATAAGATTTAATTAAATAAATTAAATCAAGACTAAATGTGATAGTTGAGATGAAATTAGTAAAAATTAGGAAGATAAAGATTGAACAAGAAGATGATATTTAGAAAATCAAGTTATTTTAGAAATAACTTACTTTTTGGAGAGAAATGCTATTTTGAAATTAATATTCTAAATTAATTCCAAAATGATGAATTCATGTGATGGTAAATAATAATAATTTAAAATTATTTACTTGGAAAGAGGGAAGTTGCCAATTTAAATAAAATGCTTTTATTTAAATTTAGAAAGAAATCAATAAGACAATTTAATAATTAAGATTATTCAATTGTGGAGGAAAATTAGAAAGTGGGTAATTTTAAATAAATGATATTATTTAAAATTAGAAAGAAAGTTAGAGAGGGTAATAATTAAATAAATAATAAGAATTTATTTAATTATGAGAAGACATAAATAATTAATGATGAATTAATCAAATACACAAAGTTTATTTATTTAAATAATCATGAGGAAGTAATAATTAAATAAATTTAGGAATTTATTTAATTATAGGGTGACATAAGCAATTAGCGACATGTTAAATAATAAAGGTAATTTATTTATTTAAATAGCGAGGAGGAATAAAAGATGTGAATTAATTAAATAATTAAGAATTATTTAATTAATAGTTGACATAGGACTATAAGACAATTAAATATTTTAATTATGTTGAGATGAAGCATGATATAGAAGAATGTGGTTTGCGGGTCTAGGCCATTTTTATGTGTCTACAAAACCCTCCTTGGTTTCACAAAGCCAAAAGTGTAGGAGATCTCAGTCTTTGACTGAATTTTGTTAGTCGGCCAATAGCCTTTGTGGTTCTTTAATATAGAGGTTGGCTACCTCTTAGGGAATTACAAAGCCTTAGCTAGAAATAATAAAAAACACCAACATATAGGATTAAAACTAAGCAACTAGAGAGAGATACTAGAAAGAAAAAATTGGAGAAAATGAGAGAAGATGCGGCTAAACGCAAAACCTTTGAGGAGAATATTTCAAGGTTCACTTCTAAAATAACCAATGATATTCCTGAAGAAACAATCCCAGTGGTAATATTTTCTATTAATACCAATACCACATCTATCTCAACTACTAAAGCCCTAGAGCCTCTTGTTACTACTAAGAAGATGTCATTTTTGGATCATGGGAAGAGACCTACTGATCAACCAAAGAAAACCTCTTTCAATACCAATACTAGTACAAATACCTCATCTATTGAAATCCCTACAAAGAAGGCCAAAATTATTGCAACCCCATGTACTGCACTTCCAAATCTAGAGATATTGAGGTTACAAATGGATAATGAAAATTTGTAAGAAGATTTGAAAAAAGTCAAGATGGAAGCTTCAAATGCAGAGATGGCTAGGAAGATTTCCTTCCTTTAAATGTCCACATTCACTCCAGAGTCTTCAATTTTTGGACATACTAGTACTGAATTAGAAAAGAATAATTCTGCGGGGCATATTCTTAGTGGAGGAGGTGGTGGTGACCAAGGTGGTGGAGGTGGATGAAAGGATAAGAATAGTAATTCTTATTTTGAGGATGATGATAAAAAAAGTAAGAAAAACAATGGTGATGTTGAAAGTGGGAAGGGTGAAGATAATAGCCACTCTGAAAAATAAGAGAGATGTGAGAAAAAGGATAGTTATAGGGATCAACATACTAGGGGTCCACTCCAAGTAGATAGATAGCAATAGTTATATTTCACTGGAATACCTGGTTACCCTAACACATTCCCTATGGATTTCAGACTTGCTTTAGTCAAATTCTCTAGTAATAATGCCTTGAGTGGCGAAGACAATCTCAAAGCATTTGAAAATGTTATGGATGATTTCAAGGTAGAGGAAAAATATGTTATGATGAATTTGTTCATGCAGTATCTCATTGAAGATGCTTGGGAGTGGTATAGAAGTTTCCTACTAAGAGCATTGGCTCTTGGGAGGAATTCAAAAGGATTTTTCAGGGAACAATACATTGACAAGATTGATTCAAGTTTCTTTTTTAACCAATTTAATACTATTACTAAAGGTTCCAATGAATCTATTGCTGAGTTTAATACAAGGTTCCAAAAGGCTAGAAAGAGATTGCCTCCTTGGTTACAATTGAATGATCATGTATGTATGGTAAATTATTGTAATTATTTTGATGCAAAAATGAGCTATCACTTGCTAGATAAGAACCCTCAGATATTGATGGAAGCCTTCAAGATGGTAAAGAATATTGATAACATTAGTAGAGAAACTGGTAAAGTTGGTAGGACAGATGATCCAAAAAAATTTAGAGGATCAAGAAAGGAAGATAAAAGTTTAGGCATTAAAGGAGGAACTATTGAGGACAAGTTTGAAATTTTTATGAAGACTATAAATGACAAGATTGTGAAATAGGAAAACGTACAACCAAAAAATAATCAAAGAAATGAAATAATTCCTTGGTTACTGTGATATAAGAGGGATTCACTACACATGGGTCTCTTCCTTCTTGAGAGATCACCAAGGAATGAACTTCCCTTATATACCTCAAATTGAATAGATCAATGCAATCATGAAGAGGAATGGGAGAGTAGGTTTAGGGTCCGAAAGAATAAAACTTTTGGATTCCACTATTCCTGTTGAGGAGCTCCTGACCAAAATATGTCAGTGCAGTTCTAGGATGCCGACTCGACGCGCTGTCATCTACAAGATGTGGTTGCATCCTAAGTTGTGGAGAACTCCAGAGCTCGGGCACATAGAATAGAGTCTTACTTCTTGACTCGGACTAGAAGATGTGAGGAATCAAGCAATCAGTAGAAAGCTAAAAACTAAAGGAGAATACAAGAAAACTTGAAACAAGATCACCTTCATGTGTCTGAATAATTAGTCCAAGCTTCCTTTCATAACCTGTATACAAAAGATCAAGGGGAAAAGGTTGGGGCAGTATAGGGTCTTGCCTTGATCAAACCCCCATTTTGGTGTTCCCACCTCCATGGACAAAAGGTTTGGTAAAGAGTATAAAGGAAATAAGAAAGTGTGGTGAAAAAAAACCTACTTTGGAGTAGAGCCCACACCACAAAGTAGTAAATGAACTAGTAGGAAGGAGTGATAAGGAGAGATAGTTTTACTCAAGGGTCAAAACCCTCTTCTGGAGCAGATGGATGCACTGCAATGTGCTTGTGTAAGAGATGGTAGCCCCTGGAGAGCTGGTAGCTATTGGAGGGACCTCATTCTGGCATGGCTTTTCCAATAAAAGTGCTACTATTCAAGGGTAGACCTTACCCAAGACTAGAGCAAGTGGTGACAATGCTTGAATTGATAACTTCCAACCCCAAAATGAGGGCCAAAAGGAGCTTTTAATGCATTCAAGGGCAGCACAAAGCCATTTCACTTGAGACCTAACCGCCAAGACACATGTCACAGAGGCTTAGGGTTCTAGATTTGTCATTTCAAACATGGAAAACCACTAGGATGCTAGCATGCCGCATGGACACCAGCGCATTGTGCAGGTGTCCAAAGCCTAGGTTTTCAAGAAACTCCTTGTGAAGCTTTTGTCATTCTACCATGTGTCTGCATGGAGTCAAAATTGCAAAATTCCACCTCATGGGACTTTTTCATTAATGCCCTTAAGGTGTCATAAATGCTAGGAAAGATGCAGAACTATGGAATTGCCCTTAGGTGCAATTATGTGACATTACATTTTTCCCCCACTTTAGTGGACTCAATTTTGGAAAAAAAATCAACCTTGCTAAAGTAGAGAAGTTAAATTTCACCCAAATTCCTAATTTTACGAGAATGTGTACCGGAAAGAGGGATCACAAAGGTGACCGAGGTTGAGCCAAATGGTACTGAGGATGCCCCTATATTTTGAGCTCAACAATTAGCAACACAACGATCATGAAAAACTGTTCAAAAGTGTATCCTACAAAACTAAAATTTTGAGTCAGTTTCAAAAAATTGGAAGAAACTACCATGGATAGAAGAATGATCAAGAAAAAAGTCATTGATTTGGAGGAGAAAAATGATCAATAGGTGACTATATGCCCCCTCCTAAGTTTTCCCCCAACATGGTGGGGTGAATTTAGGAGAAACCAGGGGGCCACAAGCTCGAGGAAAAATGTGCTCTGGGGGGCCTATATATACCTAGGTGGGCCCCAAAAAGGGTCATTTTCACTATTTACTATGAGGAGATTGTTGAATTTTGTGAGAGAAAATTCAGCAAAATGTCAAGCAGGAAAGAGTATGAGGCACCAAGGCTAGAGAAGCTATGTGATTACATCATAGCAGGCCATGAGGTTGACCAATTAGGATTCTTAGTCCCGATCTTTGTGCCTTTTTTCTCATTTTATTGGGTTTTCCATGCTTTGAGATGCATAGGAGTCTGAAATGTGTGCCTACGTCCTCTTTTCGTGTTGTCGTCTAGGACATGCATTGGGGTCCCACATTTGTGTTGTCATCCTGAGGATGCGTTGCCATCCTCTAGGTGACTATGGTGGATTTGAGACACAATCATGTCACACAGACATTTGTGTGGTGCACATGGGTCCTTTTGAATAGTTTTCCATCATGATTAGGTTTTTGACTTAAAAACCTTTTTAATTTTTTGTAGGATTATCTGGAGATCCGGGAGGATCCCAGAGGGCGACCATTTTGCCTTGTCCATGAGTAGAGAGACTGGTTGTCCCTAGATGAGGTCACACATTTGAAATGAGTCGATATATAACGTGTGTTCACTATGCTAGAGATGTGGTATCATGATAGGATGCTCACCACTCCGATGGAGCGGTGGGATGCAACTACCTCCTCTTTCCATCTACCCTACAGGGAGATGACTATTACTCTAGAGGATGTTTATTGGATCTATGGGCTTCCCATCTGTAGATGACGGTTGGCTCTAGTTGATACTTGGTCAACATGGGAGAATAATGAGGTTTTCTACTACTTCACAGTGTGGACTAACGTCGGCAACAAAACTGGCCACATATACATGCATTAGTATGACCATGCGAGGATGAAAATGTCGCTTCTATGCCAGGTAATGGCGGTGACCATTGCTTTTAGGATCAGCATAGATGGGTGAGGCTTGCATCTACATGGGGGGCTCTAGATCATTTTTCAGAGAGATGGTTGAGCATAGGACTATTTTTTCCTGGGGGTGCAACATGCTAGCGGACCTCTACCAGGAGTTTGGATGGTACATGCATTATGAGTACCGTAGTCCCACAGCGTACACATTTTTGCATGAGTGGGAATTCACCCATATTATGTGCACCTGATCAAGTGGTTTTTCTCAGCAATGGACATATGATGTCCTGATGGCCCATTGGTATGATATGACAAGCCAGTGGTGCTTCAGAGCCTTAGAGTGTTAGAGGCTACAGTTTGACACTGTCGTCATGGGGGAGGTTCACTAGATACCTCACCACTATTTCAAGTGGGTTGATGATATTATGTTCTTAAGGAACCTATAGTGGGACCATTTTTTAGTGGGCCACCATGACTTCATCATTGTACCATACTACTACAGTTGGGTCATAAGGCAACATGGTTGTATTCAAACCATACCACCCGATGTGGCCATGTATACCAAGGCGCACTGCAGTGCAGTGAGGGTTGGTGACCTCCCTCACCCTTCCATCATAGGCATCATCTTTTCAAATTATGACAAGCCTGATCATGATATATCGACCATGGAGGCAGTGGATAATGTCAAGATAGCAGCTAACTTTACCCGATGGTGGGAGAGGCATCGTATAGTTCTCATCTTTGGCTAGGGTGCTCTAGGAGGGGACCTAGGTGCACAGGAGGAGGAGCCCCAACAACCTTCATAAGGTCAAAGGATATCTTTCCAGTAGGGTGGATCAAAGGAGGAGGAGAAGGAGGAGGAGGATGAGGTGGCACCCGTGAGGCCGTGATGATGGAGGAGATCAACGCCCCCCCAACTACTCTTGTTTCATCAGTATTGCTAGCCTCCACCATCCCATTGGAAGTAGCACTAGCATATCTTGGGACACCCACTGATACAAGCCATGCAGGCCCCATCATTGATCCACACCTTGATCCCACATGGAAAATAGGGGATCTAGGTATGCATAGTGCATTATTGTTACTTTCCTTCTTTTTGTATTTCTACTTATGCTTTTGTATTTACATACACATGCCTTGTGATATTGATCCCCTTCTCTCTCTTTGTGATTGCAAAGGATGCACAGGGATGGATTGAGCTTATAGCTCAGTGTTTTTTAGAGGTGGCCCCTATTGTACTGATCCAGGGGATGGTCCTAGATGCTTATCAACCTATTTTAGTGGGGAGCCATGCCCCCACTTTTGATTTGGTGGCACATCTAAGGACTACATACGAGGAGTAGAGTGTAGAGGTGGTGCAGCTAACTATAAAGTTGACACCCACTAGGGGACAGTGAGATTAGTTGTCGAGTGAGCTACAGATGGCATTCACCGAGTGATATGTGGCAGTGATGAGAGTTGATGTCATCGAGGTGGCACACAACACCCTTAAGAGATGCATTGATGAGCTCAGTGTGCGACCGACAGTTGTGATCCTGATAGATGTTCAATGGCTGCAATAGGACTTGATCCAAGTGAGGATGGATATATGTTCATTGCAGGGGGAGCTCAAAGGGATACGAGCAGGTCTATCTATGTCACGCTCACACCGATCCTGATCATAGACCACTATGTAGCCTCCTCCCAGAGCAGCAGAGTGACTGCCAAAGGGATCAGGGAGCCACATGCCTCAGGGATAGGACCCCTATTTTTCATATCATTTTTGTAGCCAAATGTAGATATACATACATACATACTTGTAGATATTTTGTATAGACACATATCCAATAGCCACTCATTTTTTATAGCAGTGGCATGATACATGTATATGACATTTGATTCATACATTGGACATATATATATATAGATCAATTTTAGTATCATGGATTTTCTTATGTGTATGCTTTCCATTTTCATACATATTCATGTTATGGATGGTTTTTTCTTATATGGATGTATGTTTTCATTAGATTATAATCATGATTTGATTTAACATGTTTATCCACATGTTAATTAGATGTTGTGATGATCTAATGATGTGATGTGGTGTGTGGATGTTTAGCATAGTGAGACACATGTATGTATGCTTTTATTTGCACACACACATGGTCGTGTCATAATCACAAAAAAAATCATGATGTGAGAATGGGTAAATGTTAATATATGCAGTATTAATACCTTTTAGGGAGAACACCACATACATGGCACATTAGGACACTATGCATAGTATCAACAAAGATGCATCATGTTAACAGGTTCTTTTAAGGGTGTTCCATCCATAGATGATAACCCATAGGCACTTGAACCATATACATAAATCATGATATAAGGACTTAATGAGTTAGGACTAAATTTCCCTTTTTGGTCAAGTAGCACATTCACATTCTGCTGATTTTCATATAGAACTAGGTCTCCTATCTTGAAGGTCCTAGGAAGCACACCCTGATTATATTGTTTAGATAGCGACCATTGATAAGCTTTAAGGTGTTCGAGGACCTGTAAATGGAATTCATCAAGCATCTCAAGCTAATGTAAGCGATTAACCCAATAGGTTTCATAATCGATCACCCCCCTAAGGGAAACCCATAAAGATGGGATTTCCAACTCTTAAGACATGATAGCTTCAACACCATACACGAGGTTATAGGGTGTCATTTTTTTCACCGTGTGAACACTCCTGCGATAAGCCCACAAAGCATAGGTTAATTAAATATGCCAATCCTTACTGTTTTTATTAATTGTCTTACAAAGAATTAGCTCGAGTGTTTTTTTAGAAGCTTCTTCTTGGCCATTGGATTGTGGATAATACGGTGTAGAAAATCTATGTTGTATATGATTTTTTTCAAGAACTGCTTTACTTCCTTGTTTTTAAATGGTGTTCCATTGTCACAAACAAGTGTAGCAGGAAATCCAAACTAGGAAATGATGTTATTCAGTAAGAATCTATATATTGTTTCAGCACTCGTGGATCGGAGTAGAATGGCTTCAACCCAGTTTGTGAAATAATCTGTAGTGGTGATAATAAATGTATGTCCTTTGGAAGAAGGAGGTAATATTTTCTTGATGATTACCAACCCCCATTTTGTGAACGGTCAAGGAGAAGTTTTATTCGGTAGCTCCTAAGCGGGAGTGTGGATAAGGTGGCTATGTTGTTGACACTAAAGGAAATTTTTGATGAAAATGAAGGAATCTTATTCCATTGTCTACCAATAATACCCATGTGTATCAATTTTTTCATGAGGGATCTACCACTGAAATGTCTACCCCCAGAGCTCACAAGGGCTTCTTTAAGGGCAAGGGGTATCTCTAATCTAATGAGGCATCTTAAGAGCAAGTCGTTATATGATTTTTGATAAAGAACATCAGATAACATGACATAGCCGGCTGAAAGCTTTCGTATACGAGTGCGATCATTTTTTGTCATAGCATCAGTAAAACTTCCATTCCTTAAGTAATTGTAGATGCTAGAGAAACAATATCCTATATCTCCATGAAGGCAAATCAAAGACTCAAGCGTGAGTTGATCAGGAACTATCGGGGTTCGCATGACCTATACCATGAGGTGGTATTACTTTGTATCTTCCTCTAAAGGTACCAAGGAAGCCATGCTTGCCATGGCATCTGCATGTCTATTTTCTTTCCTAGGAATGTTGTTTATTGTAAAAGAGGAAAATTTATTAAGCAAGGACAAAGTGAGGTCTCTATATCAGGACAAATTACTTTGTTTAGCTTGATAAGTTCCCATGATTTGATTCAAAATAAGCTCAGAGTCACCTAGTACATGAAGATGTTTAATTCTTAACACAGTCATGACATGCAAACCGGTGATGAGAGCTTCGTATTCGGCGATATTATTGGTACAAGGAAACTCTAATTGAAAGGATAGGGGGATCGGTTTACCTTTGTGGGATATCAGAACTATGCCTGCTTCAGAACTGGTTTGATACCTTGACCCATCGAAGTACATTTTTCATCCAAGGTCATAGTTGATTGTGAAGATATTCTCATCGGGGAAAAAGTCCAACTCAGGGAAGGAGCAAGATGAGGGAGCATCCGCCAATTGGTCAACCACTGCTTGTCCTTTTACTGATTTCTGAGTGATGAATTTTATATCAAACTCAGACAACAACATAGCCCACTTTGCTAATCTCCTAGCAAGGTCGGTGCTAGAAAATAGATGTTTCAAAAGATCTATTTTTACTATGACGTGAGTCTCAGCATGGAGGAGATGGTGTCTTGGCTTCTACATAGCGAATACAAGAGAAAGGCATTGTTTCTCCATGGATTAATAACAGGTTTCACAATTGACAAGGATACGACTAATGTAGTAAACTGCTCTCTCTCTTTTTGCATCATCATACTAGGCCAGTAGGGCTGCAAAAGCGTATGATGAGGCAATGAGGTAAAGCAAGAAGGTTCTATATTGCATAGCCAAGATCAATACAGGAGGATTGGTCAAATAAGCTTTGATGGATTCAAAATATTTTGGACATTCTTCATCCTACATAAAGTGAACATATGTTTATTAGGAGATGAGTGAAAGGAAGGGTATGGTCAACCAACTGAGATATGAATCAGTGAATTTCCTAAATCTTCCCTTGTAAGCTTTACAACTCAGTGATGTTCCTCAAAGGAGACATGTTAATAGAATTAATCTTATTTGTGTCAACTTCGATCCCATGATAAGAGACTATAAACCTAAGAAGCTTGTTAGCATCGATGCTAAAGACACACTTCTGGGGATTGAGTTTCATCTTGTAAAGTCAATGCCTTCCTAAGATAAGATGGAGATTCCTCACATGATCTTGATGATTTACAGAATTCACCAAAATTTCATTGACATAATCTTCCAAGATTTTATGAATGAAGTCATGAAATATCAAGTTCATTGCTCGTTGATAAGTCACTCCCGCATTATTTAATCCAAAGGGCATGGCCACATAGAAAAAGGTCCCGAAGGGGTAGAGAAGGTTTTCTTGTATTGATTGTCTGGATTAATACAAATTTGATTATAACTCAAGAAACCATCCATAAAGGATAACAATCCATGGCTTGCAATCGATTCCACAATCATATCTATATTAGGCAATGGAAATTCATCTTTAAGAGAACCCTTGTTAAGGTCTCAAAAGTTAATGCATATACGAATACAACCATCAGGTTTGCTAATAGCTACTATATTTGAGATCTAAGGAGAATATTCAATGGGATGGATAAAGCTTTCTTTCAATGGCTTCCCTATCCCAGTCTTGACCATTAAGGCTACCCTAGGGTTGATCTTTCAGATTTTTGTTTAACAGGCTTGGCATTAGGACGTAGAACGATATTGTGGACCACTATGGATTCATCAATACTGGGAAAATCTTCACATGTCTAAGTAAAAATATCAAGGTAAGCACATAAGAGAGAAGGGTGATCATTTTCTTCCTCGAAAGAGGGGCACTTCTCGATCTTGACTACTTTTTCTGAATATTTTGCATCAACAAGGACTTCGACAGTATCCCCTTTAAGGAGGGAACTATGGTCCTTAGGATGAGATATCAGGACATCATCACTATGGTTAGATAGAGATTCCTCCTTGTAAATGCTCAAAATGGATTCTCTAAAGTATGCTTGTTTATGTAAGAGATACAAGAATCATTTCTTGTGATGATAAGGAGGTAACAGAGAATAAGAACATAGAAATTCCCCTAACACTTCATCTAAAGAAAAGACATCTACAAGAACTTTCTTAGCTCATCCCCTTTCTTCTATCAACTAAGGATGGACCAAGTTTAATGGTTCAACCGAAATCATACTAACACTACACCAAGGATTTTGTCTAGACTGTTCAATAGGACATCCCAAACACAAGTTGTGTTGTCATTGCTTAAATTGGATAGGGACTTGTATTCCTTGCTTGATACATCCTAGGCCTTTCTTCCCATAGCCATACTGAGAGGAAATTTTATAACCAAACCCATAGTGAGCTTGTAGAGTTTTAGGAGGGGGTGGCTCCATGTAGAATGTTTTGTTCCACCAATGGACATCAAAAGTTTCTATGAGAGTGGTCCCATTTCCCTTACTTGGCTTGCAAGAATTAACCTCCTTTACGGTGGTAGAGTCACTCTCTAGGGGAGAAGTAGTTACTTGGACAGGATTACACTTCTCCTCCTCAACGTGAGTGTCACTTGTTATCATGTTAGAGGAATGGGAGAGTAGGTTCAAGATCTGAAAGAATAAGACTTTTGGATTCCACTATTCTAGTTGAAGAGCTCTCGTCCAAAATATGTCAGCACAGTTCTAGGATGCCAATGTGTTGTGTTGTCATTTGCAAGACACACTGGCATCCTAATTTGTGGAGAAATCAGTAGCTCAGACAGACATAATAGATTCTTACTTCTTGACTCGGACCAGAAGACATGAGGAATCAAGCAATCAACCAAAAGCTAAAAACTAAAGGAGAATACAAGAAAACTTGAAACAATATCACCTTTGTGCATCAGAATATTTATTCCAAGATTCCTTTTGTAACCTTTACACAAAAGATCAATGGGAAAAGTTTGCGATTGTATAGGGGTTTGCCTCAGTTAGACCCTCGTATTGGTTTTTCGACCTCCATGGGCAACCAAGTTTGGTAGAGAGTATAAAGGTAATAACAAAGTGTGTGGTGAAAACAAAAATTGCTTCAGAGTAAAGCCCACACCACAAAGTAGTAAATGAACTAGTAGGAATGAGTGATAAGGAGAGAGAGCATTACCCATGGGTCAAGACCCTCTTCTAGAGCACATGGGCATGTTGTAGTGTTCTTGTGTGAGATTTGGTACTTGTTGGAGAGTTGGTAGCTGCTAGAAGGACCTCAGTCCGACATGGATTTTCTAGTACAAGTGTTTTTGTTCAAGGGTAGAGCTTACCCAAGACTAGAGAAAGTGGTGAAAATGCTTGAATTGATAACTTCCAACTCCAAAATGAGGGCCAAAAGGAGTTTTTAATGCATGTAAGGGTGGCATAGAGCCGTTTCACACGATACCTAACCACCAAGACATGTTTCTCAGGGGTCAATGTTCTGGATTCGTCGTTTCAAACTCAGAAAACCGCCAGGAAGCTAGCATGTTGTGTGGATGTCCGCGCGTCGCACAAGCATCCAGAGCCTAGGTTTTTAGGAAATGCCTTATCAAGCTTTTGTCATTTCGCCATCTGTCTACATGGATTCAGAATTGTGAAATTATACCTGATGGGAATTTGTCATTAATGCCCTTAAGGTTTCATAAATGCTAGGTAATATGCAAAAATGTAGAATTGCCCCTAGGTGCAATTTTGTGACATTACAATTAAAATACCACCCATACAATACCAATTGGTATAATGGAAATCCTATTCCAAATACTCAAAAATATTTAGGGAATTTTGTTGAAGATACTCCCTAGTGTATGACTTGTCAAATGCCACATTCTTCTCAATAATGTGCAGTTGCACGGATGGTCGAGGTAGACAAAGACATGCCTAGAGAGCCTGATCAACAAAATGAAGAAGAAAATAATGTACTTATGGAAATGGGTGACTCTGATGTAGTCAACAGTGAATGCTCTTCTGATGATGATTTTTTTGAAATGGATGTGGATGAGCAAAGGCAAGTAGCTAGTACATATGATCAACAAGTATTTTTTGATGAGGTTGTTGACAAAGAAGGTGAGGTTTACAATTTGGAAGCAATTGAAGAAGGTATTTAATTAAGAAGACCCTTAGAGGAGGATATTGCAAGATATACTGCAACTTTAACAGCTCAGGCTAGAAGTTCCTATCATTTGAGAAACATAACAGTTGGAGGTGAGTAGGGCAATCCTGCTGGTCTTTTCATCAAAGAGAAGAACACCAAGAGTAAATAACACAAGCCTAATTGAAAAGTGGAAACAACCAAAGCTATGGAAAGTAAGGGAGATCAAATTTGGGTTAAAAAATCAAAAAAACTAAAGGTTCCTCAAGAGTTCAAGTCTCTAGTTGCAAACATAACAACATAGAAGCAGACTCCTGATGTCACAAGAAAATATGCTAAGCATAGAGTTGAAGCAATAGGAAATCAATAGAAGGAGAGAAACGGTGAACAATGTATGCTCCCAATTGAATTACCTAAATATACCCATGTTGAAATGTTTCAATTACTTAGCCAAGTAAATTTTTATGTACCTTTTCTTGAAATGATGAGAATAGATGAACATAAGCATAAGGCAGTGGCCCTTATCAATGGTGCTTCTATACCCTGCAATGATTTGGTGGAGCCCACTCCACCTAAATTGAATGAAAAGGATAAGAAATACGAGGTTGAGGGAGTTATTACTAAAATTCCCCATATCTTCCTGGGAAATTTTATAACTACTTGTCCTGACAAGATAGATCCATTTTTTCTCACCTTAATGGTTAGGGGAAACTTTATAAAAAATTGTATTATAGATTTTGGAGCACCCAATAATATCATGCCAGCTAAAATCATCGATGCATTAGGATTGAAAGTTGATAGAATGTATGATAAGTTCTATGCTATGGAAACAAGAGAGGTCCATGTCACTAGTGTGATAAATGAAATTCCTTATAAACTAGCAGCCTATGTAGATAAAGAACTCAAAATGAGTGCGGTAGTGGTATATATCCCACCTAATTATGGAATGTTGTTATCTCAAAAATGGAGTGCATCCATGGGAGGTAGTATGCAGTGTGATATGTCTTATGTCACTTTTCTCATTGATGGTAATTAAGGCTATTCAAGTAATGAGAGAACCGAGGTTGCCACATATGTTGGAGCATGATCCTAAGGATGACATTGTTCTTTTCATAGACACTGACATTAGTGATTTCAAAATAGAAGTACCAAGAGAGATAGATAGGTATCCTCCACCAATAAAAAATTAAATTTCAGGGTTGTTTGACAAGGATGGACTTTGGAAAATTTATTTTGATGTTGCAAGTTATAAATAAGGGTTGGGTGTAGGGATATTTTTGGTAGCTCCTAGTGGTAATACTTACAATTTTTATTTTACATTATCTTTTGTCTGTATGAATAGCGTGGCAGAGTATGAATCCCTATTATTGGGATTGAAATAGCTGAGAAGCATGGAATACATAATTTGATGGTAGTTGGTGATTTTGAGCTGGTAATTTCCTAGGTAAGAGATAAATATGCTTGCAAAAATAACAAGTTGAAGCAGTACATAAATGTTGTCTTGGATTCCATTGATAAATTTGATGCTTATAGAAGTGACTAGATGGACAAAGGACAAAATAGAGTAGCTGAATTACTTGCTAAAATTGTACTAAGACCTGATGACATAAATTTTATAGGAATTTCTAAGGTGGAGGTACAAGCATGGCCTTCTATTCCTGATAATGTCTACAACTGGTAGATATTTAATGATGATGAAGATATTCTCAGATTTTTGAATTGTGCAAATAAATATGAAAGTCAGGAGATTGAATTTTATGGATGCATTGAGAATATTGGTAGGAAGGATATGGTGTTTGGAAAAGAGATCATCCAGTTAAAAACAAATAAAATCCCTAAAGACCTGGTAGCTCTTCAAAGGGTTTTTGATAGTCAGGATAGAAGCAAGGTCAAAACAATTGTTGCTCACCTAGAGGACCGAGAGGACATCAATTTGGGGACTGAAAATTCTCCTAAGAAATTTTATATAGGAAAGAAGATGAAGCCAAAGGTAAAAGCAATGATAGTTGCCTTGCTCAGAAAATATAGGCATATCTTTGCTTGGTCATATGATGACCTCAAATCTTACAGGGAGGAATTATTCCAACATGAGGTTCCTCTAAAGGAAAATGCTAAACCTTTTAGGAAAAAGAAAAGACTGATTAATCCAACTTAAGCTCCCAAGATGCAAGAGGGGTTGATAAAGTTAAGAGATGCAGGCATCATAAAACTAATCATACACTCTTCATGGATATCTAATGTGGTGCCAGTAAGAAAAAATAATAGTGACATAAGACTCTGTGTTGATTTTAGAAACCAGAATGTATCTTCACTCAAGGAAAACTATCCATTACAGAATATGGAAGCTATGTTACAGAAGGTAGCTGGCTATGAATTACTATCAATGATGCATAGTTTTTTAGGTTACAGTCAAGTAAAGGTAAAGGAGTCTGAGTAGTATAATACTGCATTTACCACTCCTTGGGGTACCTATGTTTATGTCATAATGCCTTTTGGTTTAACAAATGCATGTGCTAATTTTCGAAGAGATATCGATCTAGAATTTTCATATTTTATTTATTTATTTATGGTTGTATATCAATATGACTTGAATGATTAATCTAAAAAAGAAGAATACCATTGTATGCATTCAGAAAATATTTTTCTCAGATCACTAGAATGTGGAATTTATCTAAACCCAAAGAAGTATTATTTTGGGGTAACTAAAGGGAAATTACTGGGACACATTGTTTCAAAATATGGAGTGAGAATAGACCCTAAGAGAGTAGCAGCCATAGATAAAATCCATCAACCAAAAAATTTTAAGAGCATTCAATCATTTCTTGGACAAATAATTTTTTTAAGAAGATTTGTGACTAACTTTGTAGAGATCACAAGACCTACTTCTGAGATTCTTAAGAAGGGAGAGAAGGTTCTTTGGAGTGAGGAGTCTAGTCAAGCATTCACAAATATTAAACAATCTATCAAAGAGGCTCCAATTTTGAAGTCCCCAGACTTCTCTAAACTAATGCACATTTTCTCTTTTTCTTCTTTTCATACTATTGTTGTTGTATTGTTACGGAAAAATGAAGGTTCTGAATAGCCTATTGCATTTTTTAGTAAGCCTTTGCAAGCTAAAAATCTGAAATATGACACAACCAAGAAACAAGAATATGCTCTAGTTATGGTGGTAAAGAACTTTGGGACTTACCTACAGGGAGCTATTGTCATTACATTTTTACCAAGTGTTGTTGTGAAAAATAATTTTCACTCAGCAAGAAACTATAGGTAGAAGGTGTAGATGGATCAATAGGATCCAAGAATTTAATATTGATGTTCAAATCACCAAATTAGTAAGAGGTCACATTCTCACTAGGTTGATTTCAAAAGCTAATTTGAATGCAAATTAGATCAATGGAATAGAATTAATTGATGTTGCACCTATCTATGATATGTAAACATGCGGGTGGTACAGAAGAATTGTCCAATATTTACAAACTCTGCAATGTCCTGTAGACATGACTAACAATGAAAAAGGAGCACTAAAATTGCATGCAATTAAATATTTAATTATTGACAATGATCTATGGTGGAGGAAATTAGATGGTGTACTTCTCAAATGTGTGGATGGGAAGCAGGCACTAGAACTCCTACAATAAATGCACAATGGGGTGTGTGGAGGTCACTACATGGCAAAGATCATTTCTCACAAGGTTTTAAGAGCAGGATTCTGGTGGCTTATGGTTTTCAAAGATGCTCACAAGTTTGTTAAAACTTGTGATGCCTACCAAGTATTTGCTAGAAATTTGAAGTTTTCAATAAATTTACCACTTAGGCCTATAACAGGGCCAACCCCTTTCCAACAATGGGGATTGATATCATTGGAGATGTACTAGAAAATTCAAGTGGAGGCCATGCTTGGATCCTTGTTGCTACTGATTATTTCATGAAATGGATAGAATAAATACCCACAAATAATGCCACAAGCAAGGTGGTACTGGATTTCCTATTGAATAATATTCTCATCAGATTTGGAGTTCTTGGGAGGATTGTCTTAAATAATGCTATGCATTTTAGATCTGATGAATTCAAAGAGTTTTATGACAAACATGGAATAAAATTTTCTTACTCTTCACCTTACCATCCTCAAGGAAATGGTCAAGTTGAGTCTAGCAATAAGATCTTAATGAAAATCATTAACAGATTGATGGAGAAGAACAAGAAGGCTTGGGACTCCAAACTAAAGTTGGCACTCTAGGAAGATAGAGTGATTGTGAAAAAGGCTATGGGTTATTCACCATTTGGTTTAGTTTGTGGACTAGATGCTAGTTTGTCACAGAATAACCTACTGAAGATGTGTAAGTTTATTCAATAATATGATGAAGAGATATGTGATGATATGTAGCACATGATAGATAATTTGGTGCAATTGGGTGAAACAAGGAGAGAAGCTAAGGGTAAAGATATGAAGATGCAGTTGAAAGTTAATCATCTATGTGACAAGAGAGAATCTCCTAGAAAGTTTGAGGTAAATAGTATGGTGTTGGCATGGAATACAAGAGCTCAAGATAAGGGCAAGCATGGAAATTTTGAAGCATTATGGATAGGCCCTTATCTGATAGCTAGTGCACATGGGGAGGATTCCTATTACCTCCAAAGCTTAATAGGAAAAAATTTCAAACTGCCAATACATGGATAGTTCTTCAAACCATACTTTTCCTATGTATGTTGTTTTTCCATGTACATTGTAAATTTTGTACTTTTTGTGTATAGGTGTTTTTTTTTCTATTGTGTTTGCATCTATCTTACTAAATTGTCCAAATAGTTCATTGGATTTGACTTGTGTGTTTAACCGGTCTAATTCAACCATAGTTCTGGAATCTCGCTATGCCTACAAGAGGCATACATCTCAGATGGAGCCACTAATGGAACCCCTTGAAATTTTTTCCATCCTCAAGATTTTGGTGACTCTAGGGGGTTGTAGGTTTCTATCTCCTACTAGTACAAAGGGTTTTAGGTTTACTCTAGTCTTATATGAAAAACCCTTGGATTTTATATCCTGGTCTTTATTTTATTTTTTTGTTGAATCCTTCTGTCGATCAACGGTCTCTTCAATTTATAACTTTCGACATCAAATCCCATTGAGTGATTGACCCTCTGGTTTGGTTTTACTAACTAATCATGTTGGATTATTATTTAGCAGTTATCCTAAGTTGAGCTAAATATTTCACATTAATAAAGATCTTAAGTCCTTATGTCATGGTCGTGGACTAATCATCCTAGGATTGGTCCCTTTTAGGATTAAGGTTTTTACATGTGCAAGTCCAGGAGCTCGTGTGTGTCGTGCGATTGATGAAGAAAATTTGAATAGTCGCCCATCTTCGCATCCTATTTTATCTTGAATTATTTTATTCATTTGGTCTCATAGGTGAAGGACATTTGTTCCTGATGATTGGTGGGCCTGACATCACTAAGGAGGTGTACAATTTTTTTCTAATCTAGATCAACGGTTGGTAATAATTGAGGTGGCCACATTTGGGTCGTTCCCCACTGACCCGTCTATTTTTCTTGGTTACTAAAGTGACCATGCGGGCTAGTGAGTGATTTCCACTTGTCTTATCTATGATTGGTCCAAGAATTAGTTTTTTTGAAAGTCATCTTTATTGGCAGTTGATTATGGGTGACATGGATCAACTTGGACTACTCCCCGCCATCTCATTTGGGCCCCATCCTCCTTGCCAGTTTCTCAATAGGGAAGCGGGTGTTTGCCATGTGGTATAAATTTTAACAACCTAGAAGGTAACATGTGTGTTACTAAGGTCCATATATCATGCATTCCTAAAGATATTTTAATCTGAGCCTTTGATATTGTGTGAGAAATAATATTGAAGCTAGATAAGTAGTGTGTATGACAATGCCACTAGATTCAATCTCAGACGCTCCCCATCCTCCCATTGATAAAATTTGCACATGAGTTATGGCTCGTGGGGGTAAGGGAAGATAGACATGTGGATTGGGATTGAAAAGACAAAGAGATGGTAGGGCCCACATGTTACAAACATTTTCTTCCATGTGAACTCATGTCATTGGGAAATTGTTTCAGCTATGTACAGTCATATGTTTCATAATAAGCTAATTAAATCTAGATCGTGGATCAATCAACCGACTGAATAAATCAATGGTCAGTATTCAAAAAAAATTTGATAGAAATTCATTCTAGTTCACGTGAGGGAGTCTTTATAACTGAAAGAACATTGAGCTACTGAAGTAAGGAATTGCATGATAAATAATATTCACATCAAAGACATAATTTGGTATTACAAGTACAATCAATACACTCCAAGAGCTAAGACTATGGTCACTCAAAATTTTCTCACATCTGAACCAGATATGTCAACCTGCACAAAAATAGTAAGTCAATTTTCATTTTCCTTTTGGCATTACTGAGAGGTTTTGTTTCTCAAGCTTAAGTGTGTTAGGGTTTTTTCTTGGTTCAGTTGTTAAGTTTGATGCTTATAAAAGTGGATTTCATTAATTATGCATTTGAATAATTTGTGCCAAACCCTTACAAAATTCGTAGGCCTTGCTCAGTTTGACCAAAAAATCCTGTTTGATTATATTTCTTGCATTATGGCCCCTACAACAAAAACATCTTCATCCAAAGTGGAGGTTTCTTTTCCCAAGAGACCTCTAAATAAAGATCTTATGGATAAGTTACCACCTTCCACTAATGATAAACCTAGAGGTCTATTGATTCCCAGGGGACCACAAATAGCAGAAGGTCTGTTTCACAAAAGAGGTTCTATCAAAGATGCTAAATTGCCCTATACTAGATGGGAATTGTTTTATGGTTAGTTCAAGAATAGAAACATGGGTGTCCTAGTGGGAAACCCTTGGAACTATGATCTAGTAAATTTAATTGTGCCAAATTTTTATATGGATGTTGACTTGATGAATGCAATAGCTGCTTTCTATGACCTAGTCATGAGGACTATCATAACCTTTGATGGAAAAGAAATGGTTAGAATCATTGAGGAATTGGGTCTTATTTTTAAGCTCACTAAATGGAGTGATGAAATGTGTAAGATAAATGAAGATGCTCTTAGATAAGAGTGTGAGAAGACCAAGACTTCATTTAGGGTTCATGTTTTACCAAGATTTCTAGCAGAAATTGTAGGACAAAATATTGTGATAGGGTCACATGATAAGGAGCCTTTTCCTATCAATTATTTTGTTATGTATTTCAAGAGGACTTTCTATTTAATTTATCAAATAATTGGTTTCTGGAATCCCAATGGCTTGGATGTATATGGTTGCCCATATCTAGCATCCTTAGTATTGTGCAATATATGATTATGCAAGATTTCTTTCTGAAATAATGCATGAGGGGTTGGTTAGATTAAAGAAAGGATAATTTGGGGTAGGATGCAGCTAGTACTCACTATCGATTCATATGTTCTTATACAAGAGTGTTATGTATTTTGGAAAACATATTTATATGGAGAGAAAGGTAGGTGATTGGGATCTTCCTGTGCAATGTTGGACCACTTTTTTGGACAAGGATGACATGATGTATGATTATGTCACTTTCTAGAATTTGTTTTCTTATGAATTGAAAAAATCTTTGATTGTGAGGTTTCCCATAGTTCATGTTGCTTTACATGACTTCTTGAGACCAAAGGAAAGAAGACCTGAGATAGGAATTGATCATAACTAGGGAGATGTTATTTCACTCCTTGATTTTATTGTTTTTAGGATTATATGGTTCTAAGGTAGCACCTCATTTGTTTCCAAGGTTCTTTCCTGAAAGAATAGGTTTCCTAGAGGTTATGTGGAAATTAGGAAAGGTTGAGAATGAACATTTGTTAAATCAAGGAAAGGGAACTTTTTTCCCTTTATACAGTTGTTTTTCTGATTTTATGATGACTAAAGAAGGCTAGAATAGTATCATTTAAGTGCTCAAACTATACCACATGAAAAAGGTCAATTGAGAGGGTCAGATATGATCCTAAAGGTTTTATGGCCTAGTTGAATGAGAGAAACAAAAGCTACAAGTATGTACACATTTTCCATTATCTAGAGTATGTAATAAGGAATATATCTGACAGTGTGGAGCATGAAAATATGTTGGAGAGGTGGATTGCATTCAACAAGATACAAATTAAGATAAAGCAGGAAGAGCTCGATTTCAAGATCCTCCCTGAGGCTAATAACATAATTCAAAAGGTGGAGCATGTTACAAGAAATTTTGATTCAATAGTAGGCCACCTTGAAACTAAAGGGGTGGTTAGTATAGATAAAGGGAAAGCTCCAATTTCTGAAGAACAAAGTGGATAAGGAATTTTTTCTATTGAAGGGGATTCTACATCACAATCCCTTGAGGAACCAAAAACAAAAAAATCATAAGAAGAAAGGGTAAAACAAATAAATATGATGAACCCTGTGCTTCCACTCAACATGAGGAACATAGACCTCCTTCTCTTGTGAAACAAGTTTCTCCCCCATCTCCACCAAGGTTCATAGAGTCTAAGAATGTGGATGTTCATTCTCCACCATCTAGGAAAGTACCACCTAAGGAGCCAACACTGAAAAAAAAAAATTGTGACCACTAGTCTAGTGGATTATGATGATGAAGGCTCTGATGATGATATTTGGGTATCCAAGCAAGAAATATAGGAAGGAGTGTTGATTACTTTTGTAATAAGGGAAACTAGTAAATTGGGAAAAAATATTAAGTAATGTTGATCTCAGAGGGATAAATGGGGATGATGACATGAGAGTTGAGGCATGTACCAAATTCTTGGATGATGACTCATTTGTGAAGACTCAATATTTTATGGAATTTTCCTATAGGAATAAACAAGATGAGTATGTTTAAATGTTAGCTATGGAGAGGAGCCTACATCTAGAGTTTTCTGATATTGTCATTAATAAATGGGTATTAAATGAGATGAGAGCTAGGTTTCAAAACATGACTTCAAAGGCAGGTCTAGAATTGGCGAGAACAAGTGGTATCTTGTTGCTACCAGAATGGGATCTAGCCTTAGCCATTTCTTTTGACACAATCAAAATATGTGACAAACCACTCTATGATATAGAGGAAGAAGCTGCACTTGCATTACAAGGGTCTATTTTTAGTGAATAGTGGGAAGCCTTGGCTATTTGATCTTTATCCCCAAGCATAAAAAAACCATACATTTTTGAGCCTCCACCTAATTACAAGGGAGGCCTAATAATCAAGAGAGTGTCCAAAACATCAGCCTTGGAAGCTGTAAATTTGTTTTTTCATGTTGCATAATTCACAAGGGCTACTTTCGAGTCTGTGAAAAATGAAAAGGATAAACGTAGAATAGAATTGAATAATTGGATGGTCAAGTATGGAAATCTTGAGAGAAATATTATGCAATTAAATACAAAGATAGAATTTTTAGAGGATTTATTGAAAAATTTGTAACCTGGAAAGATCAAACAAGATGATATTGACTCTCCCACTACTGTACAATAGGATATATCCCCTAAAATTACAGCTGATGTAAATACTTCATGGGAAATTATGCCATATAATATGGTAAATGTTCCCATTCCAACAATAGAACCCAATATATCAGAAGGATCACAGGATGAATGGGATGTCAAAAGGGAAGAGTTGCTTAGAAAATTAAGTGAATACAAAGAAAGGTGTCAAATTCATGATGAAGATACTTTTAAGAGAAACATGAGGATTATCATAATAGTCCTTGAGCATTTGAACAAAAAACTAAATAGTATTCACTATAGAAAATAAGACTTGATGTTGATGGGCATTGGGGTTAAGCAGGATCCTAATCCACCTGGGAGGTTTAAACCTATTGTTCTTCTGGTAAATAAGATTGAGGAATAGAAAGGGAATGTTGAAACATTGGAGAATAGGATAAGGGAATTGGTGAAATATTTCCATGAATCTCATCATGGAATTCTCCCATCTATCTTAAGGAGTGATTGTAGTATTAGGACTTTGCAGGAATGGAGAAGTGAAGTAAACAGTGTTATTTTAGATCAAGCTATAAAAATTTGTCAGAAATTTGATATGGACACAGTCATAGTGAATATGGATATGTTAGTCCATGTTGAGACTATATTGCTAGAATTTGATACGGAAGCTAACTAGATTGTCACCAAATATGCACCTTATAGACAAAGGGCTAATGAAGTAATGAATTTTTATTGGCCCAAAAAAGAAGAATTCCTAGCATGGAAAGGTAGATATTTGGAAGGAGTTGGGGTTCTACACTAAGGATGGAAAGTTAATGATTTGAAATTTTGAGGTGTGCAATGGTGGTGAATAACAGACAAATGGGAATGCACTACATAGCCTAGATTTAGTACATATTAGGCTTATATTAAAGTATGGAAAATATAGTGCATCTTATTCAATGTTTATTTGATGATAGGTTTGCATACGTGGTCTTACCTTTTTTGTCTTTTTCTATTTTCCTCATGCTTTTCCTTCTTTTCATTTTTGGTGTGTGAGCACAAGTTTGTAGGTAACTGGTCGGTTGAACCCATTTTGGAGATTGGACCTGATCTCCACAATAAATAAGGACTACATTCATTTCTTCACATGTATCCCACCTCTTGGAGTATGTTGTAACTAAATGAAAGAATCTTTGATGTAGCAGTCCAATAGGGTTTTGACGTGTACTTTCTAGCCTGAGGGTTGTTTTTTCTCCTTTATTTCTATAAGAAGGAATTCAGGGCCAAGAAGTAGGGGTTCATTATTTTATGCAATTGACATAGTGAATTGTAAGCGATACTAAGTATGTTTTTAGATCTTTTGTCTTAAGTTTGAGAGGTCATAATTTTGTATGTAGTTTGGATAACAACAAAATATATACTAAGAAATACCAATTTCATGGCTATTATCTCTCCTTGCATTCATTTTATGATTAATGAATGAATTTAATCCAAGATGTATTTTATTTTTCTCCATTGTTTACCAGTGGATGTTTGATTTCATTCTTGCTTATTGATTCAATGAATTAATGTAAATGCTTGGATGAGATTAATAACTAATAATAATCAAGTGCTAGGATATTGATAACTAGTATTAGTCATGAATGTAATAGGAGAATGTTGTAATGCAGTATATCTTGAAATTATATGTTTCTATTCATGGTTTTTTATCTGATCATATAGGTTGGTTATGACTTTGTGCTCAAGATAAAGGCATTGGTTCATGTAAAGTATTCATGATTCATTTTCTTTGTTGATTCGTCAACTAATCACTTTTATTTTACAAAATCTTGTGGTTACTATTGTAGTTTATTCATGTTATAGTCCCACCTTCTCATGTTTTAAGTATAATACATTGATGAATGAGCCACCAACTTATTTAATGTATTAGGATCTTGAGCAGCTTAATCAGAAGTATTTGTTATTGGCAATGTATTTGATTATAATTGTATGAATTCAAAAGTATGCATTATGGGATAACCCTCCTGGGTTTTATAGAGCCCGAAGTGTAGGAGTAGAAGCTTTACAACTTCCACTCATTCGTTGGTCAATCCCTTTAAAATACTAATTATTGGAAATGGTAAAGTCCATAGGTATTTCTGGAGATGAGTTTGGCTCTTAAAAAATAACCAACGCACAACAATGCAAGGATAGAGTAAAGCAACATGAGGATTAGGAAGTATATCTCGTGATGATGATGGATTGATTGGATAGGATTGATGAAGATTTTGAAGCTCAATTTGGAACAAAGTCGATTGGAATGATTTGATGTGACATTAAAGTGTAAGGTAGATTCAACTGATATTAATTGTTTGGATTGATGTTTGAGAAGAGATAAAGCTTGATAAGGAACATATTCTTGTCAAAATGTGCCATGGGTTAGTGATTTGGATTTTATTTTATTTTGAATTTCTAATTTTTTGAATATTTTGGATTTTAGTTGTACAAGATTTTATAAATGTTTTTGGATTTTTTATGAACGTTTTATGAATTTTTTTGAATTTTAGTTGTACAGGATTTTGTAAATGTTTTTTGATTTCTAATGAACTTTTTAGGATTTTTTTTTTAATTTTCCAATTAGATATTGAGGTAAATGATACCTAGATCATGATGTTAGTGTCATGTTATGAGATAAAAGACATGGATCAAGAGTTATTTGAAAACAAGAGTGCAAGAACCTACCCCAATGCCTAGCAATTTTTTATAAATTAATGGACAAACCAAGATAAGTAATGTATTTGCAAAGAGTTCAATAGAGTTTTATCATGTTGGATATGGGTTATGGGACTTGATGAGATAAAATGGTAAAGAGCCTATCAAGATTCTTCCATGAACAAAGTTGAAGTATACATTGAATCTTTGTCAAGATCAAGATAAAATGGGATATCTAGATGGATGGAACATTGGATTTAGTATGACAAGGATGAGATGCTTTTGTTTGACACGGATCATATAGACACTTGATTCTACTCATGATGCCTATTTTCCAAGTTTTCATCATGGTAATTTCCCAAAGTGCCACCATAGTGGTTTTCACTAGAGTATAGTTTTTATCTTTACTTTTTTCTTGAGTTTTTGATTTTTTTGATTTTTTGAAAGTTTTACCCTCATGTTGAACCACCTAGTAGAGTTGATGTAGAGGCCACTATCATAATTTTCCAATGATGTCCTTCTTGAAGAATTTTCTTTGCTAAGATACGAGAACTTGAATGTAATATTGAAGAACTCTATTTTTCCTTGCTGGTACCAAAGTTAACCTTGTCTATGTGTGCACATCATGATATAGTGCCTTCAGAATCATTATGATGGAGAGTAGCCACCAACACATGGTCAATGCAAGAATTGGATATCATGAATCGAGTGAACAATGACATGTATGAAAGAATATGTGATGTATTGGTTGATGGTTTGGAACCTTTGACTCTCCAAACTTGGGAAGATGAGAAATGTTGTGTGATAATGGAGGTTTTCATGGAATTGGGACCAACCACTAGATATACTTTGTTTCTTTCTTGAGAAGCTTGTTTTTGTATTTGAGGATTCTTTTGATGGACATATTTCCCCTTTTTATTTTTCCCCGTAGTTTCTTTGACTAATGGATTTTTGGAGGGATGACTTTCTTTATTTTTCTTTGGTATCCATTTGTATTTACTTTTTCCTTTTTTCTTTACTGCTTCATTTTCTTTGATTATCTTTTCCTTTCTTTGATAGGAATTCTTCTTTTTACATTGGTCCCAAGTTATGTATGAGATGATGGATGAATGCCAACTCAATATATGACCAGTTGTAGCATTGTCAGTATTTCCATCATAAGGATTCTTCATGCCCCATATGTTGATGTTTTTTGTAGACAAGATTACCCCCGATGTTGTGAAGCTATTATCAATACTTAATCATTTTCCTTGATAATGTATCCTTTGATCTATAGCCATTGAATATGACTTGTCATGAACACATGATATTGCTATGGGTTCCTACTGTTCAAGAATATGAACTATTTTCTATGGTTCTATGACATCATTATCTATTGATATTTCTTCAAAATATGTTGGTATTGATTCAAAAGATATTGATGAGGCACAATATTGTTCAAAAATATGAACGGTTTTCTCTTATTCTATGAATTTTTTATTCGTTTATGCTTCTTCAAAATATGTTGGTGTTGATTCAAAAGATTTTGATGATGCACAATCTTGTTCAGGAACATGAGTTGTTTTCTTTGATTCTATGACATCGTTATCTGTTGACGTTGTTTCAAAATATGTTGATGATGCACAATCATGTTCAGGAATATGCATTGTTTTCTCTGATTCTATGACATTTTTATCTGTTGATGTTTCTTCAAAATATGTTGGTGATGATTCAAAATATTTCAATGATGTACAATCACTATAAGAATCAATAATCTCGACCATTCTTTTCTCTTTTGTAGGAATATCAAGAGTGGGAGACTCTTATTTTGGATGAAGAACATCTATATGTCCATCAAAAAGAAACATCTCAGGGTTTATATCAAGGACATATTTGAAATTTAAAATGCTTTGGAAGATGTCACATAGCTCTTGACATGTTTGCTTTAGTTTTCATTGTTTTTGATGTGGAAACAGTCTTTCTTTATCCATGGGCTATGAGTTTTGATATTTTGGGTCTATTTACATTTCTAGAAGCTTTTATTTTTGTGATTATCTTAATTGTTGGTTTAGTTTATGCATGGAGAAAAGGAGCATTGGAATGGTCTTAACTCCCAAATTTTTGAGTGGTAAAAGGCGAGTAGAAAATTATCTAAATCTAAAGCCGGTGATAAATCCTATAGAATCCTCTTTATTTGATCAAGCAACTCCGAATTCAGTGATTTCAACTACTCTAAATGATTTGTCCAATTGGGCGAGACTCTCTAGTTTATGGCCACTCCTTTATGGTACTAGTTGTTGTTTTATCGAATTTGCTTCATTAATAGGTTCGTGATTTGACTTTGATCATTATGGTTTGGTGCCAAGATCCAGTCCTAGGCAAGCCGACCTCCTTATAACAGTCGGAATTGTGACCATAAAAATGGCTCCTTCTTTAGTGAGATTATATGAACAAATGCCCAAACCAAAATATGTAATTGCTATGGGAGCTTGTACTATTACAGGAGGAATGTTTAGTATAGATTCTTATAGTACCGTTCGTGGAGTAGATAAGTTAATTCCCATGGATATCTATTTTCCAGGTTGTCTGGAATTGTGTTAGGTCTAATTCCTATAACTTTGGTTGGATTATTTGTAACTGCATATTTACAGTACCGACGCGGTGATCAATTGGATATTTGATTTAGGACCATATTATGGTATGAACGGGCCTCCTACTAATTTTGAGGGGTCAGATCCCATTAGCTTTTTTAGTTTAAGTGACAAGAAGATCAGATAAAATAAAAAAAGAAGGATCTCGCTCTGTAGGATTTGAACCTACGACATCAAGTTTTGGAGACCTGCATTCTACCAAGTTGAACTAAGAGCAAAAAAGAAGGATCACGCTCTATAGGATTTGAACCTACGACATCAAGTTTTGGAGACCTGCGTTCTACCAAATTGAATTAAGAGCGCTTTTTCTTTTCTTTTATAGGAGGAAGAGTACTAGGTAGGGATGACAGGATTTGAACTTGTGAAATTTTGTACCCAAAACAAACACGCTACCAAGCTACGCTACATCCCTTTTAATCTTGAGTATTTTTATTCGATATTTTATATTACAATAAAATTTATTTTGCTTTCCACATTTATCCACTTTGATTCCCATATGGTTTCGTGAATAGACTGTATACACAGAAGATATCATCTCTAAGATGTCTATTTATTGACATTACTTGATTAATATCACATGTTCTGTTCCATAAAAAAAGCTTGTAGAAATATATGTTTACAGTTTCTTAAGGGACTCATAAACTACAGTTGTAGTTGACCATATAATATATTCATCACGATTGAGAAGGAGAACTTATGAACAATGCAAGATATAAAAACATATCTTTCCACAAGCTCTTAATAATACAACCTTGATCTGTCATTACGTGCGGCTATCTGTACTATAGAATGAATTCGTTTCAAACTACAGAAAAGAAAAAAAAAAGAGGCTTTCTACATATGCACCATCCAAAACAATGGTTTTTTATCAGCTATAGTCAAAAGAATATCCCTCATAGGAGCCCATTCATATAGAATAACCCAAATAAAATAAATAAAGAGTAAACATAGTAGAGAATATCTGATCAAGTTCAAGAGAACTGACTTGGCTCATATTTCTTACTATGCTTACTCTTACATAATCGTAATATCAATTTATTTTTCAATTAAAGATCTAGTCTTTTTTATTCTTATTCAATCCTTCCGCTAATAAGCAATCAATCATATTTGGAGAAAGCCATTTTGTTTTTAACAATGTATCGATCATTTGTTTAAATAAAATTCTATTAGAGAAGAATAAATTTGATAAATATTCATAACTTTCGGATAGAGTTTTATAAATAAGAGATTCATTAGATAATAAATCTCTATTTTCCCTTTCTCCCTTGAGCAAACGTTGTTTGAACTTATCATCCCGTGTTTTTTCATGGAACCAACGTTCACTTATCACCGATTGGGAATATGGTAATACACGTCTCAATCGGATACCAATTTCTTGAAAGCGTTTGAAAGTTTCAAATTCTTCTTTTTCTTCCATTTGAATGTTAAAAGGAAAATCATCATCATTAGTCTTAATTTTCATTTCTAAGGCCATTTTTCTCACCTTTTTCCGCTTTAGAATAGCCTTTAACATTCTTTTAATACTGTATTTTAGCTCTCTTGTTGAAGAATAAGTAAGATAAATACTCTTCACGAGTTCTTTAGGAACAAAAATTTCTCTTCGTTCAAAAGTAGAGTGCTTATTTAAAAAGCGAATACTCACGGGATCCCAAAGAAATCGACGAGCTAGATAGATTACTGGTGTATTTAAAGGTTTATACTCCGTTGCATACTCTTCTGTTTACACGAATCCATAGATAGATATGATAATATGGAGAAGACTTAATTGTCTGAAGCAGAAACAAATAAGGTAAAGGAACCCTTGTTATGAAGAGAAAAACAAGTAACTCACATTTGATTTGATGGTCAAAGGCAGATTTTAAGCTGAACAGTGAAAATATTTTTTTTTATAATAAATAAAATTTCTATTTTCAAATGCCTCCTACGTTATCCGGAAGATGCGAAAGCATTAACGTAATTTGATAAAGTCATTCATTCTGAATGCTACATGAAAAAAGAACATAAGCCAGATGATGGAATAAAAAAACCTAGGATGTACAGAAGAATAAGGACATAAGGAATCTAAAGTATGCCCTTCATCTTTAATCTCTCTATAAAATATATTGTATATATTATACATTGAGTATATAAATATTCATCCACATCCAGAAAGTTGTATGCCCTGAGAGAGGCTTGTATAGTTTGGGAAGGGATTTTTACAAATTAAAGGTCTACTTCAACCAATATACCTTTAGGAACGACTATACATAATGTCGAAGTACAAGTCGGAAAAGGTGGACAATTAGCTAGAGCAGCGAGTGTTGCGGCAGAATTGATCACAAAATAAGGTCGATAGGGTTTCTTGATCATGACTTGATTCAGAGTAACTTTTGTTCTCCTCAAGAGCCTCCTCTTGACATGATCCTTGGGTGGATGATATATCATTGATAAAAGACTCTTCGTAACATTTTGTGGGTATGGGTGCAATAAGGGATATTTCTAGCTCTCTTGGAACTTATTCAACATGCCCAATCATTGATTCATATGTGGGAGAGATGTCACAATCTGATATCCACTTGATTTTATTATAGTATAAAATAATGCTAAACACTATTAATGGGTTTGGAATTTGTTTTAAAATAATATCTTGATACGTGTCTGATTCCCCATGTTGTGATAAATAAATATGTCCCACCATGATATCAAGAGTATTCTTTACATTTTTTGAGGTTGATGCCTTTTCTAAATCTTTTTCTTTTGTATGGTCAGGAATAGTGTTTGTGTAAATTTTCAAATTTTCATTCCCATATTTTTTATCAACATGAAAGTCTCCTTGTTCAATAAGATCTTCTATTAGATTCTTTATTCTAATACAATTATTTGTGTTATGACCTTTGTATCGATGAAATTCACAAAAATGATCTTCTCTATAGCTGTGAGGTTTGACTTGTGGCTCTTGATAGTTTGAGAAATATGGAAATGAGATAATATTAAACTGTATCAACCTCTTCAACACATCCTCCATGTTTTCCACGTTGAGGGTTTGTAGCATTGATTTTTGTTTGATTATTTGATAGTGACGTGTATGGTTGTTGTGTAGGAGTAGTTAAGACCAATTTCGCATCAACAACACCATCACTAGTAACATTTTTTTTCTTGGCCCAATAGCAGGGATTGTTGTTAGAACTAGTGGATGGGTGGTTGTCTCTATATGTTTGTGTGTTTCCCTATGAGATTAGATCTCTCTCAATATTAAGGGCTCTAGGGATAAGCTCATCGTAAGAGGTAATGCATTGCATTTTTAATGGAAATGGTAGATCTAGATCAAGTTTTCTATGATAATGCACACCTGTTGTTCATCAAGAAGGATCCAATTGCTCTTACTAGATTTTTTCCTCCATCATTGTAAGAAATTGGTGAAGGATTATCATTTTTTCTTCTTGAGTGTGTATAACACTTCTAATATCACATTAATGTCAAGATTGAAGGAGAAGTGATCTATGAATCTATTGATGATTTCTTGGAAGGCTTTGATGCCTAGAGATAACTGTGAAAACCAATCCATGGAAGGACCTATTAAAATTCATGGGAAAAGGTGCATTAAGTAGGAATCATTATAGGCCACCTCCATGCACATGACATTGAATTCATTGATATGGTCCACAAGACTTCCTCTCCCTTTCTGTTTATCAAATTTGGGGACCTCAAATATGGGAGGAAAAGGTACCATTATGATGTTTTAATTGAATGGATATGGGCATAAGTTTTTTGTATGAGGCTTCTTTATCTTACCCATCCGATAATCATTTATTTCTTGTGATAACGTATTGAGTTGCAATGCTAGATCATCCTATAGGTTTGGTGGAGGATCATATGTTTGGATGATGGATGAGTTGTAGGTGATATTATAATATGATAAGGTGTTGTATGGTGTATACGATAGTGTGAGGTTATGTGAAGGTGATTGAGGTGTGGATGTATATGTTCCAATGTGTTTGTATTGACAATTTTTTGTTAAGGATTATAGTAGGAACTTTGTTGTTGTTGTTGCTTGTTGTGCTGCTAAGGCTACTTGTTGTTATTGTGCTACTAAGGTTGCTTGCTATTGTTTCTTACTATAGGATTTGACCCCAATTTTTGATGGCCTTTCGTCAGAATCTCGACAATACATTGTCGGTTGGCTAATGAATCATAGAAGTCAGCACCATCGCTCAAATTTCGTCTACATCCCGATGGACTGCAAAATGTCAACCTAACGACGCACGCTCATCAGAACCATGATGCCAACTTCGTTGATCGTGTGACGAACAGTTCCCAGATGACGGGAGGCATACCTTCACCAAACCATCAGATTAACAATGTAAGTCTGTCACCATTACAACACAAATTCGATGTATTGGCAATATCGTTGAGAGAACAATATTGTTATAGCAATCAAAATTGCCTAAGAAGATATTTTGGGAGGACTAGATTTTTGTCTCAGCGATAACTTTTCATCATCGAGATACACATCTTGTCTCATCGACGAAGCACGAGGGAAGCATATCGACAAGACATATATTATCAGAGTAAGTTCTGAAGGTCTACCCGAGCAGCTATATGACGCCGATAAGATTACATCGGCAAGAGTCTTGGAGACATAATTTAGATTGAAATAGCGACAGAAGTTCATCGAACGAGTGACAAAATAGGCAAGTCATTACGGCGAAACTTCATCAGATACATTGCAAATTCATCGGATGCTTTTTGAGGTTCGTCGTAAAATCAACAAGAAAGTGCACTTTTTAAAAAAAAACCTATTCGTTGAAAGATCAAGACTAATACAGTGATCAAAATTGCCTGAGAAGATATATCGGGAGGACTGGTTTTTTGTCTCAGCGATAACTTTTCATCGGCGAGATACACATATTCTCTCACTAAAGAAAGCATATCAACAAGACATATATCATCGAAGTAAGTTCTGAATGTCTACCCGAGCAGCTATATGACACCGATAAGCTTACTTCGGCATGAGTCTTGGCGACATAATTTAGATTGAAATAGCAATAGAAATTCATCGAACGAGCGATGAAATATGCAATTTATTACGGTGAAACTTCGTCGGATACATTGCAAATTCGTCGGACGCTTTTTGAGGTTCATCGTAAAATTGACGAGAAAGTGCACTTTTTTTTTAAAAACCTATTCGTTGAAAGATCAAGACTATTACAGTGATCAAAATTTCTTAAGAAGATCTATCAGGAGGACTGGTTTTTTGTCTCAGTGATAACTTTTCATCGGTGAGATACACATATTATCTCACCGAGGGAAGCATATTGGCAAGACATATATCATCGGAGTAAGTTTTGAATGTCTACCTGAGCAGCTATATGACGTCGATAAGCTTACTTCGGCATGAGTCTTGGCGACATAATTTAGATTGAAATAGCGATAGAAGTTTGTCGAACGAGCGATGAAATAGGAAAGTCATTACGGTGAAACTTCATCGGATACATTGCAAATTCGTCGGACGCTTTTTGAGGTTCGTCGTAAAATCGACGAGAGATTGCACTTTTTTTTAAAAAACCTATTCATTGAAATGTAGGCATATCGGTGAAAGATGAAGACTATTACAACGATCAAAATTGCCTGAGAAGATATATCGGGAGGATTGGTTTTTTGTCTCAATGATAACTTTTCATCGGCGAGATACACATATTGTCTCATCGAGGGAAGCATATCGGCAAGACATATATCATCGGAGTAAGTGATGAAGGTCTACCTGAGCAGCTATATGACGCCGATAAGATTACATCGACAGGAGTCTTGATGACATAGTTTAGATTGAAATAGTGACAAAATTTCATCAAACGAGCAATGAAATGTTCAAGTCATTACGGAGAAACTTCATCGGATACATTGCAAATTCGTCAGATGTTTTTGTGGTTCATCATAAATTCGACGAGAAAGTACATTTTTTCTTAAAAACCTATTCATTGAAAGATCAAGACTATTACAACGATATGAGGCCTGTTTGTAGCAGCAATAATGATAACTATTTTCTTGGCTGTCATACAAGCCATCTCCATCAATAGAGCTTTGAAACCAAATCCACACACAACACAATGTTCATAGTGAAAAGTTAGCACTTTCTTTCATCTTTGCAGATTGGTTTGATGCTTCAAACGATGCATTTCTTATATTGAAAAGTGCATTACTTACCTTTTTGAGCTTCTCTTTGTTTTGAGAGTAGTTTAATAATCTCTACTTAATAGGGCCAACCACGTGAAGGTGGAAGCTCATTTGGCCCTTCCCCCCCCCCCACCCCCCCCCCCTCACATCACTCTCAATTCCCCATACCCAATCATATAACATTAATCATTCATTCATCCATTAATAACATATAACATTCATTCATTCATTCATCCTACATTAATAACATATAACATTCATTCATTAACATATTCACATTCATTCATTCATCCATTAATAACATATAACATTCATTCATTAACATATAACATTTTTTCATTAACATATTCAGATTCATTCATTAACATATTTCATTTTTTCAGTTTTTACATATTATCAAAAATATGGCTATCATAATATGATTACAATCACTTTTTTTTTGTTTCTTTTTTGCAGCTAAAAAAAGCTGAAGTGGAGTATCATTTTCAAAATCATCTGTCCCCCCTTGAGTTGTTTTGAGCTCTGCTCATGATCTTAATGTATGCCTAGTCGTGTACTCACAACCGCGTGGACACGGCTGCAAGGTGGGGTCTGCTACAATAGCAAAGAAATGTTAAATTGATATGTTTTATTATTATTGTTACACAAATTTTATTAATTAAAAGAACATCAAAGTGGTGCTCTTTACCTAATTGGGCCACATCATATTCCTGATATTGTTTTATAGCCTCATGCTCAACATGTTGAACACCCTCTAAATCCTAATCTAGAGTTGAAACATGAAAGATTACATTAATTAATACACCAATTGCAATTAAAAATGTTTAAAAGAACATTAGAGTGGTCCTGCTTACCTGATGGAGCCACATCATGTTCCTGATCTTGTCTAGCCTGATCATGCTCAACATGTTGATCACACTCTACATGCTCTAAAGTTGAAACATGAAAGGTTACATTCATTAATACACCAAATGCAATTAAAGATGTTTAATTGTATTAATCCATACTATGTTTTGTATAGCACATGAATACATCTAGTACCGGGATGCACACCATGGCCTTCATCGGCAGGTTGCGCTCCACCCTCACCAGGCTGCATTCCAATGTCATGTGTAGGATTATCATTGCTTATCTATGTAAAACAAATAGGCACATTCTTATGGTGGAAATTAATATTGAATAGATTGCACAAGTATTCAATTTCAAATAAACTTTATTGAGTTTATTTACGTGTGTGTTGGATGCAGTGGAAGATTGTGGTTGCCCAGTTGAGACTCTTAGTTGTTCAGTCAAGGCTCCATAGCCTTGGTCGAAGGCAATCTTTAGGTCCTCTTGTGTGGGCACTCTGTTGAAATCAAAGCCCTGCATTTTTGCATGTGATCATGAATTTTGCTTCTATGATGTGATAAAACCAAAATTATTTGCAATTTATTATTTGGATGCAATATTTCATTTATTGATACTTACAAATCATGCGGCTACTTTCATATAACCACCAGAGCCAAGTTTGTGTTGCCCGTGTTTTTCTAGTCTTGCCTTTGTTGCCTTCAATGTGTCGGGCAGCCTATGAAAAATTTGAAATACGTTAGATTATGTAAAAAGAAAGATTAATCAATATATAATTAAATTGTTGATAGTATTACATACCTTCCTTGGCCCGATAGTATCTTTCCTTTCTTCTTTTCAGCCTTCTCCTTTCCATCCGACACCAAGTCCTTCCACTCCCTTTCCGGAATCATGGGGGGGCGCTCATACTTTCTGTTCTTCTCTAAATGTGACCTATATTGGTCCCTCACATACTTTAGATAGGTACCAGCTTTCTTAAGGACCTTGGTTCAGTTGAATGTTTTATCACCGAACAACACAACTAAATGGTTAATGAGCTCATCTTTTAAATCTTGATTTTGGGCATTCCACCGTGTACGTATGGTGGGCCCGAAGAGCTCCAATGAAATATCACTTAGATGTTTATAAAAAACATCATTTCATGCAATTATAATGTAGGTAAATATTGCCATTTTGTAAATTAGTATAATAGGGCGCTATCCCCACTGTTAGCAATTAAAATAATAATAATAATAATTAAAACATTTTAAAGTACCTGGGACCTTCTCTATCTTTATGGGAAGGAAATCCTCGGTCACCACAAATGTGACTGGTAATGTTCCCGTACTAGTAATACGGGAAGATCCAAGAAATGCTGCTAAAACATCACCAATAGTAGTGGCCTCTGCATCCACATGTACTGACACATGTAGTGGCATGTGTTCACTACCAGAGGGTGAACTACCGAATGCTTGCATGGTATGTGTTGCCAACATTTTAGACGACAATATAGGCATAGATGATGGGGTCGGATGATGTGTTGTATGCGTAGGAAGATCAGGATTGACACTTGTACCGTCCCCTACTTCCCGGGAAACAGTTGCAGTACCTTGATCACGGCTAGCAGCATGATCATGAGGATGCAAATAATCTTGTAAAAACAACACATATTTTAGTTCATGACATAAAAGAGTACAAAATATAAAACCATGAATGAACTTATGTTATAATTAAAGATCTCATGACAGCTTGCTTCCAAGTTCTATGCTCTCTCAGACAATATTTTAACCCTTTCTTATCTCATCTGTTTGAGGCACTACGAATACCAACTGAAGGATTTCTTGATTGCATTTTTTTTGGGCCTTCCTCATCATATCCATAGGGTTTGTGGAAAATGTGATGTCATCATTATATAATAGTGACTGCACCTCCATATGGATGCTCTCCTATACTGCTGGTGCCTTTCCTCGATCAGCCAACTGCAACAAGAATATTAAAAACATTATCAAAATTAACCCAATAAACTCATGAATAAAACATAATAATAAAACATATTGCTCGTATATAATTTGTACAATTACAATGACATAAACCTATCGGATAGAAGTGCCTAAAGATGGATCACGATCTATGCTCTGGGCCGAAGCCTTCCTCGTATGATCAATGTCCCGCTGTGACAAAAATTAAATATAAAAAGCATTACCGAAATGAAACCAATAGACTTACGAAAAAAAACATAATAATGAAATGGTTTATTGGAGTCATTAATTGGAGGTTGGGTAAAATGGTATATATATAGTACATACCACCCCCATAGTAACTGTGTTTGTATCTAAGCGATTCAAATTGTAATCGATTAGCAACTCTTCCCCTACAGTTATTGATTTTATCGCACATACAAATACACGGTTTCCCTCTTGCGCCTCAAATATACAATTGGGTTGCTTATTTGTTGACCCAAGTTGTGTACTATTTATAAACCCTGCAATATTCCCTGTTGCTTTTGGCCTCCCGTCAATGTACCTAGCCACTCCTTTATTTTGATCCTTATCTTTTAGTTGTATATAATTTGTTGATAGTGCATACCTACACATACTTCGTGTATACCGAACTAGCTGCATCCAATATTTGGAACTGTAACAGGGTCCAACATACTCCATCAACTCAGTAACTTTGTCATAACAGAATTTTATGCCATCCATGCAAAATAGGCCCAAACCATGTAATGACGATGGTGCTATGCGATATATCCTCTCATTGACACAAAGATCAGTGTTTATTGGAGGAAGTTCCTTGGGTACCCATTGTTTCCGTAGATGTTTGTACCTCAAGGGCACCTTGATGTCACCTATGCTCTCATCATCATAAGAACATGACCCCCTTTAGTAAGAAAAAATTCCATGTGTTTACAGAATTTTCTTCTAATCTTTTGACCTCTAGTTGATCTCCCTCTTTTAGACCTACTACATGTATCACTTTCCTCTTCTCTTCCTGAATTTCCCTCGCTTGAGGAAGACAAATCTGACAAATACCTATTTTGTGGTGCCTGCACTCATAAGGATGTTAGATGAAGTTCTTTCATGGTGATGTGATCTGAAGGTGACGTTATGATTAATTTATCATTTCATCGCTATAAATTGACAGGTTATAAGGTAATCAAGTCTTGATAGATTGCAAGTTATTGTTACTACCATCCAAATGTGTCCATCACAAATCAAATCTACTTAACGTCTTTGTGCAGCATCTTTGCAAGCATCAAGTAATTTCAAATGATAGTTTGGAGTTAGTTTTTTCTTCTTTCAACAAGTATTGTAGCTCATTTTTGGAGCTTTCAAGAAAATGATAGCATTGTAACTCATTTTCACAGACTTGTACTTAGCTATATTTTTACCTTTCAATCAATAAAAGCAAGCTATTTTTCCTTCTCAATACTAGATATTGTGTGATAACATTAATTATTTATATTTCCTTGTGATGATAATGTTTATCCTTGGTTCTAGTCTAGTTTCTCATAGCCTTTATACAAAAGTGCATGTTTGTGTAGGTCATAGTTTGTGTTCTACCAGTTCTATGTAGGATTCAATTGTGAAGTCAAACATTTGAGCCTCTAGGAAGGTCATTTGTTGTTCCACTTGAGTTTTTCCATAAACTTCAAAGCCTATCTATGAAATACTTATGCAAAACATGTCAAAACTGAGTTATGTACATTGCAATGAGTTTTATTGATCACATTGTGTGTCAAAACAACATTACAAATCCTTAATATTTGGTGCATCACACTAGGAGTTAGTTTTATTTCATGTTTCCTCCTTACCCTTTTCCCAACAAGTAGTTTTAGGTGACTACCATAAGAGCCAACTTACTCTGGAGGTTCTTTTCTGCTCTAGGTAACCCACAACCAAGAAAATTCCCATGTTTCACCAATATGTTAAGTTATGCAACTTAGGAGGGGTACAATATTGAGAGATAACAATTATTGGAATGCTTGGTGGGACTAGTATGATGAACTTCTCATCAAAATACTGAGATATTTGGTGTTTTACTCAGTATTATTAGCCTTTGGAGGCAATATAAACAACACCATGGTGACTCTAATTACATATCAGTTGGTTTTAGTAGTCCAAATGCATGCAACCAAGAAGAGGAAAGTGTTGTAGAATCTAAGCCAATTAAAATTCCAAGTTTTAAAAGTTTTTCTTCAAACCAATAGTTGATTTGTAACCAAGAGAATCCCTTTCAAATCCCCTTACCAGTTGAATCTAACATGGACAACTATAATGAAATTGTTAAGTTGGAAGAGCATGTGTTAACAATCCCAAGCTTCAAGAAAATCACTTCTTCTCTTCCTCAAGAGTTACCAAAGCCTCCTATACTAGCCAATCCTCTATCAACACTCCCTAAATCTTTTGAGGAGTTGCTTGATCATTTCAAATAGGAGGAGGTCGAGCTAGTAGTGAAACAAGAGTTTCTGTTTTCAATTCAAGACAACTGATTAAGGATCTTCCTCAAGTGAAAAGCACTTGTGAGGTCAATTATGAGGAGGCAAAAGAGATATCTATTGTTTATAAGCCTATGAATGGTGTGAATAATGAAAAATCTAAAAAAATTCAAGTAGAAGTCAAGGGTGATTAGTTGGAAATCAAGGTACAAGGAAACTGGATGGGTTAGAAGGAAGAGTTGATCTTCCCATTTGATGAGTTGTCTTGTTTTGTTGTGCAGGATGAAGATTTGAAGCAACAAGAAGATATCAAATAATTCGATGAGTTGCTGGTTAAATAGGAAAAATCAAACATGGATCAAGAGGAAGAATATGGTCTTGATGAGGAGTCTATTCTCTCAAGTCAAGAAACTTATCATGAATTTGATTTGCAAGATCTTAGCTATTTGGAGGAACTTCCTTTCTACTATACAAAAGAGCTTAAGGTTGGTATAACAAATGAAAGTTTGTTGGAAGAGGCTACTACATTGTTTGAACATTTACCTTTGCTCATTGAAGAAGAAAATCCTGATTTGGAGTGTACTAATGAGGATTTTGAGCTTGGACTAGCTGTTCCTAAGAGCCTTCCAAGAGTTGATAGCTTTGATGAGTTATTAGCTATCTTAATGGAAGAGGATGGTCCATTGACCATGGATGAGGAATCAACATGGAAATTTATCATGTAAGGTGAAGGTAACGATGTTATTTCTAATCATTCAAATTATCTTCTCTCTTGTCTAAACTTAGCCATGAAACAAGACAACCATAAAAAAGGTAGAAAGGTTTGAAGAATGTAGTCATGATAATATTATATAAACCTTATTGGGTTCTTTGAAAGAAGAAGAAAACCATGAAGTTCCAAATCAATTTATTTTACCACAAGAGCACCATAAGAGTAAGATGAAGGATATGATCACACCAAAAGAGGAAAAAGGAAAAACCAATCTAAAGCTTTCAAGGGGATGTCCTATTAGGAATCTAACTAGGATGGAAACTAGCAATGCATCACAAGTCATTATTGCACCCAAGCATGAGGACTCTATCCTACTATCCTATCCATTTTAAGATAACATGAATGGTAAGTGGATTTGTGGATTTGTTTTCTCCATTTATGAGGCATTGCAATAGTTGGTTAAACATCTATCATTTCTTCATTTCCTCTCTGATGATCACAAACATATGGAGCATTACAAGTTGCAAAGAAAGGGTAGCTACTTTCATGAACCAGTTAATGGTTTTATTTAGGTATTCCTTTCCTTAGTTAGTCTAGGTTAGGATAGTTTTTGTTTTAAGTGAATAAGTTTTGTTTGCACAATTAGTTTGTTTTGAGTCATTTGGTAGGTTAAATAAGGTTGGTAGGTGTTATGCACTATTTTGAATGAGTTACAACATTATGCAAGACTATTTATCAAGTCTTGTCAAGTTCCAAGAGTCAACAGCATGCCCAATGGATAAGTTTAGGCAACTAGTGAGGATGTTTAGCAGACAAACATATAGAAGATGTCACCAATTTTTTTACCTAATTTAGCTTCTAACTCAATCAAGTAAAGTTGGGATAGTTTTTGAAAAAATAAAGATAAAGGTACACATTCAATTCTACTAAGTTCCATTCATATACACAAAAGTATTATCAAATGATTTGCAGTTCATTATGCAAATGTATACAAGAGAAAGATTGCACAAAATTTTCACAAATGTCTTTTATTGATAATTACAAATGTATGGTGTCCCACACAAGTTGTGGGAATAACTATTTCAATACAATATAAGACATAAACTATACATTTGAAGAAATATAAAGGAAAGAGCATATGGAAAGAGTAGGGATTTGTCATTGCCTAAATGATGAACCCCAAAGTTGAACTGTTGCCTAAATGATACACCCCAAAGTTGAATTGTTGCATCATTGGAAAAGTATGATCAAATTCATCTATTATGAAGAATTGGTCTATGTTCCTCTAGTAATCACTATAAAAATGTGAAAGACAAAGCTATTTTATTTTTTTTGTCTTATCTTATACCATTTTATGAGAATGGGGGGGCCAATGTGTGAGAAGATCTTTGGAAACTAGGCATGAAAATTGCAGGTTAAAGAGAATGGAGGTGCCAAACTTACAATACTCATTGTCCCTTGGTCGTTGATTTTCCCTGAGTGCCCTCAACCTGGTCCTCGGCACTGGTATTGACCTTGTTTTAGCTCCAAACTCTTTGTCAGCACTGGTATTGACCTTGTTTTCACTCCTCCAAAGTCTTCCTCAGCGCTGGTATTGACCTTTCACTTGTCCAATTTGACAAGCTACAACCTGCTTTAGTTAGGTTTTAGAGTATGTTAATTAAATTTAAAAAAATTATGACGCCATTTAGAGTAGTGAATATAAAGAAAGAAAAGCCTATTATGGTGCCATTTAGAGTAGTGAATATAAAGTAAGCCAAGCCTATTATAGTCATGAGGGAAATAATAAAACTCCTAGGATACTTTGTGAAACCATTTTCCTTGGTTAAAGGGAGGCCATAAAATATACCTTTGGATTTTTTCAATCTTCAAATATGAGGATTTGCAAGGTTCTTAGCAACATGAGTAATGGAAATGTGTGCAACAAGAATTTTTGAACACACATGGAATCTCCTTGCCAAAGAAAGGGGCTTCATAATTTTATATGATAATTTTTCTCAGCTCTAGAATCAACTTTTAAATTTTCTCCTAATAGGGCCAAAATCACATCTTATTGTGTTTGAGAAGTCACCAGCACTGAACATAACCATCAAGCAACTTTTCATCGAGATTATAACATCACCGTCGATTTTGAGCACGTGCATCTCGGAGCCGCTTTTGTAACCTGTCATATAATGTACTAAAACTCGACATAAATATTAAAGCACTTTGATTAATAGTAATCTTATAATATTAATATATTATATAACAATATTATATTACATTATATGAATTATAATGATATATTTGATATATTAAGATTATATATAATCTATATATAGATTAATAGTAATTATATTAGATTATTAATATTATTGGTATATTATTAATAATATTAATATTGTATTAGATTAATAATAATTATAATATTGTTAAATGATTAATTATATTACAAATGAACACTGCTTTCAAATTCTTAGCTTTGAATGAATGGTTGAAGCACCAATGTTGAATGTTGCAACTCTAGTAGGCATGAATAGAAGTAGAGGAGATTGTTTGGGAGAAGAATTTTTTCTAGTGCTAGGTTATGTGTTAGGTTATATAGGGTTAGGTTATATAGTGTTTGAGCCTAGCCTCAAACACTACAATTAGGGTTAGGTTATGTGTTTTCTTTAGGGTTAGGTTTGGGATTAGGTTTATGGTTATGGTTAGAGTTTAGGGTAATCCAAATCATAACCTAACCCTTTCTCTCAAAACCTTAACCTTGACCCTAACCCTCACCTTTATCCTATATTTATAACCCTAACCACAACCAAAACTCTAAACCCAACCCTAACCCTAATTACCTAACCCTAAATATTATTTATTTTATTAATTAGTTGCATTCACTCTAATAACCCTAAACCTATCCCTAAACTTAACCCTAGCCCTATCCCTGGCCCTAATCCCTAAGGTCGCTTCCTCCCATTGTTATGATTGTTATGAGGGCAGTGATGAGACTTTTCTAATTAGAGTGTATTCCATGAGATTACAATTATTTGAGGCATTGTGTCAAATAGTTCATGAGTTTTGTCTATCCTCCCACATTTTGCATAGATTTCAAAAGGGCATCTACAACCACAAGATTTGAGAAAATTCATCTTCATATTATTTTTTCCTTATGATTGGTTGACTCTTATACTAAATTAATATGTTCAATTTTATGTTTCCTACTTGATCTAACTATCCACAAATGGCAATTTAACAGTGGAAAGATATGATCCTACTTTGGTATAAATTGTATATGCAATATCAAGGTATGAATTAATATGTTCAATTAAGAGATGTTAAATGAAATGAATAAAACTAATGTAATGTAAATAAGGGAGACCGGTGCCTTTTTGGGTAAAACGGAGTCAAATGAAATCCTTTAATGAATGGTTTCTATCTAGCAGGTCCTCTAATTGTTTGGCATATAACTATGAGTTTACAACTGGTATAAACATGCAAGAGTGTAATTGATAAACCCTACTTGAGGCAAAATATCAAATCTAATAATCTGATTCTTCTTAATGATCCAAATGGCATTCCTAGATTACTATAATTTATTGAAAGGAATTTTAATTCTTCTTTAAAGAATCCAATAAACCAAATCACACAAAAACAACAAATGTGTACTAATAAATAGAATATATACTTGATACTTCAATTTAAACAACCAAGAAACATCAAATTGGAGACAATAAAATAATCACAAGAATCCAACAAACAATTGATACCAGAATGAAGCCACTAAATCAACAGTCTTTCATTATCTCCTTCAAAGTTCATACATGCAGCATAGTCTCCTTGAATGTCATCATTTCTGAAAATTTAATGCTTACAGCAGTCTATCCTATTCTAATTCTATCTTCTACCCCTTAAATTTATCCAATAATGGATACTTATACATCAGTTTGCAAAAGGACGTGCCTTTTCAAAAAGGTTTAAAGCATAAAAGGTTTAACAAATCCACTATTAACTAATTTCTCTTGAGCCACAAATGGACTGCAAACATATGCTCCATATAATCCTGGTGCTCACGAGTGTCGACATCTCCCAACATATCACGGATCACAATCTCCATCATTATCATTTGCTCATTTTGCTCACATGCTGCATCCAATATCACATCTTTCGCAATGGCTGTCTCTAGCATCCCTTGGAGTATTGTTTCACACTCACTTTTCCATGTAGTTGCTTCCTTCATTTTCCCTTCATCATCACATAACTTGGTGAATCTATCTTCGGCAGCCTCTATCAATCCCTACATATCCCCTTGTAACTCCACATAGAAATCCCTGTGCCTATCCATAATACAATTGGAATTTTCAATCTCTTCATTACTAGTAGTGTCCTCCTCCAATTCCTCAATTATTTCCTGAATTATGCTATCCACTCTCCTGTGTTCCTTTATTGCATCTACGTACTGTGAATGTTTTCCCCAGAGTTTATTTAACCAAGTTGTTAAAACAACCTGAATTTTTTTTATTATTGCAGAAAATGCATCCATTCTCCCTTGAGAGTATGCAGTTGACCCTTCCCAACGGTCTTTTTTCTATGAACTCTCACCTTGAGTGAGCATCCTTGTTGGTTCTGTTACACCACCTACCAATTATTTCAAGTGTTCATTCTCTCTCAACATCCTCTCATTATTGGTTTTGTACATCTCCCTTTCCCTTATCAATGCTTGGATTTGGACTTTATTCAACTTGGCTATATTTATCCCAATATCAGCAATTGCTACAGGATCAGCCTCCCCAGCCTTCAGGGTCATGACATGTCTGAATGCCTTTTCAGTATCAATAACAATTGATTTCTTGTGAGGAGGATACAAGGCCCAAATCATCAATGTTTCATCATCAGGATTGTATCTTGATCATGTGTATACCTCTGTCACCTTCTCTATACTGAGCTTGTGGGTAGCATTGTTATCTTTTAAGAAACTATCAAAAACTAATGCAGAATTCATATCCAAACCTGGAAAAATCATAACACCTACCTTTTCAAGTAGCTCCCTCCCCTTTTCATGGGACATGTCAATCATCTCTTTGTCCACTTCATCCTTTAAGCTTTTTAACAATTGATCCTCATTCCCTGGAGTGACATTGTCAACCTGTCCCCTTATCTCTTTCCCTTTTTGCTTATATAAAAATGTCTTAAACTCCGAGGTCTTTATAAATTCATCATCTGATATGAAAGACCTATAGTCTTCATGTCTTGTATCTACATCCATGGTTTCCTCAACATCTGTTTCTCTGGAAACATAGGCATACTCCTGAGTCTTCGTTCTTGAAACTTTGCTAGATGAGCTTTGTGGCCTGTCTATTTCTGAAATCCCCTTAATGGAGGATAACAACTCAGCATCCAACAACTCTTGATTATGTTTTTCAATCATAATTTCAGCTTCTTCTAGCTCCAAGTTTTTGATTATGTCATCAGATTTAAAGGGCACATGATGGTACCCTCCGAGATTTACTTTTTGTTTGGCAGAGTGGATATACCCTTCTAGATCAAAGTTCTTTCTCACTGGTGCTCTGCTCATGTTGTAGTGCAATAATTTGTCCAGAGTCAGATCATAACCTTCCTTGGCTAATACAGTGAAATCACTAAAACACAATGTACTAGGCATAAAATCCTATTTCCCATATGAACTTAAGCTCATAACACTGGAGTAATCCATTTGCCTAACAATTTCAAGGTGTGCAATTCTATCCGGGACAGTTCTAGGTAGAATGAAAGGTGTATCCTCAAAGCCATAAACCCTAATCATTGTGGCATTCTCTAAGCATTACCAATCCCCCCAGTTGTGGTTAATTGGTCCATTGTAATCTCTAGGCCTAAGAAACCTTTTTACTTATTCAGATAAAGAATAATCACAAGGATGGCTAAAAAATCTATACAAGGGTTTCACAAAGAATTCTTCAAAATGCAAGAAATTTGAATTGGCAAACCTGCTATCCCAAACAGCAGTCCATAATTGAACAGGCAATGGCCTACCTTCCTTGTCAAATTATGAAATCCTCAGCTCTTGGGGCCATAAACCTAACTCTTGTCCAAAATACAACACTAAGTGCATCAGCAGTGAGTAATTTCTAAGATGGAGAACAAAAGCACCACTTTTTATTGCCATCAAACCTGCATCCAGCTCCTTAAAAACATGTGCAGCATAGTCAAATGATCTGGAATTGTGATACTGAATGTCTACAGAAATCACCATGGGCACAACCGCCATATGCTCAGGTACCTCCATCCCTAATACCTGTCCCACTGAGTAGTAAGTATATTTTAGGTAAGGTTCGAAGAGGTCTACATGAAAGGGTGGCCCCTCACTATCTTCCATTGGAGTAGGTTTACCATGACACCTAATTTTGTGCAGAGGTAACCTCCACCCTTTATAAATGGTTTCCATCCTTTTGAACTCAATATCGATCTCTTCACTCACTACTTTGTCACTGCATATTCCCTCCATTCTGAAAACCTCAGCAATTGCATTCTCAGATACATGTATCAATGGATTCCCTGACAAATCACATATAGCTTTCTTTTTCGAATCATAGTGTCTGGCTAGCAATTTTACCAGTTCGACATTAATAAAAACATTAGGGCACACTAATTTCCCTAAATTTAGCCTCCATGGATTGCATACTGGCTCAAAGTGATTTCTCCTATGGTAATGGAAATTGAATAACTCATAGCCTCTAATCAGAGTCCAAACATCACCTATAAATTTGCATTTGTCGTCCAATTTATGAACTTCCGCTTTGAGTTGTGCAGAACGCCTAGCTTTAGGTTCAAAACCAGGTAACTAGTCTATGAGGTCTTGATTTAGCTTCCTTTCAATACCTTCTAGTTGCGACTCAGTCTTTTGCTTTTTTTCTTTTGATTGGATTCCCTCCCTAGGTTTTCTTCCCTTTAGTTTTCCAGAACCAGTGCCTTCCATATTTCAAATTTTTACAAATTCTGAGAGGATGAGAAACTACTATAACTTCTTCCAAACTCAAGCTAGGTGAATGCCTTAATTGCTATGCTGGTTCCCTTGCTCTCCTTCGCTTTGAATTATGTGAGACAATGATTTCAATTGATCATACCCTGATATACAAAATCTTCTATGCTTTGTGCCACCATTAATGTCTTTACCGATCGAGACATGAATGCTACAAAAAAAAAATTCAAAATTCTCGTTGTCACATTAGGGTTCAATGATCACCCACCCACCAAGACGTCTTGTAGTTTCCCCAACATCACAAGTCTCCCTGATAGTTTCTTTCCTTTAGATTTTATATCACCATGAATTTCACCAAAACAACTATCGCTTAGACTTAATGAATCGGGCCAACGGTTCTTTTCCTTACTCCGAAAGTACTTTGTCTCACCGACATGTTCACTTTATCGAGTATGTCACTGAGACCAAGCAATTTGTTTTGGCGACAAAATAATACTCGCTGTGATGTCTCTTAGATCTCCCCACGGTGACATGTCTCACTGATACGCCTCTTCTTCGGCAAGACAACGAGAATCGTCTTATCGATACCCTTTATCTCTGCATGCTCAATTCTATCAGTGTAACCTGAGGGGTCGATAAGACTTTTATGAACTCTTCTCGGCATCATTTTGTCTTATCGATTGAGTCCTCCTTTTGCTTTATTGGCAAGACTAATAGCCCTTTGGCCAGTGTTTTCAAATCTCTCTCCAATGACCAAAGTCTCTCTGATAGACTTTACTTTTCTCCAATCAGAAAAAGGTAACTTAGCTTGATATGACCTTACACCATCATGCCAATACCTTTTATCTTGCCGATAAGTAATACAAACCCGCATTCTCCTAGTGTATAACTTTATTGGTATGATCCGTTTGATGTCTCGTCGATACAATAACATTGATAAGACATTTCAAACCTCTGGCCGGTTCACCTGTTCAACGTTCACCCATCCACTAAGATGTCTTGCAATTTCCTCGACATCACAAGTCTCCCCGATAGTTTCTTTCTTTCTGCTTTTTTATCTCCATGACATTCACCGAAAAAACTATCACCTAGACTTAATGAATCGGGCCAATAGTTCTTCACCTTACTTTGAAAGCTTTTCATCTCATCGAGATGCTTACTTTATTGACTTATGTCACCATGACCAAGTATTTGTTTTGCTGACAAAACGATACTCGCCGTGATGTCTCTTAGATCTCCCCGTGGTGACATGTCTCACCGATATACTTTTTCTTCGGTGAGACCATGCGCATTGTCTTCTCGACACCCTTTATCTTTGTATGCTCAGTTCTATCGATGTAACCCGAGGGGTCGATAAGACTTTTGGAATTCTCCCCAACATCGTTTGTCTCACCGAGTGAGTCCTCCCCTTGCTTTATTGGCAAGACTAATAATGCTATGGGTAGTGTTTTAAAATCTCTCTCTAATGACCAAAGTCTCTCTGATAGACTTTACATTACTCCAATCGAAAAAAGGTAATTTAGCTCAATGTGACCTTACATCGTCACGCCGATACTTTTTGTCTTGCCGATAAGATATAGAAACCCGCATTCTCTCTATGTATAACTTGATCGGTGTGACCCTTGCTATGTCTTGCCGATACATTTAGGATATGTATATTATCATTGATGAGACCTGCATCAACTTATGCTGATATTTTCATATATAAATATTTTAATGTCAGATGAAATTTATGGGGCGTTATGGCACAATTTTAAATCGGATTTTGGTAAAATATGCTATGTGAGGATTTTTTTGTCTGCATTATGAATCTTTTTTCGGAGACTAATAATCATGAAGAAATAATGAATTTGTCAAAATTTGACAGTTCCAATAGCATGAAGGTTTGATGTTTCATGATAGTACTAGCATTTAAGTTATAATGATATATTTAGAGCTCATGGCTCTCCTTTGTATAAACATATCACAGTTTTGAATAATATAATCAAGGGTTATGGCATTCATCTCACTGTTATCATGGTGTGTATGATTTCCATTTTTGCTTTAATTCAAAGAGTAAATTAAAGTGCTTGGATGGAGTCATAGATGGATATGTTTGTAAAAGGATTTGATAAGAAGTATTGAGTTAGGATAGAAATTGACACTGTTGTAATGCAATATTGTCAAAGATCTTATATGTTATGTGTTTGAACCTGTTATGGAAATCTAAATATTTGTGAATTAATTCGACTCCCCAATAGTATATGGCACTGGCCTAAATCGTATGTGTTTGTAAGGTTTTGTGTCTGTTTGTCTTAGCTTAGAGCTTGCTGCCAAATTGCAAATTAAATGACTATCTTAAGTGGTGAAATGTCATTGTAATAATCTCATGCTCGAAGTAGTTGATACTATTGATGCTTTTATGTTGTTTAAATTTATATATCAAGCATATATATATATATATATATATATATATATATATATATATATTCATTTTATCGATACACATTTGTTGTATTTGTGTGATGTGATTATTTGGTTCTTTCAAGTGAAGATTAAACCCTCCTAGTCAATCACATTAACTAAAGAGTATTAATTGTATCAATAAGAAGAATCACATAACTAGGATTTCCATTCTATCTCAAGTAGAGTTTTTCAATCATTTACTTGCACATTTATACAAGTTATAAACTACATTTGTGTGCCAAACACTTTGAATTATTTCCATAATAGATAACACTTTTATAGATCTTCATTAGACTCCATACACCCAACAAGGCAGTGGTCTCACGCTTTCATCTTTTGGTTTATCCATTTTATTTTTTACATCTGTTAACTGAACATATTCTAATATAATTCAAATATAATTCAAATTAAAAACATCATAAATTAATTATGTTACCACATAAGTCAAATATAATTCTTTCAAGAAATTAATATCAAATAGATAATACAAATTAATGTCATTGATCTTCTTCTTCATCCAACTCTTTGTCTATATCATCCGATCCAAATTCAACATTGTAAGGATTGGTCATATCATCATCGTCGTCATTGATATCAGTTTCGATAATGTCATCATCCACATGGATATCATCTTCATGAACATTAGCTCCTACATCATCATGATCTAGTTCCTCCTCTTTGACATCTTCATTAGGCACATCATCAACTAACTGTTGATCCTGATCATCATCTACATCATCTTCTATTTCTTTAGTGTCTTCTTCTTCCACCACATTATACTTTATCGACCTTCCTCTTGGATCATGTCTAACAACATATGACCAACCCACTTTACCTAGAACCTCTGAGTAAAATACCTGCTCACATTGGCTTGGAAGAACATAGGGCTCATTTCCAGCTCGCTCAAAATAACTTGTATTAACCATGGTAAATCCATTATCATGTTCACTAACAGTTCTCTCAGGATTATTTTCATTCAATCGTAGCCTATACCATAGGATGATGAACAAAACTAATTTGAAGGACTTAAAGTCACACTCAAGTATATCATCCAAAATCCCATAGTATTGATTTTATGAGACTTCTAGATGTATTTCACTTCTAGATGAAACATTAGTCACCTGGAAGACTACAGTTATGCCAGAATCACAAGTTTTCTTCGTTTCCTCCAACTTTTTGATTTGAAATTTATGACCATTGCACCACATAGCCTTGTGGTGTTTCACCTGCAATATGTCAAACATGCAAAACTTATTGCAATATCGTCATTTGATAAACATATTTATTCTTGGCCGAATGTATGCAAAGAAAAAAATCTCAACATATATATACATCAATATAATTGAAAATAATTAAATAATATGGGTGATTAATATATTTATACATACCTGTTTATCTCTTAAACCATATGCTAAATCAATTTCCCTTAGTGTAACATTGGAATCTCCATTACGATGAGCTTCTTTAACGAATGAAACCACACTTTCCCATGTTAATGCGTGACCAGAGTGTTGACATCGTTCAATCCATACCGTCATCCATTCAAGATTGTTTGCAACGTACAAATGTAGTGCATCCCACTCTCGACCAACTATATAAAAAAAATGAAATTCACAAATGACGTATAATTAGTTAATTACCATGGTATACGACCTTAGTTTATAAGTACAATATACATAAAAACCAAATGTAAAATGTATTCTAATTAATCTCTGGTGCAGGATTACACCTAGGCTAACCTCCATAGTTAGGATATTTTGGGCTTGTATCTGACATTAGCCAATTCAAATTAATTGTATGTTTGTTTTGGACCTTAGAAGGTCATTGTTGTGGCTAGGTGAGTTAGTCATTAGGACTAAGGTCACCAAAGTTAGTCATTGTTAATAGTTTTTACATTGCTTAGCCTTAGTAGCTTAAGTTGGGACTTGAGTCTTAAATGTGTTCTAAACACATGAATGATGTTAGAAAGATTCCATGAGGCCTTTAATTGTGTTGGTCACTTGAAATATAGGAGATAGAGGTCGTAAGAGTTAGGAAGGTGGCATAATGACAAAGTTGCCAAATGTTGTTACAAAATTGTCATGACAATAGTTGCCATTATGGCAAATATTGCATGCAACTCGGTTACATAGGATCCCCTAAAGGATAGGAGTGGGGATCAACCAACATACCTTAAAAACATGGTGAATGGCATCTAATATGAAGCAGGCTCGAATTCAAGAAAGAGGGAGATTGTAATCAAGTTTTTGGAATAGAAGATAGCTCTGCAATTTTTGTTTTTATGTGAACTCTGAGTCTGATTGAGTGACAGTGATACTAAGTGAATTGGATGTTTTGATTTAGTATTAGAGTTGTGTTCATGGGATAGTATTATAATTTTTTCATTTTGCAAGTAAGTTGATTTAAGCTATTTTAGTGTCCTGAATAGATAGGTTAAGGTTTAAGGGTTTTACTGGTCCTGTTCTGACCAACTTGTGTTTTTATGGTTCCCCCATGAAATCTAGTCACAGAATTTTCTTGAGGGTAGATGGATGTGTTAGGGGAGCCATTGGTCTATACATATGTAGAGTTAGGAGTCATGGAGAGTGGAACAGTTGTGTTTAATGTCAAATCCTAGATGAGTTTAGAGTGTCCGGTTAGAGGTTTGATAGTAATGAATTGAAAAATTTAGGCAAGGGATTGAGGTACAGTATGAAACAAGTATAGTTCTAGGTAGGGTATAGACATATCCTAACATGCTAGAAGGATTGAGGTTCTATCAATCCATTTGACTGAGGTTTGAGCAAGAAAACTAGTGGGGTCCTACAAACTAGGCCTAATAGCCCTATTTAACCTAGATAATAGGAAACCAATGTACAGAGGACTTATGAGTATAGAATCTTTTGAATCTTTTAGAAAATCCAAAAGGGTATTCGAATATGGAATTGGTTTTTTAAGTTGTTTGGAAAGTTTGGGTAGGAACGAAGTAAAGGTTTCTGTCAAGGGCTACAAGAAATAGGCCTCCTCAAGACCAATTCTTGAAACCGGTAGGAAAGGAGTTTGGAGATCCTCCAAGATGGATCTAGTTGGAAGTACATGGCATGTTTCCAATGTGTTTGGCACCCCTGCAATCAATTCAATGTTTGTGTGATGTTGGCACTTAGAGTCTTCTAAGTGTAGGAGAGAGTTTGCACATAACAAAGTGGTGTTAGTCCTTCAAGGTGAAGCACAAGGTGTGAGACTCTTGGAGAGGAGTTGGATTAGGACTTAGTTAATCATCTAAGCCTAACAAGGACCTAGAAAATATTAGGTTCCCAGAAGAAGACAAGGAAAGGTCTTCTTAGCTAGTTGTGCAAGAAAGCCTTGGAACACTTACACCAATCTCCATGACCATCTTATAATTACCTGACACTTTCCTCAATCTACCTTTCCCCATCAAGTACTCCCCTTCAAATTTTTTAATGGAGTTGGGATCCCAAATGCGATCTACATGGATCTTTGCTGCAAACTTAGGAAGATATTCAGTAATGTACACCATGGTCTGGTATACCATGTATCCCTCCACCATAGAACCCTCGAGATGTGCTCTCTGTCTAACCAAAGCCTTCAAAAATTTCAAGTGCCTCTCAACCATCCACATTGACCTTGTGTGTACAGGTCCACACAATTCAATCTCCTCAACTTGGTGTATGAGGTAGTGTTCTTGTGCATTGAAAAATGTCAAAGGTAGACACTTTTTCATTTCACACATTAGACAAAGAATTCTTCTCTTCCAATAATTTATTTCTTTATGGATTGCTTTAGATGACAACCATCTACAAGTGATTCAAGCCACAAATATATTAATGAGATTTAACAAAAATATACAACGAATTGAACAAATATTGCTACTTACTTCATGTATTTTCCAAGATCATATATAACTTGCTTTCCATTGTTGTTGAAGTTGTCTGGGAGAGATAGAGGTAGAACGTACTGCAACAATTATAAAATGATCTTTTCATTAATATTTTTTCAAAAGTAGTAAACATAATACACTGAAAAGTACATGCAGTATACAAATATATATATAATATACCAGAATAATTACCTTAATGAAGGTATGCCAATCATGCATTTTCATCTCTGACCTAAATTCACCTTTCTTTGTTATGATATTGTTTATGTTGGCAGCAAATCTTGTGGGAAATCAAATTTTTCGTATGACTTATTTTATAGCATTGCTTTACTGCTCTGTCAATAACCAAGGAAGGGCACTTATATTAATTTGGTCTCCATCGCTATTTAATTGAATGAAATTTTTCATTGCATGATTGGCTTCTTGAATGTCACTACAAATTTTGACAGTTTTTTCTTTGTCATGCCTTCCATCCAATATTTTCCATAACGTTTCTATCATATTCTTTCCGATATGAATTGTATCAAACAAATGCACAATTTGTAGTTGCTCATAATAGGGCAACCTACTAAATTGTCTAGGATAACTTTTCAATCCCTATGGAAGCCGACCATTAATGCCTTGACGACCTTCATGAAGCATATAAGTTAAACAAATTAACAACAACAATCATTGTCAATTACAGCATGATCACAAAATAAAAGTATAAATTCAAAACATATCATAAATGATAGATAAACAATTTGATCTGATGTATAACCTTGATGATTAATTCTATTATATTCCAACTTCCATAGGCGAGGTGTCATTCTTCATGGTTTTGATGTAGTCTCTTCTTTCCCATTGAAAAGATGTTTTTCAGTAGTTCGATACTTATGATTTCTATGGAGGAAGTGCCTATACTCATCAAACACCTACTTTCCTAAACTTGTTGAATGACAAGATTTCATCTTTGGACCACAAATTGGACATGCAAATTTTCCCTTTGTTTGAAGACCTGCAAATCATATATAATTGGATTAAATATGTCAATTTTTATAATTATATATAATGAATAGATTATTTAAAAAACATGCATGATATCTAATTCATAAAATTAAATATCGTTAAAGTCATGCAGTCGAACGTTATAACATACCAAAAAAATGTGTTAGCCCTGGGGCATCATGAATTGTCCATACAAGCATTGCATGGAATTGAAATTGTCTTTGTCCTATTGGTCTAGATACATCATACATAGTGACGCCATTCCATAACTTTAGTAACTCATCGATAAGAGGCTCAATATATACATTCATATCTTTAACTTGGTACTTACCTAGTTGAATGAACATAAACATTACATAATTATTATAACCATTTTATTGCAATATATATAAATTCATGTACATGACTATTAAATGAAAAAACATATAAGTCATTATGCAACAAATAAGACAAATGAGATGCTACTACATTAAAGAAAATTGATGTAAACAAATACCTGGAACAATCATTGCCAACATTATGTGCTCCCTCTTTATTGACATCCATGGAGGAATGTTATTGTTGATAACAAAAATAGGCCACACCGAGTAAATAGATCTTAGCTCTCCAAATAGATTAACACCGTTCGCTACCAATGAAAGCTTGAGATTACGAGGTTCTTCTTTAAAGTGTGGCCATTTTTCTTCCATGTCCCTAAATGTAGAACCATCTGTAAGCATTCGAAGAATCTCATCTCTGCTTCTATTATGTGCATGGTAATCCATAAATTGCGCTAAGCTTTCGCACCTAAATAATTGTTGCATACATGGAATAATGGGAATATAATGAAGAACCTTATGAGGCACCTTTTTTGTTAGTTGATCTGTTTGATATCTACTGATATGATATTTCGGGCATTCTGTTGCAAATTCATGTTGTTTATGATATATAATATGATCATTGGGACATGCATCTATTGCTTGATACTCCATTCTAATATCTTTCATGATGCCAGATAAATCTCGGTATGAGCGAGGTAAAATATTTGATGGTGGTAACAAAAATTCACCAATCAATCTACAATAAAAAATAACTACTTAATATAAAGAATATTAAAGGTACATACTTCATCCTTTATTTACTAGCGATGAACTAACAACAATTAAAATAGATGAAAAAAAATGACATATATGACATACCTTAACATTCGTGAGATTGCTATGTTGGATAAACCATTCATAACCTTCAAGTTCACCAGCAACAATACAGCAGAGAGAAGAGTTGTTTGGGAGTCTTCATAAAGCGGCTCGTATGCCTTCTCAAGTACAGGTAAATCATGAACATCATCAAAGTCATCTCGATCAACATGATCAGATGTGCCACTACATGTGTCATGGATCAATGTATTTGTACCATCATCTTCAATTGTGTTTTTTGGTGCATGATCATCTTCTTCCATAGGATCATTAACTTCATCTTCGATATTCATAGCTCCATGTTCCTCCGCTTGCAAAACTACATTCTCTGGGCCGTGATAATTCATATCATGTGCCCTAGGGTGCCCCACCTTTATAATAATGACAGACACAAATAAACCATGATCATGATCAAGTGATTTTATATATATATCAAATGTTAAAACAATATAAACATTTACAAACTCAATCAATATAAACACATATAATGAGCAACTTACCAATGGACGATAATCATGCGCCCCTTTAATGTGACCATGCTTCCTACAATGTTTCTCAGCTGTTGTGATTAAAAGTCTTTTCATCTTTAAGCCCTTGCAATTATTGCAAGGACAATAACATTTCCCATCACCCTTTCTTTTCAATATAGCCCACAATCTAGCAACTGTCTCTTCATTTTGTTCTTGACTAATATTATCTAACATGATTTTTCTTTACCAAGCTTGAATATTTAGATCTTCAAAAAATATCAAACTCACAAGCACTCCAATAATTTTGAATCGTACACAGGTAACAAAATATAATAATTATGATATTTTACACCAAAAAAAATCGGCATGCAACCACCTCTACAAAAGAGAAGATAGTCTGAACTTAATGACCCCAAAAAACACTTTCAAATGCTAATTCCAAAAATTATTAAATTCTGATTTTACAATGATTTCCAACTATTATACTCCTAAAATCAGAATACTGAACTTGCACAATAAAATCTAGAAATGAAATTCTCAAAATGCAGCTAATAGGCCTCAATAATTAAGGCCTACTCAAGACTTTGTGAAGTCACTGCAAGGTTTCCAAGCCTTACCTAATGATTTGAGCAAGAGGATTAAAGAGTTGGTAAAGAGTTTTGATGACTGGAGTGGCACATCTTTACCAGATATTGTAGATGCCCAAGGAAATGTTAGATCACTGTAGCAAAGATAGGATAGGGTAGATGAAATCATTAACACTAGCACATTTTTGGAATCTTTTGAAAGGGAGATGAATCAAGTAGCAGCAAAGTATACAACTTATAGTGCAAAGGTAAATTAGGTGGTAAATTTTAATTGGCCAATGGATGAGGAATATCAAGGATGGGTAGAAAAGTACTTAACTAAATAAGAATAGGATAGAGTCTACAACCGGCAGTTAACAGCTCAGCGGTTATGGTTATAACAAATTTTGGCTATGTCTTGGTGGCAGTTTTGGTGCAAGTTTTCAAAGTTTGGCAAATGCAATAGTTATTCTCTAGTGGACAGGATGAACAAGAAGATTCTTCAAAGACTCAGCTGTTGTAACCAATTTTTGAAATGTCATAAGGTGGTCCAAGTGACCAATGACAGGTGTATTTCTGGTCTGATGCTTGTTGCTCCTTCATTTTCCCTATAAGAAGGATTTCAGGACCAAAAATATGGCCAGTTAACAAATTAGATATCTTTAGGTCAAGTCTAACTGAAGTTGCAGAGCGAATTTGTAAAGAGCCTGATATTATAGTGAACATACTATTCTTAGGTTTGGTGTCATTCTGTTGTAGGTTTTAGTTTCATGGGTACTTAATTTTCAAGACAGTACTAGCATCTAAATGAAAATTACTCATTTCAAGGTCATGTATCTCTATTGTATGAATATATTATTATCTTGAATAAAATGATCAAGGGTTATTCTGTTCATCTCACTGTTATGGTGTGTGATTCTCATTTTGGCTTTAATTCAAGGAATTAATTAAAATGCTTGAGTGAGGTTATAGGTGACTATGTTCATATAAGGATTTGATAAGTAGTATTGGGTTAGAATATAGATTGATGGTATTGTAAGGCAGTATTATATGAGATTTTATATGCTATGTGTCTAGAAGATAAACTCGGTTACAGTAAAAAAACAACCAACACTTTTGATATTATCTAGCTATGGCTCCCAAATCTATTTTAAATTGATCATTAGGGTTAAAATTGAAACCTTGCAAATATAATCTTTGTCCAAATCTATCAAGAGTTTTCCATCAGTTATAAACAATTCCCTTATAAAGAATTTGTGAAGCTAGGTCTAAAATCTGGAAATGAAATTCTAAAAATGCACAAGACTATAAATCAAATTTGATGAGATGTTGCTTTCAAATATGATTTTCAAATCTGGAAGTACAAATCTGACTTCATAAATGAATTCTAGAAAAAGACAATGACTTCCCTCAACCTGGCGATATCTTCTTGAGTTTCTTCTGATTTTCCCCAAGAAAACCATCGAGCAAAACACTGCCGTAATAAATAGTCAAGCTCATTTCAATTTATGCCCGCCACAATTTAACTTTGCAGGACCGTCTCAATTTTGGTGAAATATCTTCGTTGAAACGTACACAAAACAACGGCTCATCGAAATTTCAACGAACTTTGGGGTAAAAATTAAAAAAAAAATGGAAATTTGCACAAGTGCCCGACGATACATCTGATTATATAGGTTTCGTCGGAAGGTTTCGTCAGAAATTGGGGTTAAATGAGTTAGTGTCTATTGTTGGTATGTTGCTAAGTTTGCTTGTTTTTTTTGTTAATGTTGGCATGTTGTTAAGGTTGGTTTTTGTTGTTGTAGACACATAAAATTGACCTAGACCTACAAACTCAATTTTCTCATCAATTCTCTAAACATAATTTAATGATGTCACTCAGACCAAATTCAACTATTAATTAAATAATGACCAATTATTTAATTAATTCATCTCTCTTTTTCTTCTTGACTATTTAAATAAATCACATTTATTTAAATACACCACTAATGTCTAAAATCCTCTTTAAATTTAATAAATTATTAAATTTATTTAATCCACTATTCCCTCTTGATTATTTAAATAAATTAATTTAATTTAAATATGTCTCTAGTATTAAAGTTCTCTCATAATTAAATAAATCCACCACAATTTATTTAATTATTAACCCACTTCTTCCACAATTAAATAACTTAAATTAATTATTTAATTATCTCTCACAGTTCATTTCTAAATTTAAATAAAAATCATTTATTTAAATTTCTCTCTTCAAATAAATAATTTAATTATTATTTACTATCACATGACTTTGTCATTTTGAAATAAATTAAAATATTAAATTCAAAATAGCATTCCCCCCAACAAATTAAGTAATTTCTAAAATGACTTGATTTTCTAACTCATCCTTTTTCTACTTGCTAATTCTCATCTCATGCCACACCTATTCTCATTGCTTGATTTAATTTTTTAAATTAAATCTTGTCCACTCAATTTGAATTTCACCCTAAAGTTTCCCTAATCCTAATTAAGGGGTTGTTATTTTGAATCTTGACCATAGATTCTAGGGGACTTCTCAATCTTTAATCTCATCCGTCCATCAAATATTCCATTTTCTATAAAATGCCAATTTTGTCCTCATTTTATCATCTCATATGTCTCTTATATTTATTAATATCTTGAAAGCTTCTGGCATTTTCGTGAGTTTAGCATTTTCTTATCATTTAGCCATTTAGTTTTCTATGTAGGATATTTATATTCTCTTGCATAGTCATCTTGAATCCTTCAACACTTTTTTAGGACTAGTCACAATAGTAGATTGCTCATCATAATCTGAGGGAAACCTCACATATTTCAGTAAGCTAGAAGGTGTAATGGAGATCAGTCATGGAGGATGAAAACCTAGGGTGAGATCATTCCTTTTGTTTCTTTATTAATTTCCTTTGCACTCTATTACTTATTATGGGTTTTATATGTTTGCATTTAATTTGCTAACCTATCTAATAGGAAATCATCCTCAGTTACATTGGTGAACCCAACTCCTTTCAAACATGTTTTTTGCAAGTTTTTGTATGGCCCTTTTATCATTTTTTGTAGGTATAGGTGTACGAAACAATGTATTTTCTAGTTCTTGCAACATAAGTTCTTTGTTGTGCCGCATATGCCTTCACAAATGACGCAAGCACTCTGTGGTGATGCATTTGACTTCTTGAGTGATGCAACTGACATCCCGAGCCACATTTGATAGACACTAAGTTGCATTCACCCTATTGAGCCTCATCCACCAGACAAAACGATGCATTTTCCATATAGAGACGCATTCACTTTGTTGTGACGCAATCGATTGGTAACAAGGTCTCTTTGCTTTTTTTTAGATTTCTTCTATTTTTTTTCTTTTAGATTAAATATTTTTGGGCTACTAATCTATGTGTGACAGCATGTGTCAAGTTGGAGTCTAACCCTCCTTTTTGAGTTTGTTTTCCTAAAATTTAATCAATCAAACAAACATTCATGCATTTCACTCATGGATTAAAATGAACACTCACACATTCTCATTAAGCTAAAAATAACACAACATGCATGATAATTCATTGGTTTAAAAAGAACAACCACACAGTTTCATTGGTTTAAAATGAACTTTTTATCTCATACTACAAACGGTTAAAATGAACCCTTGTTTGATAACACTACAAATGGTTAAAATGAACGTGTACATGATTTGTTTTGTGATTTAGTAAGAACCTCAATTGTGTGTATAAAAATATCTTGCACCTTGTGCAATCTGGAGAACCAAAAACACTAAAGAGTTCGTTACTAAATCACCCATTCATATTCTCAATTTGGGTTAAAATGTACAATCTGGCTAGTGTGAGATTAGTACATGGTGTGTGTTCTCTCTTTGTTTATGAAAAAAAATATTGATCAAAATACAGGTGTACTACCTTTCTTTTGTTTATCTTAGAGGGATTTCCTGGTGGGAAAAATTAATCACCCCAAGGAATGACCCAACTAGTAACACGCTAGACACCAAGCAAATTCCAGCCGGTATATAAGTGTGGATTATCGAGGAAAGTTCAAGAATCACAATCACAATTCTGACAAGAAGGGCAGTAATGGTCTTTTCCCACATGGATGGTTCCCCAGGAACGAAATGACTGAATTAAAACCCTTGTTCTAGATTGATCAACCTCCTTTTGTATTCTTTGGTGCAGCAATGGTCGTTGTGAAGGCACCAACATCTTCGCAGTTTTTAGTAAATATTATCAACCTTCCATGGGAGATTCATGGGGGTTGGAAGCTTGGTTTCCCTGAGAAGTGAGTGCGATGTAAGGGGGAGCCCATGGGGCCAAGATTCTGGATTCATGCGCTAAGAATATGTGGTTGGAGTAAAATCTGTGTGGGATCCAAAAGAATATAGTCTTTTCAACCATAGGGCTTGTACATGTTCTCTATGTGATTGTTTTTCAATTTCTTTCAAGACTATGTGTTTGCCAAGTGTATTCAGACAACATGAACAAGTCAACATCTTCCTCAAAATCTGAAACAACACTACAAAATTGAAATAAATTCTTTGCAGTCTACCAAAAAAAAATTCCACAACTTACCTTTTGCGATGCATCTATCATCTTAAACCACAATTTCTTAATTCTAAGTCATAATTTATTTTTTGAGCTGCATTCAAAACTTTAAACGCCACAATTGACTGTCATTCTACAATTTTCTAGATAAAACACCACAATTGATCCTTTGAACTACATTTTCCATCTTAAACGTCGCAATCGCTCATTTTGTGACACATCTACTCTGTTGCAACGCATTTTGTGCGATGCATTTTATTGTGCCTTATCATTTCATTCATTATCCTGAAACTAAGACTCAATTTGTTCATAAAATATTCCAAACATCTTCCTTTGTTACTTATGTCCACAACCAGATACTGAGTTGCTCATCTTCCATCATCCTTCCATTATAGGTTGCATTCTTATGTTTCCATAATTTTCCATTGCATTTCCTTAATTGCATTGTTAGGCTTTACCATCATCTTAGACACCCATTTTTTTGCAGATTTTAGGAATAGATTGCTTACCATCCTTTGTCAAAAATTTATTTTCAAGAGTAGGTTATCATTGGACTTGATCACATCATTTCCCTTATTCATTGTCCTTGTGAACCATTTCCCACTCATTAGTCTAGTGTGGAAATTTCACTTTGTCCTCCTTAGTCCTTTTACAAGTCCATTGACATCTGCAAAATTGAGACATTGCCAAAACTTGGTATGGTTGGGTGTACATCTCCTTAATTTTTCCAATATTTAGTGCATTTTAGAATCCTTCACATTTGAATTAGTCTCTTTTTCATTCATCATTCAATAGCATATATTATTCCAAAAACCCAAAAACATAGTGTCATAACATTTGCATATTTAGGTCATTCTTCACCATTCCCAAAGTTGAGCAAAAAATTTTTATGGTTGAAATCAGATTACAGAGAAGAAGAAGACTGATGGATTCTTTTGGTCAAGACACCAAGCTAATCAATTTTTCCAATGACATGAACACAAATACTTTCCCTAATTAAATGAATGGAAATTCAAATATAGGGAATCCTCTCATTAATCCGTTCAGTGAGATGTCCATTCCATCCTCTTCATGCAATCCTTTTGAAAATTTTGTTCAGAGGGACCAAAATGGGCAAGTCTTTGAAGAAGACATACAAGTTACTGCCCAAAACCCAAAAGTGGCCTCTTTTGTGGAAGAACTAATTTTAAATGATTCAACCAGATATCTAGCTATGCTCCTTGACCAATGGTCTAGGTTACCAAAAGGATTTGGCCTCAATGCTATAAGGGAAACGTCTCCTAATCCTACCAATCAAAAAAGCCAGTCACACAATGCAACCAATTCCTCCATGGGAGCCACCACACAAAATGTCATCAACACTATCAATGCTACCTCATACCACAACCAATGCATCCAATATGGTCAACACAACATCTATTGGGGGATCATTAACCCAAACCCACACCACATCACAGTCCACCCCTCAAAAATCATCCACAGTTTCTTCATAGACTATTGGATCAACAATGGGAGACAACACTTCAAACCTCTTTGGGACATCATCTACCTCTATGGGTACATCAACGAACCTCTTATTAGGTTCCTCTAACACAATGGCAACAAATTCATAAAACCCTTTTGGAAGGAATAAACAAAGATTTTTCATTCAAGGAACTCAAACTAATGTCCCAAATTCCTCATAGGTTAATACCAACATTCCTTTGAGGAAAAATACCAACATTCCTCAAAGCCATAATTATCTATTTGGGCAAGGTAATCAAGGCACCCAATATTCCACTCCATTTGGGCATTAACATGCTCAAAGCCAACAAGGCCCTCAAATTCAATCCAACATGGTTGGATCCCACATTCCAACTTATGCTTCTCAACTCCATACACAACAGTACATCCCTCATCAAAATATTAATTTCCAACAACTGCCAAATAAAAAAATCCAATTTTCTCACCAACAACAAATTCCAAATCAACACACCTCTTCACAACATGAGGGAAATCAATCCATACCTATCACCAACATGTGTGATGCTACCAACAACCCAATTGTGGAAGCACTCACACTCAAACTTGATGCTCTTCAAACACAGGTGGAAACCTTGTAATAGTCAAACAAAAAGTCTTACATGTCCTATGACTTATGTCCATATCCATTCGTCACAACCTTGTATATGCCACCATTTCCTCATGGATATGTGGTGCCACATTTCCCTAAACATAAAGGTAAGACAAATCCCATTGAACATATCTAATAATTTACTACCAGCTGCATGGGCATTGCCTATGAACACACTTATTTAATGAGACTCTTCTCTAGGAGTCTCATAGGGAATGCATTGGAGTGGTTCACACAATTGCTTAAAGGAATCAAATCTTGGGATGAATTGGCAACCATTTTTTTTTAAAACTACACCTATAACATTTAAATAGACATTGACATTGCCTCCTTATGTAGACTCACCCAAGAGAATGTAGGAGAGACCATTATTCCATTCTTCCAAAGATGGATAACTCTAGCTAGCCGATGTCCTATGGAGATTCCTAAAAAGGAAAAAGTCACAATGTGCAGAATCTCCTCAGCCCGCTAAGATATGGCTTACAAGTCCATTGTTGCACCACCTTCACTAATCTTGTAGAAAAAGGTGTCCAACTTGAGAAATCCTTACTTTCCAAAGGTGAACTTAAGTATGGTGGAAAAATAATCAACACTACCACAAACACCAACCCAAGTGCTTCCAATGACATAAACAAATATTGGGTTAAAAATAAACACATCACCAATGATGGCATGGTTGAATATGCGAGAAAAGTCAACACAACAGGCCATGTACTCACAATCAAAGGAGTTAAAACTCAAAATGCACCTGTGATAGCACCAACACCAACTGCTAATGCCATTCAAAAAAATCTTGCTCAATTGAACCAAAGGCAACCTCGTCAGGCAAAGCAATTCCCAAAATGCACATACAACCCCTTGGGTGAACCCATCAAATTTGTCCTAAAGAAACTCATCCAAAATGGTGTCGTAACTTTGGAAGAACCTAAACCATATCATCCCAGTTAGTTTAAGCCATCATGGTGGGATGATAATTCATTTTTTTACTATCACCGTGTCAAAGGGCATAAAAATTCTTCTTGTCGCCAACTTAGAAATATTTTCCAAGATCTTATTGAAAACCGTAGCATTGATCTTGGTGGTCAGAAATTTTTGTCTAATTCATACCATACAATCCACAAGAACCCACTGCAGGACCATGATTCAGGTAACCCCTCCTTGTCTGGCACAAATAATAATAAAAATCAAGCTAGTTATGTCCATGTTTCTTTCAACTATTCCAGTGGAAAAATCATTAATAACCTTCGAGCAACCGATCAAGACAAATGTGTCAATACCATTACAATAAAATGGACCCTAGAATGAAATGCCAACACATGCAAATGAAAGGTCACCATCCTAGGCCCTTCTACTTTTCAACCCAAAATCACTATACCAGGCCCGTCTACTAAGAAGTTAATACCCAATCTAGAGTTCAACCTCAAAAAGCAGTTAAATAAGACCACTGCCCAAATTTCCATCCTGGAATTACTCCGTATTTTTCCAACACATAATACCATATTAGATAAGGTTTTGCAAGAGTCCTCCATCCCAAATAATATTGATGTCAACCATTTTGAAATTATGGTCAGTTATTTGACTTCACCTCACCAAATTACCTTTTCAAATACTGACTACTCCTCACCCAAGCCATCTCATAACGACGCCTGACATATTGAGGTTTTTGTCCATAAGCATAAGGTTAGATGAGTCCTAGTAGATGGCGGAGCAAGATTCAACACCTTCTCTTTAAAATTGGTTAAATCTTTTGGTTTCTCTAATGCATTTGGTTACTCTACCAATAGTATTGTGATAAAAACAAATGATGACAAGGAGCGCTCTTCTAAATGCATCTTTACACTCCCAATTCATGTGGGACTAGTTATCAGAGAGACAACATGCCAAGTCCTAGATCGTGATATACATTACAATATATTACTTGGTCGCCCATGGATTCATTCTCTAAAGGCCATTCCCTCCAAATACCACCAATGCCTGAAGTTCCCTTTCGATGGCACCAAAATTACAATCCCATGAGATCCTGATCCATTTCACTATTGCACCAACATGAGAGCTATTGTTGAGCATCAAGTGCCTATTAATTGAGAGGCTTTAGCATCTACTTCCTAAAAATACATCGACCCATCCACACTCACCAAATCATCCATATCCACTCCATAAACTTCTACCACACCATCCTCCTTGGCATCCATACCAAGTACTGCCTTTAAGATCCAAGACATGGGTTGTGGAGAATTCAAATTGAATATGGCTTACTGTATCACCATAATACCTAAGCCACCTAAAGTCTATGGTCGACATTTTTTTACAATGGAACCTAAGACAACTTTCAAGGTTCCTCTAAAAAGAGACTTCACACTATGGCGAGACATGAGTGATGAAGCCATTATTGACATAGTTGATTGGATCTACAAGGACCCGAAAGGATTACCCCTACTACCAGTACATATATGCGGCAAAGGCTATGACATATGTAAAGCACATGATTTTGATGGAACTAGTGGGCTTGGACCAAACAAAAATGGAAGGAGAGAGCCTATCATCATTTCTAAGAGACCAAATAATATAGGGCTATGGTTTGAGCAACTTGAAACTGATGATCGACATACCTATGTACTTTCATGTAAGGGCTGTAACTAAGGATTTTTCTACAAGATTAGATTATTAGCACACACACATTGATATTATATAAAACCCACAATAATCAATGGAATGAATAGGAAATAAATAGAGAACAAAGATGAAATGAGCTGACCTAGTCCTTCATCCTCCATGGCTAACTTCCATTGTACCTTCTAGCTTGCTAAAATGTGAAGTGTGCCCTCAGATTTTATGAGCAACTCTATACTATAGACTAGACCTAAGAAAAGCGTTAAAGGATTTCTTAAATATATATGCAAAAGAAACTAAATCCTATATGCAATTAGCTAAATGATAAAAACAAGACAATCTTAAAACTCAAGAAAATACCAGAGATTCAAATATTAAAAGAGATTAAATTAAGATATTTTCAAAATGAGGACATAAGTGGCAAAGATTAATTAAATAAATTGAAAAATTTATTTAATTATGAGAAAGCATTAGATAATTAGTGACACATTAAATAAATAAATAAGATCTATTTATTTAATAATCATGAAGAATAAAAGGACATAAATTAATAAAATTATTATAAATTATTTAATTAATAGTCGAAGGTGGACAAAAGACATAATTAAAATGTCATAATTATGCTAGGATGAAAGTGGTAAAATAGAGCTTGTACACCTAGGTCATTTTTCTGTGTCTAAATTTGCCCCTTTTTTTCATAATGTAGTTTATTGCGTTATAGCAAAGAAAAAAATTCAATATTATGCCCCAACAAAGGTACAGAGTGCCTATGCCCCCTCGAGAAAATTTTTGAATTTTGGCCCGGGGTCAGAAAAAATTGGAAAGTCTCCCGATTAGTCAATTTGATGACCAGAAAAACAACGACACGATTGATTTCAAAAACGGAGGACATTGAGCCAACAAAAATGAAAGTCAAAGGAAATCAAATGAGCCTCCAATACAAACCTATCAAATCAAAACCCTAATTTTCAACCAATAAATAAGTTGAAAAATCCAAACCAAGTGTCATTTTCACATTTTCTATTCAGAAATTTGGAGATCAGAGCACAAGGAGAAGATGATGATTCCCATGATAGACCACCATGGCTACTGTGTGCAGACATTCCAACGACCCGAGGGCATAGAGGCACTGATAAGTACCCTATTTGACTTTTAATTTTTCAATTTTCATGCATTTATTAGGGTTTTAGGGGGGAAAACAAATGCGTCGCGATGCAAATACAATCGCATAAAGTGCAAATTCCTTCATGTTCAATGCATTTGATTGCATCATGATGAAAAGTGCAATGGGTGGGTGAGTCAAAGTTTAAAAATGCGCAAGTGCAAGGTCAAACGACACATTTGTCAAAATGTGACACAAGTGTGCTAATCAGTGACACAATTACGATATTGTGACACAAACAATTTTTCAAATGATGCAATCATTATAAAATAACGCAATTGTCATACCGAAAGATGCAATCACTGTAAAGGTGCACAATTTCCAGCTAAAATGATGCATTTGATAAAGTACGATGCAATTGCGAAATGCAAAGCCGCATGTGACTTAGTGAAACGTAATTGCAGTCAATGCGATGCAATTTCCATTGACCAAGGTTGAACAGAGTTGACTTAGTGTAGACTCTTTCTTCAGATGCATTTTTGGTTTCTCAAATAGTACTAATGTGCCAAATTGCTAATCCATGTGTGCTAACCCATGTTTTTGCATGTGCGAAGATGATTAGTTACCATTTATACTCGAGATTTCAGGCCTGTTACCTATGCTTTCAAAGATCAGCTGAGTGACAGGGAGAAATGATGGTTGATGAGATTGGGGTTATATTACATCACCTACATGCCCATTATTTGGGAAAACAGGGGATTACTGACAAAGCTCTACAAGAGATGACACTTAGAGACCTGCTCCTTTCATTTACCTACAGGAGAGGTTACCATTACCTTGGAGGATGTGTATCATTTTTTTGCATCTCAATCAGTGGGGATAGAGTAGTTTATGATCCCCACAAAGGGTGACAAGCCCTAGGAGAGATGTATGATGATGCAGGTGGTGCCGGTCTAGGAATTCATGGGTATGAGATCAGGTGGGATTTTGTAGCTAACCACTTTCCACAATGGGATGTCATGCTTATGATGTTGATTGTCAGAGTGTTGATTCCATATCATCGTGGACATGGGTTTTCGATTGGATGGGGGGATGTACTAGTCCATATGCATGCTCAGAGGATAGTTTTTTCTTTGAGGCCCTGCTTGTTGGCTATTCTATATCATCAACTTCATGAGGTTTTTTACTAGGAGGGACAAAGTATTAGTTGTGGGACCACCTTACTTATGATCTGGGCATGGGAGCACATTCCCATTTTTTGACCACCAGTACAGATTCAACAACTAGGTGATGGGCATGCCCTATGTTTACTTATATGTTGGTTTAGTTAGCCAAACCCATGTAGGAGATACCAAGTACGTGTGACATCAGATCAACACATTGGTTAGCTTTGTCTGGAGGCCATACAGAGATTGCACCCAATGGCCAGATGAGGATGGCCATCTTTCATTTTTAAGATAATTTAGATACCTAATTGGTCGTATAGTGTAGAGTCAATGTATCATTGAGATGTACCTACCTCAGTGGGTAGTATGACAGTTTGGTGAGTAGAAGGTTGTGCCAGTTGGGATGGTTGAGTATGCACATTCATCTAGGGAGATTGTATGGGGGCTAGCGATAACAGTGGTAGTAGTAGAGCATTAGATAGAAGGCCTGGTCGTGCAATAGTGGTTATGGAGAGGAGATCCAGAAGATGCAAGGACATCTGCTAAGTTTGATGTCTGGTGGTAGATCCATAGGCCTATTCCATTAACAGATCTAGATGGTCTAGCTCCTATATATTGTAGATCAGTTATACCATGGGTATGGAGGGGAGGTCAGGGTGGTAGATATGGTGGGAGAGATGATAGGGGAGGTAGAGGGAGAGGTAGGGGAGATGACAAGGGTGGCATGCGAGGAGGTGATGGTGGAGACAGGAGGGGTGTGAGGAGGAGGAGGGTTAATGGAGGGAAAAGATAGCCTAGGAGAGTTAGGTAGAGAGTGGGTGGTGCACCATTGTCAACCATCTGGGAGGAGGGTGAGGAGGGAGAGTAGCCAGGTAGGTAAGAGGCAGAGGTCTGAGGAGAGGAGGAGGTCAGAGGGGAGGAGGAGGTGGAGATCCGAGGAGGTGGAGTTCAGAGTAGAGGGAGAGATGTCAGTAGAGGAGGATCCTTTTGTAGAGCACCATCCTATTGATGTTGTTGTGGAGGAGATCGGTGGAGAGGAGGCGAGGGAAGAGGATAGGGAGTATGAGGATGAGGAGGGGGAGGATGAGGCCGAGAGGAGGTTACGGGTAGATGATTGGTGGGGATGAGGAGGGGTTCAGGCCACCCATCTTGCCAGTGGATTCTACTATGGATCACAAGATTGCAGATCTTCAAAGAAGATTAGATGTGGCCTTGTCTCAGAACAAGGCCAAGGCAACCGAGTTAGAGGTTTTGAGAGTGGAGAGAGATCAAGTTGTTATTTGATGACATGATTCAGATAGATGGGTGACCAAGTTCATAGAGTTGTGTGCAGGGTCATCAGGGGATATGGCCAAGATGGCTGAGAGTAGGGGTCAATACAGGTTGCTATATGAGCAAGTTGTTCCACCAGAGAGACAAGACCTAGGATTGTCCTGATCATACAACAAGACTAACAATGGTACTTGAACCCATAGGAGTAATAGTCATATGAGTGTTTGGGGGTCCACTTCATCAGGGTAGTCAACGGGCCAAAGGTCACATATTTTGCACAAAAATTCATTAGGACATAGCCATGGGTCAGGACATAGTCACAAATCAGTGTCATCAGGATACCAAGTAGAGTAGAGCCAGCCTCCTATTATTGAGCCCTCGGGATCTCAGAGTCAGACTCAGGGCACTACGCCTATCTAGGTTACTTTTCATGTGATGAGTCAGTCATAGCCACCTCATGAGTTACCTCCATGGGATGGAGGGGGCACAACATAGGACTTGAACTTTGGTATTTTTATTGCATATATTGACATTCGAGCCTATGAGCTCCATTTTTGGGATATCTCATGAATCTATCCTGTGGCATGATATTTTTTGAGATTATACATATATGTGATACAATTTTGATGCAGCCTATATCATTTTATGTGTTATGGTGCTTTATGCTTTATCATATGCTATGTGATGTGATGCATTTATGATGTTATGAGATGTATGGATATTGTGTTTTATGTTTATGAATGCAATTATGGATATGGTTATGTATGTATGCATTGTGTAATGTATGATGATATGACTCCTATATGTTAATGCAAGTGATGTTTATGATGTCTATATATTAATGCAAATGATGGTTTTATGTATGCCAGATGGATGGATGTAAATGATAGTGTCATGTAGTGTGAATTATGGTATTTGATTTATGCAAATTTGAAATGTGAATATGTGATGCTCGTATGACCATGTATGCAGCTTTGTTTTTGTATGTCATAGGATATCATTAGAGGATGAGAGAAGAGAAGATGAATATGGATGTTAGTGCGGAGAAAGATATGCATGTTAGTGTGGAGAAGATATGCATGTTAGTGCAGAAACAAAAATCCTTCAACATTTTCCATAGTAATATCCTAGTTGTTTCTCTTTAATCATCATTGGGCAAAAATTTCATGATGGCCAACAAACACTATGATATGACATAGATCAATTGTGTGCAAGTTTGAACCATCACATAGATCAACAGTCATAGACAAGGATGATCATGACTCAGATAAGGAACGTAATTTCCCCTAGTCATTTTGTCATAACCAACCGCAGATAGATAAGACTAGTCATGGAACGTTGATGCTTCTCTAAATCCTAATGTCAAGACATCCTTGAGAAACTAGCCACATGATAGTCAACAATAGACAAAAAAATTATTGTACTACGTTGTTGCTCCAATAAATCCTAAAGTCAGGACATCCTTGAGAAACTTGTAGTAGGATGATCAAAAGGACAAGGATGATCATCATGATAAATCATGGTTCTTTTGACATAAAGAACTAATATCATGATAATCATCAAAAAGATAGAATAGTGTTTTCCAAGTGTTTTCCAAGTGAATAGAATGTCAAGTGTTGAAAATGCCAAGTGTTTTAATGTTGAAATGCCAAGGTTGACGAGGTCAAAGTTTTCAAATTTCAAGTGATACCAGATTCAGGAAGGACACATCCTGAATGAAGTTGATATCAAGAGGATTGATTCTCGTAGTCAGGAGAATATATCAAAATTCCAAGTGATGATGACGATGTTTAGGAAGGACACATCCAAAAGCTAAAGAAATGATGAGAGTTTCTTCTCAGAAGGAAACATCTGAAGAAGAACCCAAACTTTGATAGATTGATTTTCCTTGATAGAATTTGACTAGATGATAGAGTTCAAAAAATGCCATTGCTTGACATGAAAAATTCATTGAAATGTTGATGAAACAGATTTTTCGGTAGATTTCCCATTTAGGATTGAGAGATGGTTTGATTTGAAGATTTTTGATGTGTGTGAAAGTGTAGTGCCATGAACACTAATGGAATAACCTAGTGTGACCTCGGGGGCTCATCTATTGATGGCCTTTCCTATGTCATGCACTCAAAGACCTCATAGTTTGACATGACCAATGACTTTGTTTGAAGGACAGAAGATTGAACCATGATTTATTTTGAAAAACCTAGAAGGACTGACCTAATGTCTTGGGGATTCAAAGATGAATCTTTCCTACATAGAAAATGCGTAGAGACAATGTAGTTTGGACTAGGACAAATATTGAATGACATAATTGAATTGACATATCGGGATAGACTTGACTCCATTTTGAGATTTTTGACACTTTTTGAATATATTTATATTTTCTCAAGACATTTTTCAAATTTTTAGGACTTTTTTCAGGACTTTCATGGATGTTGGATCATGTGTGACACCCACTACAATGATATGATAAAGGTCTTGCCCCCCAGATAGGTTGAGTATTATTTGTTTTGAATGATATGGAGAGAGGCAGACGCAAGACAAAAGGCAAGGATATGCAAGGGGTAATGTCAACTAATGCTAGCCATGGACGAATTTGACAGGACCTATAATGAATGCCATGAATGTGTCAGGTTCTCATGATTATGCAAAGTGGATAAAGGCCGATTAGAGTAACAGTAGATGGTGGAGCAACGATCGACTACACATGGCACCTATTTTCCAGGTTTTTATCATGGTACATATCCAAAGCGCTTGTTTGCCAGGTTTTCAATATTGGATGAATTTATTTATTTTTACTATTTTTTCTATTTTTTGATATTTTGGGTGTCACCAAGACGCCTATTTTCCAAGTTTTCATCAAGGGATTTTTTTTTTATTTTTTTATTTTTTTTATATTTTTAGGTTTCTAGCCAAGCTCTTTGATGCTATGTGTAAATTTTTTGCAGATGTAGGTTGTTGATGTGTTTTTTCAATTGTTCTCCATTAGATGTGGCCAACTGATAAGCTCCAAAACTGAATGCTATAGTAATAATATAAGGACCAAGCTAATTAGGCTCAAAATTTCCAAGATTTTCACGATTAGCCTGATTTCTTGGATTATGCATGAGGACCAAGTCACCAATTTCAAATTTTCTTACCATCACTCTTTTATTATAGCTTCTATAGAGACAATTTTGATATGCCTACAAGTGATTTAATGAATTTTGTCATCTTTCTTGTAACATTTCTAGCTCATGCCAGCAAGATTATCTATACTCTTCATCATTGATCATTCCCTTCAAGGAGACTCAAAGAGAAGGAATTTTGACCTTGATGAGTAATATGGCCTCAGATCCGTAGACGAGGTAAAATGGAGTGACTCCAGTGGATGTATGAATGCTAGTTTGGTAGGCCCATAAGGCAGGATTGAGTTGTGAATGCAAATCTCATCCAGTGTCATCAACGGTCTTCTTAAGAATGTGAAGAATTATTTTATTTGATGCCTCATCTTGACCATTGCCCTATGGATAATATGGGGTGGAGAAATTATTTTGGATGTGGAATCGCTCGCAAAGTTCACTAAGGTCCTAATTTTTGAATGGATGACCGTTATCTGTGATGATGGACTATGGAACACCATACCGGCAGATGATGTAATTTAGGATAAACTTAGATATCTTCTTACCGGTGATGTAAGTGAGGGGGACGAATTCAATCCACTTAGCAAAGTACTCAGTGGCGGTGATTATGAAGTTATGGTCGCTAGAGGAGGATGGATGGATCTTTCCCATGAGGTCGAGTCTCCATTATGTGAAGGGCCATGGAGAAGTGATCAGTCTCAACTCCTGTGCAGGTGTGTGGATTACGTCATTGTGCACCTAGCATTTCTGACATGTTCTGAAAAATTGGAGAGTATCTTTTTCTAGTGTCGACCAATAGTATCCAAGTCTAGTGACTTTCCTAGGTAAATTTGGGCCACTCGAATGAGATCCGCATATACCCTCATGTACTTCTCATAAATTTTTTTGGGCTTCATCAGTGTTGAGACAACGAAGAAGGGTGTTATAAAAGCCATGAAGGTATAGGGTGTCATTGATGATGGTGTGTCGGGTGGCTTTTCGAATGAAGGATTTTCTCTGATTATTGGATAGGTTGGGTGGTAGGGTTTGGGACTTAAGATAATCATAGATATCTTGGTACCAAGGTGAACTGGGACCAACAATCTCGCAAACCATTTCTAACTCTAGAATGTCATATGCAAGCATTGACAGCATTTCCACTAAGAACTCAAATTGTGACACATTTTTTAGGATGTCTAAGAGAGATCTAATAGTTGTCATGGCATTGACCGCTTTATTTTGTGTCCTTGGGATTTGTTCAAAAACAATCATTTTGAAATATTTCAAGAAGCTATCCACCATTCGCTTGTAGGGGAGAAAATTTTCATCTTTTTTTTCATAGTCATCATTCATGTGGTTGATAATTAACTCAGAATCCTCAAATACTAGCAATGTTTGAATTTTCCATTTAATTGCAATTTTGAGTCTTGTGACCAGTGCTTCATATTCTACAATGTTATTATTACAAGGAAAGGCGATCCAAAATGCCTTAGGAATGGAATCCCCTTGTGGTGTGATGAACAAGATACCATCCTTTGAGCCGTGACCAGTATGAGACCCATCAAAATATAGTTTCCAAGGTGATGTAGGCTCTGCATGAAAGATAGACTCATCGGGAAAATCAGTTATCAATGGATGAGTGCCTTGGATGGGTGCATATTCAAGTTGATCCACTATTACCTACCATTTTATTTCATTGTGTTCAACATCTTGTATGTCATATTCACTTAAAATCATGACCCACTTTGCTAACCGACTTGTCAATGCTGCCTGAATTAGAAGATACTTTAGTGGATCAATCTTAGCTACCAGGTGCGTTTGGTTATTCAGCATGTATTGTCTTAGTTTTTGTGTTGTAAAGAAAATTTCAAGGCATGCACATTCAATGGTTGTATAGTTCAGCTCATATCCTATCAGTTTGCGACTAATAAAATATATGGTTTACACATATAAAAATGGTCACGATTAACCAAACCTGTTAGATAATTAAATATGAATTATTTAATTAATATTCTTAAGTCATCTACATATAAATAAATTTAATTATTTATTTATATTGTTCATTTTTCCAATTCTTCTAGTTTAATTAAATAAATAAGTTTATTTAATTAATGTTATCTTCCTCTTAAATAATTAAATAGATTTCACAATTTATTTATATTAATTATCACAAGTTTAAATTCTAAATTTAAATGATATTCTTCATTTCACATTTAATTAAATATTTTTAATATTTAATTAAAACACTTTCTAAATTCTTCACTCTTCTCAAATAATTAAATATTTTAATATTTAATTAAAAAGCTTTTCATTTCTCTCACATAATTAAATATTTTAATATTTAATTAAAAAGGCCTTTTCATATTTCTCTCACACATAATTAAATATTATCTATTTTAATCATGGACACATCTTCCATTTGTCTCTTAATCTTCCATCTATCTCTTAAAATTCCATCTTCTTTTCAAATTCTCGATCTCTCACCGTTCATTTTAACAGGTTTGAACTCAACCATTGATCTTGGCCAAATAGATTCTTACCTTCAAAAATCTATAAATACAACCCTCTTGTGAGTTGAAAAGGACATGGAATTCTAGATTTTCATACGTAGTTATTATAGTCACATTTCAGTTTTATCATGCATTTTAGCATCATAGCATTTTAATTCCATAGCTTAAATCATATAGTCATAAATATGCATTTTTAATCAATCTCATTCTCCTAAGTTGTCATTTCAACAAGCTGCTGCTTACAGAACTGAGAGCCAGCATCTTTTATCAAATCCTTGGAGATAGAGGACGATAGGACAAATTTGAAGAAGCTGCTGCCATGAGAATTTGCATTTATGCTTTTTAAATTAGCTTTCTTTCAATCTAATGTCTCCTCAGTGTGCTATTTTATAGTTTATTTAATCTACATATTTTCTAACCACACATTTTTGGCGCCTACCATGGGGCTTCCCCCCATTTTTAATAATTTTTTATTGCAAAAAAATATTCTAACAGGTGACAGGTGACGTAATGGAGTCACGCTTCAGCAGATCCGAGCTTTATTTCAGTGCATCTTGTTCCTATTTCAACACATCCCTGACTTGTTTCGGTGCATCTGAAAACTGTTTCAGCGCATCCCGGGTCTGTTTCAGCGCATTCAGAGGTTGTTTCGGTGCATCCCGTAGTGATCTTTTAGCACATCTAGTAACTGTTTTGGTGCATTTGGGGGTCTATCCCAGCACACGCAGGAAATTTGTAAAACATAAATTTTGATTCCGATGCCATCCATAGACAAAATTCTTATTTTTCAGTTTTTAAGGAAATGAACCAATCCTAGGATAGAAATTTAAAAAATTGGAATATATCAATCCTAGGATAGTCACCACATACTATTTTTTCAATTAAAATAAACTTCATGCCTATTGTGAAGCAACATCTTCACTTAGTGTAATCATTGTCATTTGGTCCTATAAAAATAACATTGTTTTCTTTGTTTGTAGCAATAGGTCTATGCTCTCCCCTTAACTGGGTGACCAAAATACCAGACTACCTTTTTATTTTCATGCAATGTTTACAATTTATTACATCCTTTAGAGGGCCTACCGTAGTGGGAAAAATTACTCACCCTACGGGAATGACCTAAGTGGGAACAACCAAAGCCAGGTTTTCCAACCCACTATAATCAAAAGCGAATTCGGGGAAAGTCCGCAATTCGATAGCAGTGTGCAAAGATAACCATCCCCAAAACCTTTGTTCTAAAGGTTGGGAGGTCTCCTAAGGGAGTTTATCTGTTGCCGCACTGAATGGAAACCTTGACTACGAACCATAGTGTAGAAAGCCAGCTAAGTCAGTAACTAAACATTATTTTAATCACAGTGCAAGGGGAGGGAAGAATCTGCCCCCAAGACACTCACCATATAGTCACCACGAATTTTTTGCTCAAGGGATTCAGTATCCACTTCCATCACTTTGAGTACGCACCTGGAAAAGACAAAAACATGGGCACCCTCTAGGGGGTGACATGGCTATGTGAGTCGACACGATTTTAAGCTATGGGTTGTGGTTACTATGATGACCTATTTGACAAATTAAGAGTGAGTCTAACTAAATTGCTTATCTTGTTCAAAAACTTGTGAAAATCTCAAGAACATACACTCTTTGTTTAGATTTTAGGATTAACAAAACAACTGTCTGCTTCTCTATGTTGTGTTTTTCATATTTAAATCAGATTAAGATCATCCAAAAATATCAAACTGTTCAAACATCTCTATCTCAGAAGTCTAAACAGATAATTTAGCACATCTGTAGTCTATTTTGGCGCATCGCTACTCTATTTCAACGCATCACTGCTCTGTTTCGATGCATCGCTGCTTTGTTTCGGCGCATTCATGCTATGTTTCAGTGCATCACTGATCTATTTCGGTGCATCGCTACTTTGTTTCGACGCATTGCTACTCTATTTCGGTGCATTTTTGTTATGTTTTGGTGCATTCATGCTCTGTTTCGGCACATTCATGCTCTGTTTCGGCACATTCATGCTCTATTTCGATGCATCCATGCTCTATCTTGGCGCATAGGAGATCTATTTTAGCGCATTCAGTCTTTGTTTTGGCGCATCTATTTTCTAAGCCTAGGTAATTTTTTGACATTCAGAAATCAAGTCTTATCAGTTTAATATTTCCCATGCTCAGAGTTTGGAAGTCTACAACTTTTGCTAAGAAGTCTCTAGAAAGAAAAATTAGAAAGCCAAAGAAATCCCTCGGTTATAAGAAGTTATTGAAGAAGAGGAAATTTTTATACCAAAGTCGAAAGGTCTTGCTTGAACACAGGACCTTTATTCATCGATATCACGACTATATTAGAGGTTTCACTGATGATTATTCTATAGAACCTTTATACTCACGAGCCTTTTTTCAAAGGAGAGCCCTTTCTCAAAGGCACAACCACAGTCAGCATATTCATTCTTCTTATATCCCCCAACCTGCAATTACTTATGCTACTCGTCCTAGTCAAATTCTACAATAGAGAGCTCAAGCACATTAGGCATCCATCAAAACCATCTTTTTACGAAGCTTCGATCAAACCTCGCAAAGTGAAAAATCATCTTTATTTTTTGATCTTTGGTTTTATTCCTGCCAACAAGATTTCAATCCTTCCCACCAGGGAATCATGAGCTAAAAACTAAAATAAAAAATCTTTTAATTCATAGAATCTTCATTCTATCCTAACTTTCATATCCATCAAACATTTTCATTATTTCATCCCTTTGATCAAGGTTAGTAGAATTTGAGTAATGTTTATGCCTATTATTACGAGATCTCAAAAGCACATAAAGAAAGATGAAAGCATAGTAAGCGGAATGGTTGATAATACTGAGAGGGAAGAGATCCCTTGGCATAGTTCAAATACTGAAGAGATAACAGAAGAAAAGCTCCAAGAAGCAGAACAGGATCCCCAATTCCATACTCTTATGGAAAGGATTTTAGAACGAAACAAGGAAATATATTTCCTTTCATTAGCTAATCAAGGAGCTAAGTTACCTACTAATTTTGACACAGAAGGGATTAAAGAGGATACTAAAATTCCTCTCAATGATTTTGGAGCCCTTACTCAACAGATAAAGGAATTACAAGGACAAATAAAAGAGATGTAAGGGGGTACAACGAAGAAGTATGTTTTGGATGACATATGTCCTTATCCATTTGATAGGAGTCTTCGAATGATTCCTTTTCCAAAACATTGTGAAATCCCTAAATTTGATAGGTATAATGGGAAAACTGACCCTATTGAGCATGTGAGGAATTTCCAAAATATGAGCTTAGAATTTTCTCATGAAGATACCTACTTAATGTGATTGTTTCCACAAAGTCTAGGTGGACAATCCATGGAGTGGATTTCAAAGATCACTCCCCCTATCAAAACCGTTGAGGAGTTAATGAAAAATTTTATATCACAATACTCCTACAACATCCAACACTAGATAACCATGCTTGATCTTTGTAAAGTAAAACAAAAAGTAGGAGAATCTTTCACTACATTTTTGCAAAGATGGAGAAGGGTGTTTGCTAGATACTCTCGCCTTGTTCCTGAAAAACAAAATATGGAGATCTTTATTGATAGTTTGAATCAAGAAATGAGTTATAGATTTAACCTTCATTGTCCTCAATCATTTGAAAAATTGATTAAAAATGCGATCATTATCGAAGGTGCTCTGATCAAGCGTGGAGTTCTGAAAATTGATAAAGAGGGTTCAAATTCATACAAGAACAACAACAACCATAGTAACAATACTGACAAGTCACGATTTTGGACCCAAAATAAAAATGTTTTGAATGAGGGGGTAGTAGGTACCAACAATGTAAATACGAAGCCTACCATCTTAAATGTGTCAAGTGTTCAACATAGCAATGATGCTGGAAATTCTAGCACCCAAGGCAATGTTTCCAATCAAGGGAACACAACTAACAATCACGGAAATAATTTTGGCAATATTCAAAATACAAATACACCTAGATCTTCATATTATTCAAATCGACAGAGTGTTAATCCCTTGGGCCAATCTTTGGAATCCATTCTGAAAGAGTTATTAAATCAAAACGCTATTACATTGCCACCGCAAAGAGACTATGAGCCTCGAGTTAAACCACCATCATGGAATTACTCACACTTCTCTGATTATCATAGGTGAAAAGTTCATAAGATAAACAATTGCCAAGGGTTGAAGAATATTGTTCAGGATTTGATTGATAACCATACCATCATGGTTGAGGGACATAATGTCAATAATGACCATCAAGCATTCAAGAATCTGCTCCCTAATTATCAAAAAGGGGAATCTTCGAGTGATAAAGGCAAGAAGGTTAATTATATCCATGACGTCATTATCAATCATATTTATACTGATGATCCATAAATCAAAGTTATTCGAATCAAAGGTAAGCAAGAATATCAAGAGGTCAATGCTACGACAAGGGGACAAGCCAAAATCATTATCAAAGGAAGTTCATCTAAATTAGAAATTCCCCCTCCAAACCAATACAATTTGGTTGAACAACTGCGAAAAACATCAACCCAAATTTCTATCTTGTAACTTTTAAAGTTGTCGCCTGCCCATAAGGATATTCTAGAAAGAGCACTTGTTGATACAACTGTATCCCTTGATTTGGATATCAATAAATTTCAAGCCATGGTGGGACACTTGTCCTCTTACACATGTTTATCTTTTTCTAAAAAAGATGATGCATCCTTAACTCATCCACATAATTCATCACTCTACTTAGAGGTCATGGTTCACAAAGCCCGCATTAGATGTGTCTTAATAGATGGGGGGATCCAGATTAAACATTTGTACTTTAAAATTGGTCCTCACTTTGGGATATTCTGAAGAATCCATAGATCCACGAAGAAAGATTACAATCAAGGCATATGATGATGAAGAAAGGACTTCTAAAGGCCTCATCATGCTACCAATCAGAGTGGGACCTATTGTGAAGAATACCTTTTGTCAAGTTTTAGATCAGGATCTAACCTATAACATACTCTTGGGTCATCCATGGATCCACGACATGCAAGCTGTTCCATCTACTTATCATCAATGCTTAAATTTTCCATATGATGGACATGAAGTAACAATACCTACTAATCACATTAGCAGTCAAACTTGCTCTAACCTTAGAGCAACTCAGGACATGCTTGTCCCACATAATAGAGAGGCTTTAGCCATCTCTACCTCCAAGTACCATGAACAAGCAAGTGAAATGATAAGTAATTTTGGCACCAAGCTAAAATTGAAAGATAATGGAGTGGGAGAATATTATTTATCTCTCTCTAATTTACCCATATCTCCAAGATCCCATGGTCAACCCTCAACATCCATACAACAAGAAACAACAACTTTAGCCTCAACTTCAGCTCCCATCACCAAGTTTAATGGTAAATTTATCAAAAAAAATGAAATGGAAGATAGAGCTATCCTTGATTGGCTCTATAAAGATGAAGAAGAATCAGTACTACATGTCAAGTTACCCATAGAATAGTATGGAAAAGGTTATGCTATCATGCAACAAATGGGTTATGAAGGAAATGGCCCTATAGGTAAAAGGAAAGAGGGTATTGTTGAAACTATCCAATTAAAAAAAATGCACCCAAAAGATAAGACTGGGTTAGGATATGGTGAATATACTAAGGAAGAAGTAGCACAAAGGCCATCAAATGAGGAGTTAGCTGAAAAATTCTGAGAATTCAAGCAAACAATTTTGACACTGACTCCAATGAATATGAATGGGATGACTTCTCTGACGATACTTTCATCTCAGAGAAAAGGGTGGACGTCATACACAAATTCTCACCTGCATTCTTACAAGGGGAAAGCTCAAGGCCTCCGCTCGATTATGTTCTACAAAGTGATCATGACTCAAGTGAGACCGGTTCGATTCAAAGTGAAACAGATTATATACTGGAGGATACCATCTTAGATCTCCCCTATAATGACGTTAACGATCACATCTTGACCCTTACGACCAATGACCTTACTCATCCTAATGATCCATTTTCTTTGGTACATCCTGAACTCATTGATTGGGAACAAGTCACACCCATTGATGTTCCAACTTTTCCAAATGAGGAAACCATAATAAACTTTCTTTGTTCATCCCATCCCAAAACAAGTTCCACCAAGAAATCACAAGATCAAAGTTTTCAACAAGAAAGTGCCAAGTTTCTCAGCTATGAAATAAATAATATAAATGAAAGATCTAATGGTGAAAACCTAACAAAGGCAGTATTAGATCAAGAAAAAAGAAAAATAAAAGAAAGATCTAATGGTGAAAACCTAACAAAGGCAGTATTAGATCAAGAAAAGAGAAAAATAAAAAGCATATCCAATGGTGAAAACCTTTCAAAGGTGCCAGAGGATGGGAAACTTGACACTCTTTCAAATCATTATCAGGAAAGGTCTTCCATTATAATCAAACCAACAGAGGCACTCAATATAAGTACTACAGAAAAACCCAAAGTTTTACAATTGGTTGCATCTCTAATAGATGAAGAAGTACCTAGATTCATAGAATTTCTCAAAGATAATCAAATCAGTTTTGCATGGTCCTATGCAGATATGCCTGGATTGGATCTAGATCTCATCATGCATCATCTATCTATTACACCGGGGGCAAAGCCTGTAAAACAGAAACTCAGAAAAATGCATCCACATGTTGCATTATTGGTTAAAGAGGAATTAAAAAATATTTTAGATGTTGGATTCATTTGGTCCATGGACTATGTGGAATGGATCTCCAATATCGTGCCTGTTTCAAAGCCAGATGAAAGGATTATAATTTGTATAGATTTTAGGGATTTGAATAAAGCATGTCCTAAAGATGAATTTCCCTTACCAAACATAGATATGATTGTTGATTTAACTGTTGGACATGTGATGTACTCATTAATGGATGGATATTCAAGATACAACTAGATAAATATTGCACCAGAAGATCAAGATAAAATAACATTCACATGTCCTTGGGGTACCTATTGCTGGAACGTAATGCCTTTTGGACTGAAAAATGCAGGAGCTATATACCAATGTGCAATGACAATGATTTTTCATGATATGATGCATACATTCATGGAAGATTATGTTGATGACCTCCTCACCAAATCTAACACCAGAGAAGGACACATAGATATCTTATCAAAAATCTTCAAAAGAATGGAAAAATTCAAAGTGAGACTTAACCCTAAGAAATGTGTTTTTGGAGTAAAATTTGGAAAGCTGTTAGGCTACATTGTATCAGAAAAGGGAATTAAAGTGGATCCAGCTAAGGTGCAAGAAATTCTTGATATGCCACCACCAAGTAACATTAGTCAGCTACACTCTTTACAGGGATGGTTACAATCCATTCGAAGATTCATTGCTCAACTGGCGGATAAAATTTTACCATTTACACATCTCGTACACAAGAACATTCCATTTAAATGGGAGGACAAATGTAAAGCAGCATTTGATCAAATAAAGTAGTATCTCATGAATCCACCAGTATTGATTCCGCCAGTACAAGGAGCACCTCTCATATTATATATTGTTGCCATGGAAGTCTCTTTAGGAGCATTATTGGCACAAGAAGACAACTCAGGAAAAGAGCAAGCAATTTATTACATCAGTCGAACATTGACAAGTCATGAGTTGAATTATACCTTCATTGAAAAAGCTTGCTTGGTAGTATTCACTTCTCAAAAGTTACAACACTACATGTTAGCACATACAATAAAGCTAGTGGCTAAGATTGACCCACTCAAATATCTTCTAAGTAAAGCAACCTTAACTGGAAGGTTGGCTAAATGGGTCATGATCCTAAGCAAATTTTACATTCATTATGTGGATCGCAAAGCTATAAAGGGATAGGAAATTACAGATCAATTAGAAGAAGAACCAATACCGGTAGAACACCCAATACTCTTTGATTTTCCTGATGCCAATGTATTCACAACAGTTATCCAGCAATCATGGGTGCTCTACTTTGATGGTTCTTACACTCAACATGGTTCAAGAGCAGGGATTCTTTTTATTACACCTCAAGGACATACAATTCCAAAATATTATTAGCTAGTGTTTCCATGCACCAACAACATAGCTGAATATGAGGCATTAGTAATTGGCATGAAGATTCCAATAGACTAGAAAATCATCGAACTTTAGGTTTTTGGTGGTTCACAATTTGTTATAGATCAAATCAATGATGAATATCACACTAAAGATGACAAGTTGATACCTTATAAAAGAATGGTGGACGACTTACAGAAATAATTTGTTAATATCAACTTTATACAGGTTCCACGTATTGATAATAAAGCAGCAGATGTTATGGCTACAATCGCCTCTCTACTCTAATTGATAGAAAATCAAACACGATACGATTTCCTGGTGGAACAATTGTTTTCTCCCACCCATGACAATCCTGAAACTCGAGTCATTTTCCACTTAACCAGTTTTGATTCTTCCTTATATAGCCAAATTTACACTCACCTAAAGGATACTATTTTACCCTTAAACTTGTCTAGGAATTAGAAAAGAAATTTCATCCGTCAATCATCCTGTTACACCTTAATTGCTGACGTCTTATATTGGTGTGGTCTAGATGGTACCCTCCTTAGATGTCTCAAATGCGATGAGTCTGAAAAGGCCTTACAAGAAGTACATGAAGTCGATTAAGATTGGCATTTCCAATTAAATCCAACATTATGGGCATATAGAACAAGTATTTGCACACCGACAGGAGCTACTCCTTATGCTTTGGTCTATGGAGCATAAGTTATTCTACCACTAGAAGTTGAGATTCCTTCACTTCGAGTATCACTCAAAGGGTTAATCAATGATGAAGATTATCGAGTATTAAGAGTGCAAGAACTAGAACTGCTTGATGAACGACATCAAACTGTAGTTAATCATTTGAAGGGATATCAACAAGTTATGGCCCGCAGCTACAATCACAGATTCAAACCACGAAATTTTCAAGTGGGTGACTTGGTTCTCAAAGAAAACCCTCATAATCAGCAAGATCGGGAGAAGAAAGGAAAGTTTGAACCTAATTGGTTGGGCCTATTCATTATCATTGTTGCATATGGATCAAGGGCATATCAGTTTTCAACTGTAGAAGGGGACCTATTTGAAGATCCAACCAACATCATTCATCTAAAGAAGTTCTACGCCTGAGAAAAAATCAAAAACAATATAAAAAGTCCTGAAAAAAAAAAAGAAAAAAAAAGGAGATAGTTAAAATACAAAAAAAAAATCAAATAAAGAAAAAATCGCTGCCTTGATGAAAACCTAGCAAATAGGCATCTTGGTAATAGCAAAAAAATCATAAAATTAGGAAAAAGTGCAATAAAAATAAATGGTGAAAACCTGGCAAACAGGCATTGTTTGTGATTTTATTTGGCTCTCTCATCTATTAGGATTCATTCTGCATATCCATCTTTTCATCAACATCACATACATGCCTATCCATCGCATTTGCATCATACATCATAACATCTCCTTGAAACAATAAGGATCTCATCATGGCTTGATGATTAGGGTTATCCTTAGCAGTAGTTGTGTCTAGCAAGAGTCAGAGTACAAGGTCACTAGGGGGCAGTTCACTTCTTGGAGCTTTTCTAGCAGGTAGTCGGCAACATGTGTCTAAAATCAGAATGTTGGAGCAGCAAGCCCTGTCCAAACAAACTGAGTCTATATAGTTGTTTGATAGAAACAAAGTGGATGATCTTAATCTGAATAAAATGAATGACAAACTTAAAAGCATAAGTTGCAAATTGTTGTTTTGATATTTGATGACATCATATCTTTGGAGCGTTTCAATGATGTATTGAACTAGAATCACAAGGAAGAAGTATGATTTTTCTTTGCCTACTGTCTATAAGCTAATCATTAGTATTGTGCAAATTTTTTGTGGGACATGCTCTACAATGTATCATTGATGACATTTCAGAATTTGCATAGGAAAATGGTTAACTTTTGTCTATTTATGCAAAAAATACTCAGGTCATCTTGGTTCAATTATACCTCGATGCTTGTATTAACTTGCTATATCAAACACCATGAAAGCGGTACTCAGGTCATCATTGGTGCTAACATACACTTTGATTCTTGTACTAAATTTCAACATATCAAAAAGCTCAATGATGAAAATCAAGCACAACATGAAATGACAACAAGGAGAATAGTTCATTACTGCATTCTAGGACTGCATAATTCATCTAGATTTGCATTTTGGGGGCTGTTTCAATAGATTTTTGAAGGATTGGTAAAATTATCGTATATCTTTTAAAAACAAAATTTGAGTATGATTGGAAATTTGTTACATCTCATTTTCATTATCATTCACATCATTTCACCATCATTCATTATCATTATTCATGCATTCACATTTTACATCATCATTTTATTATCAATTCATCATATTCATATTAAGTGCATAATTCATTCATTTCATAATTTATCTCATATTATTACTTCATCACATTGGCATTCCCACTTGCACACACATCATGTCACATACATAAACATTCATAGTAAGGTTGCACCCATTCCATTTATTTTACATTCATCATTTAGTATATCATGTTCATTTCCATTACATCATGCATTATTGGTTCACCAATTATGGCATTATCATTATCATCATAGTACATCATTATCCATGTCATATCATTCATTAAGAAATCATATCATTTATCCATTTCCATTTTAAATCATTACATCATATACTTTTTACATCATTAAAATCATTTCATTACATCTTACATCTTAAATTCATTATGAAGGAAAATCATTTATCAAAATTGTATCATACGTCATCATATTAGAATCATTTCATCCTGCATTATCATACATAAAATGAAAGAAAATCATTTACATCATCATTTTCATCAACATACATCATGAAAATCATACATGACATAGCATATAGAAATAAAGCATGCATCCATCACATGAGCATAAAGCATCCATAACACATACATAATCAAATCACCACTGCATCTCATAAATCTCATTAAAAAAAAGGTCCAAAAATACAAGGATATCAAATGTTTCAAAAAGATATATCAAATACAATGGCATAAATGTGTACAACATGTCCATCACTGAGGGGCATCTGGTCAGGGCACATGGCTATTGTTGCCTCCTGAGGTAGTAGGTCTCGATGGATCTCCGCTCCCAGAAGCTCTGATCTCTCGTCTAATTGGTTGACCCACACTCCCGGTAGCACTCCTAGAGTGACTACGTGAATGGGTCTGAGACCAAGTACCTGACTATGTAAAGGCAATCCTCCTCTCAGGTGGTACTGCCTCAAAGTATCTCATCCTATAATACTCGGCCTTTTGAGCAGTCTCTATTACCTCTACAACAACCTCTCCAATAGAGGTGCTCTCAACTAATCTAAGAAGTCTCTCGGCTTACCCCTCAGCCTGTATGCATCTCTCTCAAAAATTTTCTCTCTCGGTAGTAATCTGGGCTACCTTTGGATCAGGAGGTGGTGGTTGTGCAACCTATGCCTATAGCTGACTAATCATCCCCTAAGCCTATGCCAACTGACTCTGCAAAGTATAAACCTCTATCTGCAAAGCATCTATCTGTCCCTGTGAAGGAGCCCTGATAATGATCTATGGAGCTGAAGTACTCAACTGGTCCACTACTATCGAGGTCTGTGGCCTCATCCTAAAGGGAACATCAAAGAAATATCTCTGTCCTCCACCCCCACCACCTCCATCATCCTCACTATCATCACTGCTATCATCCTAGCTGCCAGAGTCATCCCCCTCATCTCCTCCCTCATCAATATCCATGGTCGTTGCATCCTCTACCTGTGCCTATGCCTGCCCTACGGTTGCCTATGTCGGTGCCTACTCTCATCCTCGTTGTATGATCGGTCCTCCCAATAATGGGGTGTTCTCTTCAAGACTGGTAAACCTTGGAAAGGGATGTTTATAAAAGAAGGCGGCATAATCATTGGTCATCCATACATTGGTAACCTCTGGATGCATAGCCCACTGAGCTGGTTGTAACTCAAAGTACTTTACTCAGGCCTCCTCAATGGTAATAACATGACCCCACTCTGGTACATCTTCCCGGTGTCTGGCATAATGTGCCACACCCTGCAGCATCATCTAAACTAGCCCAAGCTATCTCAAGACTCTCATCACCAGAAATCACTCAATAATATAAGGAGTCTACCCAATCAGGTATCTGCATCTAGTAACATATGGTAGATCTATATCATCTATCTCCCATGGATCGCAATCTACATATGGTCTCCAGATGACTATATCCAAATCATCTAACATGCACCACCAATACTCCAACTTACCTAGCCTCGGCTGGACAAGCGGCCCTGTGTATGCATAGACATATGGGAACCCAAGAGGATGATCCCTCCGAACAATGGGACGCGTGATGGAAAAATGCTCCCATGCGAATATCTATAGAAGAGTAACTCTGCAAGAGAGACTCTTCCCATCTGTGTACATGACCTAATGAAGATCGTGGTACAGATGGGCAAGCATACATGAGCCCCATGCATATTTGGTCCCATGGAGAAGCATATCCTCCAGAATCATGCCCTAACCAACTAATAGTCCCTTTTCCCTATGATCAGGACAAAGGAAACCTCCGATCATATCTACTAAGACTGATGGTAGTGAGGTATATCTCTCCACCATCTCCTTCCAGGGAATCTCGTATCCGGAGACATGAGGATCCTGGAAGACTCGTCTCAAAGCATTGGTCCCTCCTATCTCCTTATGATAATAGATCACAAGCTCTCAAACTACAGGAATACCCAAAATCCTGTACACATCCTCTAGTGTCATTGTGATCTCTCCTATCGGCAAATGGAAGGTGTTATGCTCATTGTGCCACCTCTCGGCCAAAGCAGTTAGCAGTGCTCTGTTGACCTGATACTACAGGATACTCAACAGAGCTCTCAAACCACACTGGTCTATAACTCCTAAATCCTCATGGGACAGTCAAGGAATAATCTCCCATGTCTGAGGAAATTTCTCTCTAATCTGAAGAAGGTTAAATTCCTCCTTTACAACATCATCAAACAATCATGTAAATCAATCAGAAAGGGATATATCAATCAATTAGTACATCATCAAGCAAGTTCACATCAAATCAAATCAACACCTATTTTCTTTACATATCGCATGGAAGCAAATTTATCAATCAATTTTACTATTTGTTTTTCATATCGCATGGAAACAAATTTAACAGTCAACATGACTCAATATCTATCTATTTGACTTTCAATTAGGAAAACAAATCTATCATTTTTACTATTTGTTTTCATATCGCATGGAAGCAAATTTATCAGACCTATTTGTTCTTAAAGCATGAAGACAAATTTATCAAATCAAGCTACTCTATTCTTAATATTATTCAAAGGCATAAAATTAGTTGTCTAATCTAGCAACACTCATCAAGCATTTTATCAAACATTCTTCAAATTTTCAAATTTGGGAAAAATCCCTGGATGCGCCAAAATAGGTCATCAATGCACTAAACCCTGTATGCACAATTATAAACCATGGATGTGCTAAAATAGAGCTATCATGCACAACTCTATCAATGCGTGACTCTATCTACTATATGCACTAAAACTATTTCATCTATGCACTATTTTATCCCTCAAATGCGCTATAAGAGTCATCATATGCGCCATTTTACCCTGTGCGCCAATCTAGCATCCTACGCGGGCATCATTTCTATATGCGCTATTACAGGTACCATATGCATCATTCTACTCTATGCGCGACTATTTCACATCTATGTGTTTCCATGGATGCACGATTTTATCTACCCTATGTGCTAAACTATGACTCGTATGTGTGAAACCAAAACGCTAAAAATTTAAAAATTGCAAAAAATGCGTAAAATCATCAAAAAAAAATTACGAAGAGGATCAAGTCGACTTACCGGAGGTCCATACGCAGCTCGTCTCTGATACCGATGGGATCGCTCGAATCTGTGGCACTCATAATGGATTGGCATCGTGAATATCTCTCTCAAAGCTCTGAAATTTACCAAAGGTTACTATTCAAATGACAATGACTTTTCACCCTTTTCACCTTTTAAGGGGGTAAAAGTGTGAAAATATTCAAATTTTTGCTAAGGTACAGCACTATTTTGAGAGCTAAATCACGAATTCTCCTCCAAAAATCATGATGATTCTTTTATTATGCGATTTATCTCTCGAGGGGGCATATAGCGTCGATAATTTCTAAAAATCTGGGGCAAAATTCTTTGAAGCAATACGTAAAACACATCACTTCAAAGAGGGGCAAAACGTACACATATAAAAATGGTCATGATTAACCAAACCTATTAGATAATTAAATATGAATTATTTAATTAATATTCTTAAGTCATCTACATATAAATAAATTTAATTATTTAGTTATATTGTTCATTTTTCCAATTCTTCTAGTTTAATTAAATAAATAAGTTTATTTAATTAATGTTATCTTCCTCTTAATTAATTAAATAGATTTCACAATTTATTTATATTAATTATCACAAGTTTAAATTCTAAATTTAAATGATATTCTTCATTTCACATTTAATTAAATATTTTTAATATTTAATTAAAACACTTTCTAAATTCTTCACTCTTCTCAAATTATTAAATATTTTAATATTTAATTAAAAAGCTTTTCATTTCTCTCACATAATTAAATATTTTAATATTTAATTAAAAAGGCCTTTTCATATTTCTCTCACACATAATTAAATATTATCTATTTTAATTATGGACACATCTTCCATTTGTCTCTTAATCTTCCATCTATCTCTTAAAATTCCATCTTCATTTCAAATTCTCGATCTCTCATCGTTCATTTTAACAGGTTTGAACTCAACCGTTGATCTTGGCCAAATGGATTCTTACCTTCAAAAATCTATAAATACAGCCCTCTTGTGAGTTGAAAAGGACGTGGAATTCTAGATTTTCATACGTAGTTATTATAGTCGCATTTCAGTTTTATCAAGCATTTTAGCATCATAGCATTTTAATTCCATAGCTTAAATAAAATAGTCATAAATATGCATTTTTAATCAATTTCGTTCTCCTAAGTTGTCATTTCAACAAGCTGCTACTTACACAACTGAGAGCCAGCATCTTTTATGAAATCCTTGGAGATAGAGGATGATGGGACGAATTTGAAGAAGTTGTTGCCATGAGAATTTGCATTTATGCTTTTTAAATTAGCTTTCTTTCAATCTAATGTCTCCTCAGTGTGTTAGTTTATAGTTTATTTAATCTACATATTTTCTAACCACACATATGGCTCTTTCTTTTTCCTCATAGTAATTTTGTGCCAATAATGCCCCCAATGCATTTGTAGTTGCAGAGACATACAGAATCAATGGCTTGCGTTCAATGGGTGGCATTAGGATAGGTGGTGCCAATAGATATTCTTTGATTTGTTTGAAGGTTGTGTGGCATTTTTCTTTCCATACAAAGGGGATACTTTTGCGTAATAGGTATTGAAATGGTTGACACTTGTCTACCAACTGTGCGATGAAGCGTCAGATGGACTACAGTCTACCCTGAAGTGTTCTCAACTCATTGATTTCTTTTGGTGGTGGCATGTCTAGAATTTCTTTCACTTTAGTAGGATCAACTTCTATGCCTCGTTATGAAACTATGTAGCCCAATAGTTTGCCTGAAGTAACCCCAAAGACACATTTTTTGGGTTCAAACGAACCTTGTAATCTTCTCGCCGTCTAAAAAAAATTCCAAGACCTTGAGATAATCTTTTTCGTGTCAAATATTTGGCCAAAAGGTCATCCACATAATCTTCCATTCGAATATGCATCATGTCATGAAATATTGTTGTCATAGCTCTTTGGTATGTGGCTCTTGCATTCTTTAAGCCAAAAGGCATGACATTCAAACAATATGTTCCCTATGGGCATGTGAATGCCATTTTGTGTTGATCCTTAGCTGCAATGCAGATTTGGTTATAGCCTGAGAAACCATCCATGAGAGACAACATCTTATACCCTATTGTGAGATCAATAATCATGTCTATATTCGGAAATGGGAAATCATCTTTTGGACAAACCTTATTTAAATCTTTGAAATCCATACAGATGCGGATTTATCCATTTGGTTTTGTGACCAGGAAAATGTTGGATATCCAGTTAGCATAGTCTATGGATCTTATGAATCCAGCATCCAATAACTTCTTTAGTTCAGCATTTACAAGTAGTGCAATTTGTGGATGCATTTTCCATAATTTTTGTTTGACTGGTTTGATACCCGGGATTAGAGGAAGATGATGCAATACCAATTCTGGATCAAGGCCTGGCATATCAGCATATGACCATGTGAAGTTAACTTTCCTTTTTGTGAAGAATTGTTAAAATTCCAATTTTTCTTCTTATGACAATGAAGCAGCCAAGAGAACCATTTTAGGATTTTGTGATGTAGCTATGTTAACTTCTATGGTGTCTTCGATAAGCATAGCCAATTTTTCCTATCTTACGAGAAGAAATTCCAATCCTCGATCCTTAGGTGTCTCAAAGAGGTTTTCACCTTCAGATACATCCTTTATTTTTACTATTTTATTGTTAGAAGGCACCTTGCGGTTTTTACCTAAAGATATTTCTTCTTTTATTTTATTCTTTCTATTTTTGCAACTGGAGGATTGCACAGTCTCCCCAAAGTAAGTTGTGCAATCTAGGTCATTATAAATCCTACTTTGTGATCCCCCCATGGTATGCCCTCCAGGAGTCCCATGAATTCTTCTATTGCCTCATCATTCTAAAAGATATCCATAGCAGGTGGATCTTGTTGGTCCTAGTAAATCAGTTGCGGGTAAACAAGGGAAATCCCATCGTCAGTGCTGGTAAAAGATGGAGAAGATGCAAAAAGCATGCAAATTGAAGCCTCAAGTGTGAAGGAAAATTTTTTGATTTCAACTTCTGTGTCAGATGCAATAGATGGACCATATTCAGATTTAGATGAGTTATATTCATAGTCATAATAGGGGATAAAAGTATCAACATTATGACTAGTGGTTGGTAGTTTAGAGGCATGGATAGTAGGTTCAGGCATGTCAGGCTCAGGGGTGGGCTCAAGAATGGGGTCGGATAATTCATATGTTGCTGACGATAATTTATGTTCTTCTAGATCCCATGTAACTAAGGATTTTTCTGCAAGATTAGATTGTTAGCACACACACATGCATATTATATAAAAACCACAATAATCAATGGAGTGCATAGGAAATAAATAAAGAAAAAAATGAAATGAGCTCACCAAGTCCTTCATCCTCCATGACCGACTTCCACTGTAACTTCTAGCTTGCTGAAATGTGAAGTGTGCCCTCAAATTTGATGAGCAACTCTATATAATGGACTAGACCTAAGCAAAGTGTTGAAGGATTTCTTAAATGCCTATGCAAAATAAACTAAATCCTATATGCAATTAGCTAAATGATACAAACAAGACAATCTTAAAACTCAATCAATTACTAGAGATTCAAATATTAAAAGAGATTAAATTAAGAGAGTGTTGAAATGAGGACAAAAATGGCAATTAATAGAAAATGCAATTTTGGATGGACGAATGAGATTGAAGATTGAGAAATTCCCTAGAATCAATGGTCAAGATTCAAAATGGCAACTCTCAATTAGGGTTAGGGTAAGATTTCAAAATGAGTGGACAAGATTTAATTTAAGAAATTAAATAGAGGATGGAGAATAAATTGGACATTGAGATTAAAATTAGTAAAATCAAGAAGATAAAGATTGAACAAGAAGATGAGATTTGAAAAATCAAGAATTTTAGTAATTACTTGATTTATAGAAGAATATTACCATTTCGAATTAAAATTAATTCAAAATATGGATTTAGTGTGATAGTAAATAATTGATTTTGAGATTATTTACTAAAAGAAGTGGCTATTAACCATGTGAGGTCATTTTAAATAAATTGTTTTATTTAAAACGAGGGAAATGTCAAATAAGGAAATTAAATAATTAAAGATAATTATTTAATTTAGAGAAGGTGATCGATTAATTAAATAAATAATAAATCTATTTAATTATAAGAAGACTTGAGAATTACTAAAATATTAAATAAATAAGTAAAATATATTTATTTAATAATCAGGAGGACATAAGTGGCAAAGATTAATTAAATAAATTGAGAAATTTATTTAATTATGAGAATACTTTAGATAGTTAGTGATGCATTAAATAAATAAATAAATAAGATCTATTTATTTAATAATCATGAAGAATAAAAAGACATGAACTAATTAAATAATTATGAACTATTTAATTAATAGTCGAAGGTGGACAAAAGACATAATTAAAATGTCATAATTATGCTAGGATGAAAGTGGTAAAATAGAGCTTGCAGGCCTAGGTCGGTTTTATGTGTCTACAAGGACATAACGGCTCTTGAAAGTGTTGAGACATGTGAAAACTCCCCTACCAAATCTGACTTCATAAATGGGAATGGGGATCTGCTAGAACCCTGAGTGATTATGATATTGATGAATTATTCCTTGAACCCAGCCAACTCCATTTTGAGGAAAGATTTAGCCAAATGTACAACATTGATTCTATAGATCACCATTCTAAACATAAAAAATGGGTAAGCATCTCTTGGGACCCAAATAAGCATAAATTGTCGTCATTCACATTTGTATCATCCCACCCCATTCTCGAGCCCACCCAAAATTCCAACACATCTTAACATACTAAACATGCCTATGAATTACCTTTCATCGATCATGATGTTGATTCATTTGTCCCATATTATGACCAAGAGCATAACTCATCTGACTCTGAAGATGGCCCTTGGATCGAATCTAACAGGGAAAGTGAAGATGACAATTTTTCCTTCACACTTGAGGCTTCGATTTGCATTCTTTCTACATCCTCCCTCTCCTTTTCCAACACTGATGATGAGATTTCCCTTGTCTACCCACAACTCATTGACAGGGACCCACAAGACCTGCCCGCCATGGATATTTTTCAAAATGACGAGGCCATTGCAAAATTTATGGGACTTCATGAGGGCATTCCAAGTGGTGATCATAAGGTGGGATTCTCTGTTGATCTAGATTTTGCAGCATACTTCGAGGAGATTGTGCAATCCTCCAATCACAAAATATAAATAATAAAACAAAAAAAGACATGTCTTTAGGTGAAAACTGCAAGGCACCTTTTGACAATTCAATAGTAAGAATAAAGGATGTATCCAAAGGTGAAAACCTCTTTGAGGCACCTATGGATGGAGGATTGGAATTTTTTCCCATAACATAGGAAAAAGCAGAAATGCTTATTGAAGACACCATAGAAGTTAACATAGCTACACTAGAGAATCCCAAAATGGTTCTCTTGGCCGCATCATTGAAAAAGAAGAAAAACCTGAATTCAAACAATTCCTCTCAGATAGAATATTTAACTTCACATGGTCATATGCTAACATGCCAAGGTTGGACCCCGAGTTGGTATTGCACCATCTATCTTTGATTCTAGGTATTAAACCAGTCAAGTAGAAATTACAAAAAATGCATCGGCAGATTGCACTACTTGTGAAGGTTGAACTAAAAATGTTACTGGATGTTGGATTCATAAGACCAATAGATTATTCAGATTGTATTTCCAACCTTGTCCCTATTACCAATCCTAACTAAAAAATCCGCATTCGTACAAAATTCAAAAATTTAAATAAGGCTTGTTCGAAGGATGATTTCCCATTACCAAATATAGACATTATTGTTGATTTCACCGCAGGATATGAAATGATATCACTCATGGATGGTTTCTCATGCTAAAATCAAATATGCATCACCCCCGAGGATCAACACAAAATGGAATTCACATTCCCATGGGGAACATACTATTGGAATGTCATGCCTTGCGGCTTAAAGAATCCAAGTGCCACATACCAGAGAGCAATGACAACAATATTCCATGATCTCATGCATACCTTAATGGAATATTATGTGGATGACCTCTTTTCCAAATCTTTGGCGTGGAAATATCATCTCAGGGTCCTGGACAAAATTAGTAACCGGCTACAAGAATGCAACCTTCATTTGAACCCAAAGAAATGTGTTTTGGGGGTTACTTCATGAAAACCGTTGGCCTACATAGTTTCACAAAGAGGCATAGAAGTGGAACCTACAAAAGTAAAAGAAATCTTGAACATGCCTCCACCAAAAGGAATTAGTGAGCTATGAACACTACAGGGAAGACTATAGTCCATTTGATGCTTCATTGCTCAGCTAGCAAACAAATGTCAGCCATTTTAGTACCTATTGCACAAAATTATTTCCTTTGTGTGGACAGATAAATGCCAAACAACCTTCCAAAAAATCAAAGAATATATATTAACACCACCTATCCTAATGCATCCCATTGAAGGAAATTTGTTGATCATGTATGTCTCTACAACCACCAATGCACCGAGGGCATTATTGGCACAAAATGACTATGAAGAAAAAGAAAGAGCCATATACTAAATCAGTCACACACTGATAGGATATGAATTCAATTACACATTTGTGGAACGTGAATATCTCACAATTTTCTTTGCAGCCCATAAATTAATATATTACATGATGAATCACCAAACACAGTAGGTAGCAAAGATTGATCCACTAAAATATTTTCTAAGTCGGGCAGCATTGACAGGTCGGTTGGAAAAGTGGGTCATGATTTTGAGTGAATACAACATACAATATGTTGATCACAAGGAAATAAAAGGGCAGGTAATAGTTGATCAACTTGATGATGCACCTACCCAAGTCACTCATCCATTGATAGCTGATTTTCCTGATGAGTCTATCTTCCACTCAGAACCTTCATCACCTTGGAAACTATATCTGGTGTAGGAGCACACCTAGGCTAACCTCCATAGTTAGGATATTTTGGGCTTGTATTTGACATTAGCCAAGTCAGAGTAATTGTATGTTTGTTTTGGACCTTAGAAGGTCATTGTTGTGGCTAGGTGAGTTAGTCATTAGGACTAAGGTCACCAAAGTTAGTCATTGTTAATAGTTTTTACATTGCTTAGCCTTAGTAGCTTAAGTTGGGACTTGAGTCTTAAATGTGTTCTAAACACATGAATGATGTTAGAAAGATTCCATGAGGCCTTCAATGGAGTTGGTTACTTGAAATATAGGAGATAGAGGTCCTAAGAGTTAGGAAGGTGGCATAATGACAAAGTTGCCAAATGTTGTTACAAAATTGTCATGACAACATTTGCCATTATGGCAAATGTTGCATGCAACTCGGTTACATAGGATCCCCTAAATGATAGGAGTGGGGGATTGACCAACATACCCTACAAACATGGTGAATGGCATCTAATATGAGGGAGGCTCGAATTCAAGGGAAGGAGAGATTGTGATCAAGTTTTTGAATAGAAGATAGATATGCAATTTATGTTTTCATTTATGTGAACTCCGAGTGTTATTGAGTGAAAGTGATACTAAGTGAATTGGATGTTTTGATTTAGTGTTAGAGTCATGTTCATGGGATAGTTCTAAACTTTTTCCATTCTGTAAGTAAGTTGATTTAAGCTATTTTAGTGTCTTGAATAAATAGGTTAAGGTTTAGGGGTTTTATTGGTCCTGTCTTGACCAACTTGTCTTTTTATGGCTCCCCCATGAAATCTAGTCACGGGATTTTCTTGAGGGTAGATGGATGTGTCAGGGGAGCCATTGGTCTATACATATGTAGAGTTAGGAGTCATGGAGAGTGGAAACACCTAGGCTAACCTCCATAGTTAGGATATTTTGGGCTTGTATCTAACATTAGCCAAGTCAGAGTAATTGTATGTTTGTTTTGGACCTTAGAAGGTCATTGTTGTGGCTAGGTGAGTTAGTCATTAGGACTAAGGTCACCAAAGTTAGTCATTGTTAATAGTTTTTACATTGCTTAGCCTTAGTAGCTTAAGTTGGGACTTGAGTCTTAAATGTGTTCTAAACACATGAATGATGTTAGAAAGATTCCATGAGGCCTTTAATGGAGTTGGTTACTTGAAATATAGGAGATAGAGGTCCTAAGAGTTAGGAAGGTGGCATAATGACAAAGTTGCCAAATGTTGTTACAAAATTGTCATGACAACATTTGCCATTATGGAAAATATTGCATGCAACTCGGTTACATAGGATCCCCTAAAGGATAGGAATGGGGGATCGACCAACATACCCTACAAACATGGTGAATGGAATCTAATATGAGGGACACTCGAATTCAAGGGAAGGACAGATTGTAATCAAGTTTTTGAATAGAAGATAGCTCTGCAATTTCTATTTTTTTTTATGTGAACTCCGAGTGTTATTGAGTGACAGTGATATTAAGTGAATTGGATGTTTTGATTTAGTGTTAGAGTCATGTTCATGGGATAGTTCTAAAAATTTTCCATTCTGCAAGTAAGTTGATTTAAGTTGTTTTAGTGTCTTGAATAGATAGGTTAAGGTTTAGGGGTTTTACTGTTCCTGTCCTGACCAGCTTGTCTTTTTATGGCTCCCCCATGAAATCTAGCTACAGGATTTTCCTGAGGGTAGATGGATGTGTTAGGGGAGCCATTTGTCTATACATATGTAGAGTTAGGATTCATGGAGAGTGGAACAGTTGTGTTTAATGTCAAGCCCTAGGCAAGCTTAGAGTGCCCGGTTAGAGGTTTGATAGTAATGAATTGAAGAATTTAGGTAGGGGATTAAGGTACAGTACGGAAAAAGTATAGTTCCAAGTAGGGTATAGACGTATCCTAACATGATAGAAGGATTGAGTTTCTATCAATCCATTAGACTAAGTTTTGAGTGAGAAATCAGTGAGGTCCTAGTAAATAGGCTGAATTAGGCCTCCTCATGGTGAAATCTTGAACCCGATAAAGAAAGGCTTGAGGATACTTCTCAAGGGATCCAAATGAGAGAAAATGGAATGTTTCCAAGATGATAGACACCCTTGTAATGAATTTCATGAATGGTGAAAAGTTGGCACTTAGAGCTTTCTAAGTGAGGGTACAAATAGTGAAGAAACTACATGGTGTTAGTCCTACAAGGTGAAGCACAAGGTGTGAGACTCTTAGAGAAGAGTTGGATTAGGACTTAGTTAATCATCTAAGCCTAACAAGGACCTAGAAGAAATTAGGTTCCTAGAAGAAGATGAGGAAGGGTCTTCTTAGCTAGTTTTGCAAGTAAGCCTTGGTACACTTACATCATATTGGTATCAGAGCAACGTTTGATCAGGCTTGTGGTTGATGTTGCAACCCACTGAATCAGTAGGAGAGAATACACCAGTGAAAGATAAAACCATGGTGACTAATGCTGAGTTAGCCAAGAAGGTAGAAGAACAAGAAGAGGATAACAAGTTACTGAGAGAAATATTGGCTCGAATGGAGCAGCTCTTGGATGAAGTCCAAGAAAATTCAGACAAGGTAAAGGATAAAATAGATTAGAAGGAAGAGAAAGAAGCCATAGAAAAGGAGTTGGAATTGGAAGAGGAAGCTCCAACCCCTGACCCTGTTATTCCTGAAGAACCCTTCTTGAAGGCACTAAGGGCTTTAAGTGGCAAAGCTTTGGAGGGTGTACCACTTTTCGATGGACAAATGGATCTTGATGCAGTCCTAGATTGGATTGACAGTATAGAGAATCACTTTGAATGTGATGGTATATTAGAAGCCCAAAGAGTAAAGGTGGCCAAATCTAGGTTGAGAGGTTCAGCACTCACCTAGTGGAAGTTTGTTCAGGCCGAAAGAGAGAAGGAGGGAAAGAGTCCTATTGCTACATGGAAAGGCATGGTAACTAAAGTAAAGTAGACCTACCTACCTGATGACTATGAAGTCCAGTTGCATAGGAGGAGACACAATCTTAGACAAAAAGATTTGGATGTCCAAGCATACACCGAGGAGTTCCAAAAGTTGTGCTTAAGTTCAAAGGTGGTTGAAGATGAAAGCATCAAGCTAGCAAGGTACTTGAATGGACTCAAATGGTCTATTCAAGAAGACATGAGTCTAGTGAACTTCAAAACCATCCGCTAATGTTATCAAATGGCCTTGAAGATATAGGAGAAAAGAAAAAGGAAGCAAGAGCAAACCTCCAAGAGTAGAGGTAAAGGAAAAGATAGTAGAGGACAAAGAGGTGGCTATGGTGGAAGGAGTTCAGAATCAAGGGGTCGAGGAGAAGTTAAGTACACTGAGCAGCAAGAAAGAATCTCTAGTAGAGGTGGTAGAGGAAGAGGCTCTAACTTTAGAGGAAGAAGTGGTGGACAAGGAAGAGGCAATTACTTTGCCAATATGAAATTTTATCACTGCAATCAAATGGGACACCCTGCCTATAGGTGTTCAGAGAAGGGTGGTACTTCTCAAGGAGGTGATAAGAGAACTAATCTAGTTCATGATGAGAAAAATGAAGTAGAGAAACATTCTGAGGTACCATTAAATTCAAAGGAAGGTGAGAACCTCATGATGAGGAGAACTTTGATAAAAGAGTCGGTTAAGGAGGAACCAAGCCAAAGGAGGTCCCTATTTAGGATAAAGTGCAAAATGATGGGGAAAGTATGTAGAGTCATCATTGACTCAGGGTCTACTAACAATATTGTGTCAGAGGAAGCATTCAACAAGCTAAAGTTGACAAGAATACCCCACACCAATCCTTACAAGGTCACATGGCTCAATAAAGGCCAACATGTCTTAGTAAATGAAAAATCATGGGTGGAGGTCTCAATTGGAAGGTACAAGGAAAAAGTCTTGTGTGATGTGTTACCTATGGATGCATGTCACTTGCTCCTAGGTAGACCATGGCAATTTGATCACCAATCTATGCATGATGGAGTGAAGAACTCTTATACTTTCAAGAAGGATAAGGTAACATTCAAAATTCAGTCACTGTTAGAGGATGCAGAGGTGAAGACAGCAGGTCCTAATCTGCTCATGGTTGGTGAAAAAGAGTTCTTAGAAGCCTTGGAAGAAGGAGAATGAATTGTCTATGCACTAGTGTTAAGGCCAAGAGAGGTAAGTGGTGACAAAGCAGCCAAGAAGCCAGAGTTACCTAAAGAGATACAAAGCATGTTGCAGACTTATGAAGGCATTGTAAGCAATGGACAACCAGCAGCATTACCCCCAAAAAGAGCCATAAGTCATAGTATAGACTTGATACCAGGGGCTACCCTACCAAATAAGGCAGCCTACAAGATGACCCCTCAACAAAATAAGGAAATAGCTAGACAAATACAAGAACTCCTAAACCAAGTTCTCATTAAAAAGAGCATTAGTCCATGTGTCGTACCCACTGTCCTAGCACCTAAAAAGGGAGGAGATTGGAGGCTTTGTACTGATTCAAGGGCCATAAATAGGATAACCATTAGATATAGGCTCCCTATCCCTAGGATTGAAGACCTAATGGATTGTCTAGGTGAAGCTAAGTACTATACCAAGATAGACTTAAAGAGTGGTTATCACCAAATTAGGATACATGAGGGAGATGAGTGGAAAACAGCCTTAAAAACCAATGAGGGTTTTTATGAGTGGCTTGTTATGCCATTTGGGTTGTGTAATGCCCCCTCCACATTCATAAGGCTCATGAATGAAGTCCTCAAAGACTACATTGGTAAATTTGTAGTGGTATATCTTGATGATATATTGATTTATAGCAAAACAAGAGAAGAGCATCTCAAATAGATAGATTTGGTTTGCAAGATGCTAAATGAGGAGAAATTGATGATCAACTTAGAGAAGTGTGAATTCATCAAGATAGAGCTGGTGTACCTTGGGTTTGTATTATCTCATGGAAATCTGAAAATGGACATTAGCAAAGTGGAAGCCATCCTCAATTGGCCTACTCGAAGGACAAAAATAGAGGTAAGAATTTTTCATGGCCTTGCTCAATACTATAGGAAGTTCATAAGACAATTTAGTGCTATTTGTGCTCCTATGTTGGATACCATTAAAGGAGGGATGACGGCTAGATTTGTATGGAATGAGCAAGCTAACAAAAGTTTTGAGTTGTTGAAGGAAAATATAGCTACCCAACTTGTTTTGGTGTTTCCAAGCTTTGAGAAGCTATTCACTATTGAGTGTGATGCAAGCAATGTGGCTACTGGAGCTATTCTAAGCCAAGAGGGCAGATCGGTGGCTTTTCATTCAGAAAAGTTAAGTGAAGCCAAGAAGAAGTATTCTTCTTATTACCTTGAGATGTATGCATTGGTTCAGGCTTTAAGGAAATGGAGGCACTACTTGCTTCCCAATGAGTTCATAGTGTAATCAGACAACCAGGCACTTAATTTCCTAAATTCACAAGAGAAATTGAGTCACAAGCACATGAAGTGGGTTGAATACCTGCAAGCTTACACTTTTAATAGCAAGCACAAGAAAAGAGTACTCAACAAGGTGGCAAATGCCTTGAGTAGAAGAGCTCTTACCATCCATGGTATTCAGTTGAAGAGCATGGGAATAGATCATTTCAAGGATCTATATGTAGATGATGAAGATTTTGCAGACATTTATAAGGTATGTGCTGAATACAAGAATCATTTTCATAGTAGATATGTTGAATATACTTTGCAAAGTGATCTCTTGTTTAAGGGGAATTAGTTATCTGTCCCTAGAGGCTCTATTAGAGAGAATTTGATACAAGAAAAGCATAATGGTGCATTGAGTGGTCACTTTGGGATCACGAAGACTCAAGAACTTGTTCAAAGGTTCTATTATTGGCCAAGGATGAATCTAGATGTTAGGAGGTATGTGGAAAGTTGTATAGTGTGTCAAAAGGCCAAGGGCACTTCTTTAAATGCAGGCCTATATCAACCACTCCCTATTCCTACTAGGCCATGGGAATGCTTGAGTATGGATTTTGTAGTTGGGTTACCCAAGACAAGACAAGGCATGGCTAGTGTTTATGTAGTTGTGGACAGATTCAGCAAGATGGCTCACTTTGTGCCATGTAAGACAACCAATGATATGAGCCAAATAGCCTCTCTCTTCTTCAAGGAGATAGTAAGGATACATGGGTTACCTATGAGCATTATGTCAGATAGAGACACCAAGTTTATGAGTCATTTTTGGAAGACTCTTTGGCAAAGATTGGGCACTAATTTATCTTTTGAATCTGCATACCATCCCTAAACTGATGGTCAGACCGAGGTTGTAAATAGAAGCCTTGGAAATCTATTAAGGTGTTTGACCAAGCAGTATGGTCAACAATGGGATCAGTTGATTGGACAAGCTGAATATACCTATAATGACACTATGAGCAGGTCAACAGGGAAGATTCCATTTGAAATAGTCTATGGTCTACATCCTAGAGGAGTCTATGAACTAAGAGACTTAAAGGATGGAGTTAAGGGAAGTGGATATGCTGATGATTTTTCCTATGCAATGCAAGAGATTCATGACACAGTCAGGAAGACATTGACAGAAAACACCATGAAGCATAAGACCAAGGTGGATGAGCATAGAAGAGCAATTTAGTTTAATGTGGGAGACTTGGTGATGATACATCTAAATAATTCTAGACTACTAAAGGGAGTCCCCCACAAGTTGCAGATGAGGAGGATATGTCCTTGTCCTATCTTGGGAAAGTATGGGAACAATGCTTTTAGAGTCGAGCTATCGGAAGATAGTGTCCCCTATCTTCAACATTGCAGATCTGGTTCATTACAAAGGACCACCACCAGACATGGATCAATGCCTCAATGAATTCATCCATGATGTGGAAGAGCTCAAACTACCTTCTGCTACAGTCACTCAAGCTGACAGTATACTGGATAGTAGGGTCTACAAGAAGACTAGAACCAAGGAATACAAGGAACATCTGATCAAGTGGCATGCTCAACCTTATGCTGATGTAGTATGGATCGAAGAATCAAAGTTCAAGAATTTGGGCATTGATCTCAACTTACTCAATCCAAGGGTGGATTGAACTCTTTTGTTTTGGGGAGGATGGTGCAGGAGCACACCTAGGCTAACCTCCATAGTTAGGATATTTTGGGCTTGTATTTGACATTAGCCAAGTTAGAGTAATTGTATGTTTGTTTTGGACCTTAGAAGGTCATTTTTGTGGCTAGGTGAGTTAGTCATTAGGACTAAGGTCACCAAAGTTAGTCATTGTTAATAGCTTTTACATTGCTTAGCCTTAGTAGCTTAAGTTGGGACTTGAGTCTTAAATGTGTTCTAAACACATGAATGATGTTAGAAAGATTCCATGAGGCCTTTAATGGAGTTGGTTACTCGAAATATAGGAGATAGAGGTCCTAAGAGTTAGGAAGGTGGCATAATGACAAAGTTGCTAGATGTTGTTACTAAATTGTCATGACAACATTTGCCATTATGGCAAATGTTGCATGCAACTCGGTTACATAGGATCTCCTAAAGGATAAGAGTGGGGGATCAACCAACATACCATACAAACATGGTGAAACTAATCTAATATGAGGGAGGCTTGAATTCAAGGGAAGGAGAGATTGTAATCAAGTTTTTTAATAGAAGATAGCTCTGCAATTTCTATTTTTTTTATGTGAACTCCGAGTGTTATTGAGTGACAATGATACTAAGTGAATTGGATGTTTTGATTTAGTGTTAGAGTCATGTTAATGGGATATTTATAAACTTTTTCCATTCTACAAGTAAGTTGATTTAAGTTGTTTTAGTGTCTTGAATAGATTGGTTAAGGTTTAGGGGTTTTACTGGTCCTATCCTGACCAACTTGTCTTTTTATGGCTCCCCCATGAAATCTAGTAATGGTATTTTCCTAAGGGTAGATGGATGTGTTAGGGGATCCATTTTTCTATACATATATAGAGTTAGGATTCATAGAGAGTGGAACAGCTGTGTTTAATGTCAAGCCCTAGGCGAGCTTAGAGTGCCCGGTTAGAGGTTTGACAGTAATGAATTGAAGAATTTAGGAAAGGGATTGAGGTAAAGCACGAAACAAGTATAGTTCCAGGTAGGGTATAGATGTATCCTAACATGCTAGAAGGATTGAGTTTCTATCAATTCATTAGACTAAGTTTTGAGTGAGAAATCAGTGAGGTCCTAGTAAATAGGTCGACTCCTCATGGTAAAATCTTGAACCCGATAAAGAAAGGCTTGAAAATCCTTCTCAAGGGATCCAAATGAGAGAAAATGGAATGTTTCCAAGATGATAGACACCCCTACAATGAATTTCATGAATGGTGAATAGTTTGCACTTAGAGCTTTCTAAGTGAGGGTACAAATAGTGAAGAAACTACATGGTGTTAGTCCTTCAAGGTGAAGCACAAGGTGTGAGACTCTTGGAGAAGAGTTGGATTAGGACTTAGTTAATCATCTAAGCCTAACAAGGACCTGGAAGAAATTAGGTTCCTAGAAGAAGGTGAGGAAGGGTCTTCTTAGCTAGTTGTGCAAGCAAGCCTTGGAACACTTACATCAGTATCTTAACAGGTCTCACACTGGTCACTGCTCAGGAGTTGGTATCTTTTTCATCACACCCCAAGGGGATTCCATTCCTAAAGCATTTCAGATCACCTTCCCTTGTACTAATAATATTGGAAAATATGAAGCATTGGTCAAAGGACTCAAAATGGAAATGAAGTGGAAAATTTGGACACTACTAGTATTCAGGGATTCTAAGTTATTTATCAACCAAGTGAATGATGATTATGAAACAAAGGATGAAAATTTTCTTCCCTACAAGTGAATGGTGGATAGATTTATAACCTATTTCAAATTTATTTCGTTTGAACAAATCCCAAGAACACAAAACAAGGCCACCAATGCAATGGCAACTATTGGATCTCTTTTGGACATCCCCAAAAATGTGTCACAATTTGATTTCTTAGTGGAAAAACTATTGATGCCCACATAAAATCTTCCAGAGATAGAGATGGTTTGTGAACTTGTTGGTCCCATCTCACCTTGGTACCAATACATCTATGATTATCTGAATTCCCAAACCCTTCCACCCAATTTATCTAATAATCAACACAAATCCTTCATGTGAAAAGCTGCCCAATACACCATCATTAGTGACACCCTTTACCATCATAGCTTTGACAATACCCTTCTTTGTTGTCTTTACATCGATGAAGCTCCCACAACTTGAGGTACATGAGGTTATATGCGGATCTCATAAAAGTGGCCCTACTCTAGATAGGAAAGTCACCAAACTAGGGTATTACTAGACAACAATAGAAAAAGATTATCTTCAGTTTGTCAAAACATGTCAAAAATGCTAGGTGAATAGTGACCTAATTCACGCACCTGCATAGTAACTGATACCGATCACTTCTCCATGGCCCTTCACATAATGGGGACTCGACCTTGTGGGATAAATCCATCCATCTTCCTCCAATGGCATAAGTTCATCATTACCACCACTAAGTACTTCACAAAGTGGATTGAATTTGTCCCCCTCACTTACATCACTAGTAAGCACATTTGAAAATTTATCCTTAATTACATCATCTTTCAATATGGTGTTCCACATTCCATCATCACAGATAATGATTGTTCATTAAAAAATCAAGATGTTCGTGAGATTTGTGAGTGATTCCACATCCAAAACCACTTCTCCACACCGTATTATCCACAAGGAAATAATCAAGTTGAGGTGTCAAATAAAACAATTCTTCACATTCTTAAGAAGATTGTCAATGATGTTGGCCAAGATTGGCATCTACAACTTAATCCTGCCTTGTGGACCTACCGTACTAGCATCTGCACACCCACTAGAGCCACTCCATTTTCCTTGGTCTATGGATCTAAAGCTATATTTTCCATCGAGGTCAAAATTCCTTCTCTCTGAGTCTCCTTAAAGGGAATGATCGATGATGAAGAATACAAACAGTTTCGCCTACAAACTGGAAATACTGTAAGAAAGAAGACAAAATTCCTTGAACCACTTACAGGCATATCAAAATTGTCTTTGTAGGAGCTATAACAAAAGGGTGATGGTCAAAAAAATTTAAATTGGTGACTTGGTCCTCATGCAAAATCCTAGAAATCAGGTTGATTGTGAGAATCCTAGAAAGTTTGAGCCTAATTGGCTCGGTCCTTATATCATTACTACAACATTTAGTTCTAGGGCATATCAGTTAGCCACACCTAATGGAGAATAGTTGATAGAACCCATCAACAACCTATATCTATGAAAGTTCTATACATAGCATCAGAGAGCTTGGTTGAAACCTTAAAAATACAAAAAAACTGAAAAATAAAGAAAAAAATGATCACCTTGATGAAAACCTACCAAACAGGCATCTTGGTGACACCAAAAAAAATAGAAAATGGAAAAAAAATAGTAAAAAGAAATAAATTTGTCCAAAAGTGAAAACCTGGAAAACAAGCACTTTAGATAAGTACCATGGTGAAAACCTGGTAAACAGGTGCCATGCGTAGTTGATCATTTCTCTGCCATCTACTTTTACTCCAATTAGCCTTTGTCCACTTTGTATAACCACAACATCCCAATATTCATGATATTTACAATTAGTCCTGTCATTTTCATCCATGGCTAGCAGCGATTGACATCACGCCTTGCATATCCTTGACTCTTTATCATGTGTACGCTCTTTTCAATGTCATTATACATAGCTAATCCTTGACCTACCCAAGGGCAAAACCTTTATCATTTCGCACATGGTTCTGATACTTGTAAAAATTCTTGAAAAAAGTCATAAAAATTTGCAAAAAGTCCTAAAAATCAGAAAAATTCCTACAAATAAAATAAATCCTAAAAATCAAAAGAAGTCTTGAAAAAAATCCTACAAATCAGAAAAAGTCCTGAAAAAAAGTCCTAAAAATTAGAAAAAGTCATAAAAATTGCAAAAAGTCTTGAAAAAGATCATAAAAAACAGAAAATGTCATGAAGAAAACACAAAAACAGTTGGAAAAAATCAAAAATATTTTAAAAAAAGTCAAGTCTATCCTATCACTTAAAGTCAATCACATCAATCAATCTTTATCCTAGTCTGAACTACATTGTCTCTGTGCATTTTCTATGTAGGCAAGATTCATCTTTGAATCCCCAAGATATTAGGTTTGTCCTTCTAGGCTTGTCAAAATAAAATCATGACTCAATCTTCTATCCCTCAGACAAATTAATTGGTTCTGTCGAACTACGAGGTCTTTGAGTGTAGGATGTAGGCAAAACCATCAATCGATGAGCCCCCGAGGCCACACTAGGTCAGTCCATTAGCGTTCATGGCACTGCACTTTCACACACATCAAATATCTTTAGGTCAATCCAATTGTCCCTCCATTTCACATAAGCAGTCTATCATCAAGCTTTAACCAATCCTTTCAATCAATCAAACCTACATGTCTAGGCAAACATGTGATCTAGTTTATCAACTAAGTCATATTCTATCAAGGCAAGTCAACCTATCAATCATGGTTCTCCTTCAGATGTGTCCTTTTGAAGAACAACCCTTGTCATTTGTGCTTTCGGATGTGTCCTTCCTAAGCTTCATCATAATTATTTGGAATTTTGATGGATTCTCCTAACTCCGAGAATCAATCCTCTTGACATCAACATCATTCAGGATGTGTCCTTCCTGAATCTGGTATTGCTCAACATTTGGCAACCTAGACCTCATCAACCTTGGCATTTCAACATCAAAGCACTTAACATTTTGAACACTTGGCAAACACTTGGAAAACACTATCTGTCTTTTTGATGGTCATCATGATACTAGTTCCTTGCATCAGACGCGCCATGACGTATCATGATGATTATCCTCATCCTTTTGATCATTGCTGCTAGTTTCTTGAGGATGTCCTGACTTCAGTATTTAGAGGATAAAAAATGTAGTACGATGATTTTCTTGTCTTTGATTCAGCTATCATGTGGCTAGTTTCTCGAGGATGTCCTGACTTTAGGATTTAGAGAAGCAACAACATTTCATGACTTTTCTTTTTTGTTTGTGGTTGGTTATGGAGAAATGACTAGGGGAAATTGTGTTCCTCGTATGAGTCATGATCATCCTTGTTCGCGACTGCTTGTCCTATGTGATGGTTCGACCTTGCACACTATTGATCTATGTCATATCATAGTGTTTGTTGGCCATTACAATAGTTCGCCCAATGATGATTCGAGCAACACCTATTAGTACTTTGAAAAATATTGAAGGTTTCTTTCTCATACTAACCTCCATGTATTCTATCCTAACATTCATCATTTTCTCTTTATCATTTCTTCTAGTCTACATCACTATTATCCTTATCTATCTTTCCTATATACTTTTTTATTTCATCTTCTAGTCCTTTCATCCATTTCAATAGCCCACTCGTATTCTCGGAACTTGACTATCCTCTCGAGGGGGCATACCGCTACCTCCTCATCATCCTTCCTCTCCTCACTTTCTCGTTGGTTCATATCCTTGACCTTTTTTTTTTGTCACAATGCGATAAACTGCATTATGACAAAGAGGGGCAAAATGTAGACACATAAAATTGACCTAGACCTACGAACTCAATTTTCTCATCAATTCTCTAAACATAATTTAAGTATGTCACTCTGACCAAATTCAACTACTAATTAAATAATGACCAATTATTTAATTAATTCATCTCTCTTATTCTTCTTGACAATTTAAATAAATCACATTTATTTAAATATGCCACTAATGTCTAAAATCCTCTTTAAATTTAATAAATTATTAAATTTATTTAATCCACTATTCCCTCTTGATTATTTAAATTAATTAATTTGATTTAAATATATCTATAATATTAAAGTCCTCTCATAATTAAATAAATCCCCCACAATTAATTTAATTATTAACCCACTTCTTCCACAATTAAATAACTTAAATTAATTATTTAATTATCTCTCACAGTTCATTTCTAAATTTAAATAAAAATCATTTATTTGAATTTCTCTTTTTTCAAGTAAATAATTTAATTATTATTTACTATCACATGACTTCACTATTTTGAATTAAATTAAAATATTAAATTCAAAATAGCATTTCCCCCCACAAATTAAGTAATTTCCAAAATGACTTGATTTTTTAACTCATCCTTTTTCTACTTGCTAATACTCATCTCACTGTCACACCTATTCTCATTCCTTGATTTATTTTTTTAAATTAACTCTTGTTCACTCAATTTTAATTTCACCCTAAAGTTTCCCTAACCCTAATTAAGGGGTTTTTATTTTGAATCTTGACCATAGATTGTAGGGCACTTCTCAATCTTTAATCTCATTCGTTCATCCAAAATTACATTTTCTATAAAATGCCAATTTTGTCCTCATTTTGTCATCTCATATGTCTCTTATATTTCTTAATATCTTGAAAGCTTCTTTCATTTTTGTGAGATTAGCATTTTCTTATCATTTAGCCATTTATTTTTGCATGTAGGATGTTGATATTCTCTTGCATAGTCATCTTGAATCCTTCAAACACTTTCTTAGGACTAGTCACAATAGTAGATTGCTTATCATAATCTAAGGGCAACCTCACATATTTCAGCAAGCTAGAAGGTGTAATGGAGATCAGTCATGGAGGATGAAGAAGAGAGTTGAGATCATTCCTTTTATTTCTTTATTAATTTCCTTTGCACTCTATTACTTATTGTGGGTTTAATATGTTCACATTTAATTTGTCAACCTATCTAACATGAAATCACCCTCAATTATAGTTGTTATTGTTGTTGTGTGACTAAGGTGACTTGTTGGGCTTGTTGTTGTTCTTTTTTGGTGCTACTAAGGCTACTTGTTGATAAGCCTGTTGTTCTTGTTGCAAAGCTAAGGCATGTGCTTGCAATGTAGGATCAGGTGGTTGTTGGGACATCTACGATGTGTTTTGGGTGTTGATGTTTTGAGTGGGTTGTGGGTTGTTGATGAGAGGTTAGGGGTTCCCTTGGTTCAACATTCCTTGTAGGATAGTAGATTGAGGTGGAGGAATGTAAGTTTGAGGTCCCATTTGATTTTTCATGATGTGGGGGACCAAGGGGAAAGATGATGTTGGTACCATTTGGTATTACGATGGTAATGGCACATTCATACCTTATAACTAATTGAAAGGGCTGCCTTAAATGAAGGGTAGTGGGTCCCCTTGTTGTATTTGAGGTGAGATCAAGGTATTACCTTGGTTGATGGGATTCGTAACCAAGGTGTTGTTTTAATTTGGGTCCATGATAGATGGGTTTGATGTGGATGGTGGATTGAATTGATTAGCTTGGGTAACCACTTGTCAAGGTTTTACTTTGCATGTGAGTGTTAAATTTCCCTTCTTATGCTACTTGAGGCACTTGGTTCACATTACCTTGCATATCATTAGGCATACAAAGTATTTGTGATGATGGATGAAGATTGTCATCTTCAAAATGTAGAGGTTATTGTGGCATCATGAAATGTAAGTGGTTTGGTAAATTTTGGTGTCCAACTTGTATTTTGGGGAAGGTTGGCAGTTAATGGAATGGTTGTGTTGTGAATACCCATAGTTGTGTTTGTTCCTAGACATGAAGTGAGACCAAGGTTGGCTCCTAGCCTAGTTGTAAGACTAGATGTTAAGGGTTGATTCGACACAAGGGATAGAGTTGGTTGAATTGTAGATGAAGTCAAGTGTTGTGTCAATGATTGCGCAAAAAAAATGGGAAAATTGGAGCCATGTTTTATAAGGCTTGATGTTCCATGTTTTCTTCCCTAGTAAGTTCAAATGGATTGTTTGTGATGTCCTCTATCTCATATGGTCCTGATGGAGATGAGGGTTGTTGTGATAGGGTGACTTGACTTCTTGGATAAAATTATAAAGGATTGGGATTACTAATGGTAGATGTGAATTTTGTTCTCTCCATGATTTTTTGTGGTGTGATCTTGTTGTTACCATTAATTATGGGTCACTTATGGGAGATTTGTGTTCAGATTTGTAATATTTGAACTCTCTAGTTGACTCAAATCTGAGTAAAAAGGGATTCTCTAAGTATTTTGGGAGCAATGATGATAATGGGGGGTGAAAATATGGGTGATATGGAGATTGATCTTTGCAAACATTATGGGAAAAAACTTTTGAATTGAGTGTGATGTTTGGATGTTTTGATAAAGGATGTTTATGAGCTTGAGAATCTTTAGGGTAAACTTGTGACCTTCAAGATAAACTAGTTCAAATTTGATAACTAACTTAACCAAATGCATGGAAAAGGATTCATTTCACGTACAAATTAGCCAAATTAGGGGTTGGTTTGATAGATTTTTAAGTCCAAAAGTGTTAGTGTATTCAAAAAAATAGAAAATATAGGTGAAGTGAAGGATGAAATTTAATGGAGGGGTGAGTGAAGTGTTTGACCCAATGTTGACCTAAAGTGAACCTTTTTTTTTCAAGGCCAAGGTAGTGAGAAACATGATATACTTAGTAAGTGATCAAACCCTAAGGACTCAATTATTTTGGTAAAATAGAACTCGAATGATTTTGGAAATAGGACCCAATAATTTTGACAATAGAATTCAATGACTTTGGATAATGGAACTCAATGATTTTCACAATAGAACTCAATGTTTGTAATTTTCTCCTTGTATGATAGGAGGCATGTGGTTGGGTTGTTCAACTAGCACGATCGGTCACCAAATGGTCATGTGGGGTTCAATTTTTCAAGTTTATATTTCTTAAGTGAGTTTCTTTTACCACAAACACTCATCTTGATTAAGTTTTCAAACTGAAATTTGTATGTCTAAAACATTATAACTTTCACAATGTCCATTTTATGAGAATAATGAGGTTGAAGCCATAATTCCCTATCTTGTATTTGGAAAATATGGATTGAGATATAATTCAAGATATTTAGAAATCTCTGAGGATAGAAATCCTTAGGACAAGAATTAATATCAAGGCTTTTTCAAAAGGTATCCATATTTAGGCCAAAGTGTTTGAAATTTTGAGGAAGATCATAAATTTTTTTTTTTAATGTTTTGGATCCAAGGAAGGTATTAAATTGACTCACAATCATTTACAATCCTAGGTTGAAATGGCCATACTTGTTGATTCCACACTCATATTTCTCTAAACACTAAGACATTATGAATAGTTAGAGATTCAAAGACACTGGATCCCCTCCACGATGCACACTTCTCAGGACCACCAAATCTCAAAATCCTAAAGATCCTAAGATCCTAAGGATTTTTCTATTTCACAAACGAATATTACAAATGTGGGGAGGTTTCAGAACGATTATTCTTTCACCAAAAAGTATTAAATATTTTGGATTCTAAACAATGGTTCATAATCAGGGTTTCTAGTTTAGGGGATACTATGATAAACTCCCTTGAGAGGTCTCCCAACCCTTAGAACAATGGCTTTTTGCATCATAAAGATACTAAGGGAGAGCTATCACGTACCACTTCTTGTTGATCACAATTTTTATTGCAACCACACATTTATATAGCGGTGAAGAATACCTTAGCTTTAGCTCATTACCGCTTGGGTCATTCCCTCCTTTTGAAGTGAGGAGGTAGGCCCTCTAAAGATAAACAATAGCAAGGAAGTATGTTTGTAGTTTGATCATCCCCATTTGCATGAAATAGAAAGAGAACACACACTACGCCTTTTCCCTACACTAGCAAGGGATTCATTTTTAATCCAAAATAAAAGATGTAGGTGATTTTGCAAAGTGTTAAGGAATGTTTTTATTTCTCAAGATCGTCAAGTGGCATGAGAGAATTGCATATGCATCCAATAACAATGTTGTAAATCAAAACACAATAAACACTCATAAATTGTAACCCCTAAAGCTAAGATTAATTAATTTTTTGCATCAAATGAAATGTTAAGTTGCCTTGTTCAATTCTAGACCTAAAAGAAAATGGCAAGATGAGGGTTCAATTTTAGTCCTGTTTGAGTGTTCTTTTTAAGACCCAATTAAAAAATAGTGTGGTCCTAAAGCATGGAATAAAAAAGAATTGAAAATGGGTTATAATTGCCTCAAAAGTGTCAAAACACTTGTTACAATTATAGTTCAGATGATAATAGTATCCTTCTTTTCTTCAAGTTGTATTGTCCAAACCTACAAAACCCAAAAAACCAAAAAACCAAAAAAAGAAGTTAGAGACATGTTAGAAATTAGATGAAATCAAAAATTTAAAGCGCATGTCAAAATTCAAAGCAAATGTGAGGTTGTTTGGTTCAATTTTATCCAACTTTGAAAGCTAATTCATTTTATCCTTTCAAGTGTTGAGAAACATTTTTAGAAAATTAGATTATAACAACTTGAGATAATGACAACTTTCTCAAATCTTGATCAATTTTAAAATTGTAAAATGTTTTGGAAAGCTAAACATGAGATCTTCAAAACCCAACAACCTTTTTGTAAGATTAGTCGTGTAGAATTCACTAAAAATTAAGGAAAATCATGCATTTAAGAGATTAAACCCAATTTTTTTTAAAAACAATAAAAAAATTAATCATGGATAACAACTTGAGGTAATGACAACTTTCTCAAATCCTGATCAATTTTGAAATCGTAAATTGTTTTGGAAAGCTAAACATGAGATCTTCAGAATCCAAGGACCTTTCTACAAGATTAGTCATGTAGAATTCATTAAAAATTAAAGAAAAACATGCATTTAAGAGATTAAACCCAATTTTTTTTAAAAAAACAACAAAATTAATCATGGAAAACTTGAGATAAAGACAACTTTCTCAAATCTTGATCAATTTTGAAATCTTAAAATGTTTTGGAAAGCTAAGCATGAGGTCTTCAAAACCCAACAACCTTTCTGCAAGATTAGTCATGTAGAATTCATTAAAAATTAAAGAAAATCATGCATTTAAGAGATTAAACCAATTTTTTTTTTTTAAATAGCAAAATTAATCATGGACAAAAACTTGAGATAATGACAAATTTCTCAAATCTTGATCAATTTTGAAATCATAAAATGTTTTGGAAAGTTAAACATGAGATCTTCAAAACCCAACAACCTTTCTACAAGATTAGTCATGTAGAATTCATTAAAAATTAAGGAAAATCATGCATTTAAGAGATTAAACCCAAAATTTCTCCAAAAAATACACAAAACATTAAATTTTTCCCTCCTTCTAATGTCAATATGTGACCAATGACATATTGAAGGCTAACTACACCCAATCCATACGAATTCAAGGCATATTTAACCCACTAAGCATTAATCTCAATAAGATCATTCACTATAAACAAAGACAAAGAAGCCATTAAAACTAACATTCTAAATTATGAAAGCTTGAAAAACCTCTAATCTAAGACATTGAGAATTATCCTATTGGGGGAGTGGTGTCGCATTGATGTGGAATGACGACCCTTTCCCAATCCCTTGGATAATGAGCTTGTTTCAATCAATTTTATTAAAGAAAACTAATGAAACCATTGATAGATGTGTATGAAAACATGATTTAAAGCTAAATGAATATGATGAAAGCTATTTTAACATGATTTATGCTAAGATTATTGATATGGGTGTATGAAAATCTACTATAAATGTATGCAAGTTTTAAAAGATTAAAATTTTAATTAACAAATAAGCTAAATATATGCATCTATGTTATCATGGAAGCCATTAATGGAAGCTAAACTAATATGCAAGTAAATAAAGCTAAAACGATGTTAAATGTGAGTGCAAGTGCAAATTATTTTAACACCATAATTTTTATGTTAAAATGTGGATCCATTTGTCTCCAAATAGTGTTTATTTTTAGGAGAGAAAATAAAAAATGAAGAGCTAAGATTGAAAAAGCTAATCAATGGTCAAAAAAGAAATAAGATGGAGGCATGGATCATGGATCGTGGATTCTCATCAATGATTGAGAATGCAAGATGAGATTTAATCAAGGGCTTACATTCATCCAAACAAACACACTTTTAACATGTACAAGAGGTCACAAGTTAACTTGCAAAAGAAGTTTTGAGTTAACTTGCACATGAAGTTTTGTAAGAATATTATCTTTTTCAAATGAGCGAGGAGAAATAATATTTTTTGGAATATTCTCATGGGCGAGGAAATAGATATTTTACAAATTAAAACAAAGTTTAATTGTGTAAAAGGGGAGGGAATATTCCATGGGAATATTCCCCTTTTGGAGGAATGTGCAAAAGAGGAATATTCCCTTGCAAGTGGAAGAATTAGTAATCTGATAATTAAAACAAAGTTTGAATTATGCAAATTAGGGGAATTATGTTATATTTATTAAATAATTGATTTAATGGAGATCAAATGAAAAAGAAATGGGTGAGATTGCTTTGATCTATCAATGGTCACAAATGATAGGAGGATGAAACATGGATCAAGGATTCTCATCAATGGATGAGAATCAAAGATCACATGGATCAAGAAAATATCAAGGGATCATAATCATGCAAACAAACACACTTTGCAACAACTTTAAAAATTTGTTTCAAAGTTTGTTTGAAGTAATCATTGTCTTTTTTTTGAAGGAAAATAGGAGAACATTCCTTTGCAATATTCCCTATGCAAGTGGATGAGAGGTAAATTAGTGATTTAGTTAATTAAAACTAAATTTGAATGTGCAAGATGAGGAATGTGAGGACATTCATCAAATTATTGATTTATTTAATGAAAAGGAGATGCAAATATGATATTTAATTAAAAAGTTTAGGTTATTGAATTAAATAAGAGAACTTAGGGTTAAAATTAAATAATTTGCATTATTTAAATAAATCAGATGAAATTTCAGTGTGAGAGGGGGTGAATTAACCTAATTAGGTCAATTAGATTAATAGGTGAAAATGAGGAATTTCATTGAATAATTAAGCTTATTTAATTAAAGAAGCAAAAAGAGGATGGTTTTGAGGACAAAATGATGTTAGTTAGCCAATATTATCCATCGAGATATTTTTTGGTGTCTAATATTTCTAAATGCAATGATCTAACTATGTAAACTATGCAAATGTAGTGATCTCTTATGATTTGTGATAAATTGGATGCAGATAGACAAATTTCAATTCTAGAAATGAGAAGAGTAGACACAAATGCACCTGATATGTAAATTTGAGATAGATCTTGATGGTCTAGGGGATAGTACACCCTATACTATCATCCTTTTTCCTTGGATCTGAAAATGTGGGCTTCTAGACACCAGTCTCTACCTTCTATCCTATTTGTGTTATTATCAGAACTTCATTTGTTGATGAAAAAATGGAAATTTTATGACTTATCAACTTGTAGGGTTAGAGTGCATGAATAAAAAAGTATCCTTCAATCTTCCTTCATATCACTTTAGATCTCCAACTTTCACACATGATATGAGAGGAAGGATTCTTCCATATAGGGTCTTACCTTAGTCAAACCCCGTGTTGGTATTTCTACCTCCACAATGGAAAAATTATGATAAAACAGAGTGTATCCTTGGATGGATAGTGGCTAATTGAAAAATAAGTGATGAATTGAAAACTTGTTAGAACTCACCACTCACATTTGATGTCCTTGATGGACTAAAGTCACACTCATCACCTTTAAGGATCAATTGTTGTTTGATTTGATTTGATTACCTACAAGTTTTAGTACACAAAATACATGAAAATAATATGATAAAACTTAAATAACACATGGCATGATACTTGAATGATGAAATTCTGGAATAATCTTGATAACTCTTCTCTTGAATTATATTGAATTCTTTTAGGATACTTTATTTTTTCAATTGAATTTACTTTCTTGCTTCTTAGATTAAAATGGTGAAAATACTTCGTATTTATATGAAATAATTTTAATTTCTCAAAAATAGAATGTTGATAGCTTACATTTGAAATTCTAAATTAAAATAATAAATTACTAACACCAACATATTCAAATTTGGAGTCAAATTAAGTAGTCTAGGGTGTAGTGTGCCCTAGACTAGATTATTTCTTTTTAGGAATCAAAAGTGTCAGGGGAAAAATATTAAATGCATAGTATGATTTCCTATGATTAGTTTTCCAATAATGTTTATAAAAATTATCCATTGATGTATAATATCTCCAAGCACATAGGGGGGAGAAAAACCTAGTGTGAAATTATCAAGGTGATAATTTTTTACACTATATTTAGCCCCCGCTTTAGTGAGATTATGAACTTGTTCTCAGAATCACACTAAAGTATGAATATGTCAAAAGGGATTCAATTATCCAAATATTGATGAGATAGGATGGCACTGAATCTAGGGGATGTGCTAGTGCCCAAGATTCAAGATCCTATGATAAGACAACATGGGGACAAAGGGAACATGCATACATGAAATTTGATGAGGCATAACAAAAATGTAAGATGAAAACATGACACAAAATGTAAAATAAATGGAAAAAACACAAAATAATATCCAAACAAGATGCAAACACAATGCAAAAAATATGAAAACATAGTGTACACATGTGAATGAGGGTATGACAATCACAAACTAGTAAGCTCCACAGAATTCTTACAGTCATACCCAAGGAATTCATGATTCATAGGCTAGCTAACAAATTTTGATATTTTCTAGGTGAACCATGAACCAAAGAACCACAAAATAGTGAAGTATGATATTCACTAGGTGAGCTTTATAAAAGTAGAAAAATGAGAAACACACAAGGGCTAGTGAGGACCATTTTTCACTAGATGTAATCACATGTCAATCATACCAAGAGCTATAGTCCCAATAACTCTAATAAGGTAATATACAAAAATTATCAAAATGCCAATGTAATTCATCACTAAGTCTAGTTTCTGTGAACAAAGTGAAGCACATAATGGAATGCATTCCCCCACTTAAATTAATTGCTAAAACCCAAATGTGAGCAATTGGTTTAAGGTAGAAGTAGGATGATAAATGCAATATGAAAAAAAGGTCATGAGAGCTTATTGGGAAACCCTATGCAAATGATATGTTCCCAATAAATCTAAATCATGATATGGGATTTCCCCCAATACTAAGCCACATAACAAGACAACAAATGATACATAAGGGATCCATGGATTTGAAGTCAGTATATACATTTATCAATATATAATATGATTATGCTCAGAATCGACATCATTCCCCTAGATACTTGTGGAACTATGAACATGGTGGAATAAATACACGTAGAAATGACAGAAAAAATATTGAATCAACATGGAAGATACATAAATGTCTCAACACCTTAAATTATCCCCAAAAGGAAGACACGAGATAAAAACAAATATTACAACATAAAGAAGAATGGAGATACAAATAAATGGATTTTATAAAAAAATTCACTTTCTTTGTATCATTGTGTCAACAAGGACAACAAGGGTCATCCAAAGAAAACTCACAAACATAAAGAAACACCAAGCAAAACATCACAAGAGATCACATCAAGTGAAAGAAAACACAAATAAACACACAAAACATACACAAAGGGTACTACACATGCGAGCCAATCTAAAGAAAATCATCTACATCCCAATCTTTCTCATCATAAATGGAAGGAATAAAATATTCCAAAGGGACTAAAACAAGTGTCATATATGGAGTATCACCAAGTTAAACGCATGGTAGATCACTCTTCTCAAGAGGATTATCATGTTTTCCCCCATATAAATCCATAGATTTGGAGAACAAAAGAGATAATTAATTATGCACTTCTTCTATCTCGGCTTCTTCATCTTCACTATCCAAGTTTGTCACAATAGGTGTCTTATGACTAATATCATCCATATGATCAATCTTCATTATTTGTTTAGGTTGATACATGTAAGTTTCAATTGCATGGTTTGGTGAGGGTGGAAAAGTGGAACCAAGTGATGAAAAGGATGGATGGATGGGTGGTAATTCATCTATGTTGGTTTAGACTAGTCGTTAGTCATTTTTATTATTTTTAGCAAGCTAGCAAGATATGTTATGATGTCTACACTTACAATACTTAGCACTTCCATTTCTTCTCACACATGTTTCAACTTTCAAAGGATTAACCAAGGTATCTTCCAACATAAGTCTTTTTTCTTCCTTTAGAGGAGGAATGAAAGGAACCCCTATGGATTGGGAGATCACCATGATCTTAGGTACATAAAAAAAAAAAAAAATTGGAGGCACAAATTTGATTATATGATTGTCCCTTGGCCTTTTATATGATGGTGGAGATGGAACCATGGCATACATGTTAGGTCATCGAGGGAGGAAATCTGGTTCAGAATTAGCTACCTTCACTACCTTTGAGGTAGGAGAAACATCCATCAAAGTCTCAATAGGCCAAAGAACCTCAAGTTGGATTCTACTAAGGGATAAATCTACTATACATTTAGCTTTAAATTTTTGATATGCTATGAAAAATTATCTTCTTGAGGTTTAATAGGTTCAATAGGTTGAGGCTAAAAATAATCTAATGACAAAATTCCACGAGAAACCCATTGTGAAAAATTGTAGTGTAGAAAAATGTATCCCTTTACATTTTCACACTTGTTTGGTCCCTCATAATTAAATTGGACTTAATAATGCCTTAATTTAGTGTTGAGAAATGTATCTCTTTACATTTTCACACCTTTTTGGGCCTCTTAATTAAAATGAGCTTAATTATACCTTACTAAGCCATTTTATTCATTTAAAAGCCTAATAAATTACATTTCTTGAAGGGAAAACCCGACAATAATTAATGCCAATACATAACACTTTACCTTGAGCAATGTGTATTCTAAGAATAGGGACCTAGGATCCATTCACCCATGGGTTAATAGGTCCTCCCTAGGCCTTTGAACCTAAATTTAAAATACATTTTTGGTAGTATTTTAAGGTCCTTGAATCCATATTTCAATGTCGGCTTGTGATATTTGAATTTTAGGAAATTAAGGATACATACCTATAAATACAAGGTTATTTTTTAAGTTTCACCTAGAAATTTCAAGAGAAATTTGATGATATTTGAGGAAAACTTTTACAAGAGCTAAGTTGATGATCAAGAGCATTCAAGAGTAGAATTATCAAAGATTTATTGTAGCATTCAAGATCCATTCATCATGTCAAAGTTATCAATCATCACGCATGCTTTTGGAGCTAACATTGTGATGTAGGTTTCAAAGATCAAGTCAAGCATTCGAAGCATTATTTAAGTATCAAGATCCACATTCATTAAAGCCCTTTTATTAAAGTTGTAGATCTGCATTCAAAGATTCATCCAAGGGTTTGTTGAGTGGTAACATAGCATTGTCCATTCATCATTCCCTCCTTTCATACTTTCATTATTTCAATTCAAGGTTTAATTACCCAAATAGGGTTGGACCAAGGAAAACCCCCATTCACCAAAAAAATATATATATTTTCTCTCTTGTGCATGTGATTGCAAATTTAGGTTGAAGAAGAATTGAAAAGCTCCTGAAGTGCAAGATTGGAAAAGTTTTCAAAGTTTTTCAAATCATGGAATCTAACGTACAGATTTGATTTCCAAATTTTCAACACTGAAACCTAGACAAATCAGAAGCTACAGAATAGAATCAAAGGCTCCCAATTGTTTTTGAAAATCCCTAAAAAAAGACCCATTTTCCCATGGGCAAATGAGTCTTTGACAAATTCCAAAATGTGACTTTTGGTGATTGGTAAACACCTTTCTTCCCTTCTCATATCTACAATCAGATTTTTGCTTTTGCTAATATTGAGTTTCATATTGTTGTTTCAAGTTTGATTTGGCATAATTAGGTTGGTTTGCTATTTTTAGTTTTCCTCCCAAAATATTTGTTGTAACTTGACCCTGATCCTCAAGCAAAAGAAAATATGCAGATTCTCATATTGAGTTGATTCACCTAAGGGTTTTTAGTCAATTATTTATGGGGATCTAATTTCCTAATGAAATAAAGGAAAAAAGGTCCCTAACCGACATATTTTAATCCCACATTTGATTAAAACCCTATTTTTTGTTGTTTTAATTTGGTAAACCTAACTTTTGAGCATCATAAATGTAAGCATTTTTGATGAACTAGAGCATCCAAAATCACCTACAAAACCAAGATTAACCTTCTACATGAGAGTATCAAGAGGATGGATTGTTGGAATATGGTGAAATAACAAAATGATGATATTATCACTCTAAATGATACAATATGCATCAACACTCTCTTGAACTGACTAAGCTAATATGAGTTCATCTGAACTAGATAGGAGCAAGAGGTGAGTGTTGATTATATAGAATAATATGGACATATAATTCCAAGAGGGTTAATAACTCCCAAATAACCAAATTAGGTGGGAGTTATACCTACTTGGAAAATGCCAAATAGGTGGCATAACCTACTCAGAAAGAGACAGAATAGTAGCTTTGTGAGGTGGCATAAAAGGCCAAAAGAGGGTATGAGGCTCAACCACCCATGTGTGGGTGAGAGAAACACATGTAATCAATGGATTATGCCACGATTCCTCACATAAACCATGTCTTGTATAACCTAAGTATGATTAATAATGTGTAGGAAAAATAAATATTAAAAAACCTACACCAACACCCCCGTTAAGCATAGCTTAGGTGGGTGAAAGGATGAAACAATGCAAAGATGGGTCCCAGGTATAAGGCCATGTTAGGTAGCCATGTATAATGATGAAACCTCTCAAAATATGATAAGGAGAAAACTTGTAGAACAAAACTCCCTCCCAAGAGAGAAGAAGAGAGAGACCATATAGTCCCCTAATGTAGAATCTCTTGCATTTTTGGTGAATTCTTGACAAGGGAGGTTGAAGATGATCCAAGATCACTAAACAATATTCTTCCCCTTAGGAAGAAAGAAAACCAAGGATGTATCTAGCATATCTTCCCATTTCTGAAAGGAATATGTAGGAAGAATGAGGAAAATATATGATGTCTTTGAACTCTTCTCAGGTGCCCCCATGCCGATGTCAAAATTTGTCACCATCAAATCAGGTATTCTAGGCCACACTACAGAATATGACAATCTAGGAGCTAGTGGAGATGGATTTAGAGCAAAATATGAAGACAAAGATATCTCCTCTAAAGACAAAGGTTCCTCCTCTAAATGTTGTTCAATAGAAGATACGATCATGTCAAACTATGAGGAATGATCATGTGGATAAATAAAAAGAGGGTCAAAATGTTTCCCCTCAACATCTAAAGAATATGAAGCAAATTCATCAAAGAGAATATGTATGCACTCAATTGTGTCCTCCAAGTCTACAAGATAGCACTCACAAAACAAACCTGCAATGTCTATCAAGTACTCATCCCAAGTAGCTATGTTTGGAAGATAATGAATATCCTACTACATTGAATCAATAGAAGCCATGGATGTAGCAATACCAGTATCATTAAAAACAACAAGTGATGTAGGAGATGGAGTATCAACTCATGTCTCTTTACCCACAGTTGAAATAATACCAAGATTCACTTGACCATATGGAATATCCTTAAAAATATTCACACTAGATACCTAAGTGTGTACATCAACCGAAGGAACATCAGAGGGAAAATGTAAGAAGGTGTATACTCGAGATTGATGATCTTCCTCCCCAACTATAACAATATATTTGCAATGAAAATCTTGAATAATCACAGAATATGGTGTGAACTCAACACTCTTTCCTTCCCCACCATGTGTGATTTGATAGATAGAAAGGATATTTGTTGACAATGAAGGAACACAAAGAACATCATTGAATGATCCTCTATCTATTTCAATAGATCCTTTCTCATAAACAAACATATATGTGTTGTTATCCATTAGGATGTTTGGTGACAAACAAGTTTCAAATGAAGAGAACATACTATGTGATGAAGCCAAGTGATGTGAGGCTCCAGAATCAAGGATCCATCTCCTTGACTCAGAATATGCAATTATAACAAGTTCTTTCCCCTTTTGTTTCTCTGACTTTTCTTTAGAAGAATCTTTTGACATAGTTGAAGGAAAATTTATTTTATTCATTTATGAAAGATGCTTCAACTCATCAATTTATTTTAAATAAAATTGATTTTGATCATGCCTAGATTTATTGCAATATGCATATGTGGGCTTCTCCTTATTAGATGAACCCCCCTCTAAGGAAGAGGATTCAGATTCTATCTATGGTTTTCTCTTTTTCTTCTTTTGTTTCTAATCAGGATGCCCTGATTATTTATGCACCTTAGGCACACTAGCTACCAATTCTTGTGACATGTAAATCTTGATGAGACCCATTTTAATCAGCTTTGCTTCCTCTTGGATTAGAAGATCTGAAAATGCATCAAATTTAGGCACAACATATGTAGTTCCCATAGAAATCCTATTCGTGTGAAATCCATAAAAAAACTTTGAATACTCAGGACCAAGCTTGGATAACACATTAAGAATCAACTATAAATCCTCCTTAGTAATCTTGTAGTTCTTTAGTTGTGTTCTTAGTTTCTTAATCTTGGAGATATGGTCTTTGATGTGGTCGAAAAAATTTGGATCAAGATTCATCAAATCATTATCAATCTGATAACCCCTAATCCTATCAATTTTACCATACAAATTTTCAAGAGTCTCCCAAGCCTCCTTAAGTGCCTTGCACGATTCAAGATGAAATTGTAAATCACAAGAGACTAGTGAACAAATGTAAAAGAGCTCTCTCATGATTGATCTCCCATTTTTCCTTAGCATCAACATCAGTACGTTCAGGAATAAATTATTTTACATAGACTATGCAACCTTTTTCTCTTAGATAATTCCATACTAATTTTTTCCATGATTCATAATTATATGGAATTAGGATTTCAATCTGAGTTTTCCCCATTGTACTAAAACACAACAAAATAAATGAAAGAAATAAAAAAACCACAAGATCAACCCCCAAATTTACTCAATCCATGATCATGGTGTTGGATATTTTGGTTGCATTGTTGATATGTGTTTTTCATTTATGTCAACACTATTAGCATTGGTGATTCTGAAGGTTGTATATGTGAAGGATATTGAGAAAATTGTAATAAATATATTGCAGGCAGCTAGTGAAGCTGAGAAGATCACAATGTTGGAAAGTTGTGAACGATGATTTTCTAGTGGCATGCACTAAAGGGGTTGTCGTTAAGTCTATCTAGTATGTTTTCCAAAAGTTTCAATGGTACGCATCAAGATTTGAGGAAGTTATGAAGTTATATGTGTCTACAATCATTCTGTTAATATAGCAGGTGTTCTTAGAATAAGAAGATGAAATTATTTTAAATTCAGTTGTTGTGCATGTACATATGAAATTCATGGATGAGTCTAGATCATGCGTTATCCTTGTTGTACGTCTGTATTGATCAAAGTGTTCATGATTGGAGATTTTTCTAATGTGTGCTCAATTTTTCATGTTCTTGGCCGTTATGATGGTGGTAGTGTGTTGTGGATCCATGAAGATTAATCTTTTATTGTTTGGCATGTTTGAAGGTGTTTATTTTTTTCCTCACTATGTTGTGACCGACTTGTGTTGGTGTGCATTAAGATTTATTCATGTATTGAGGCCGATAGTTGTAATTCATTATTTATTTGTGGCCAATAGATGAATTGATGTAAATCCATGTGGTGGATATATAAGATCAATTATTTACTCATTTTGAAGTGTGCTCCAGGTGTGCTCGATGTGTGCAAGTGATGTACATATGTGAATAAAGGTCAAATCATTCAAGAGATTGAGCAGAGTGTGGAAGAGTGTGTAGAATTTTTTGTGTACCTAACCAGAATTGTAATCAAGCTTTTATAGAAGCTAATTTCTTAGTTCAAACTCATCAAATGGATTTAATATATTATTGTATGTAAGGTAGTGAGCCTTCCTCTAAGTAGTGTGCTCTAGGTAGTGTTCCTGAATGCAAGTGCATTCCTTATTCATTCTTTGTTATACTTCTAACAGGGTATAATCTTGTGGACTAACATCCACCATGGTTTTTCCCCTAATAGGGTTTCCATGTGTCTCTGATGTGTTATTGATTTCTGCTTGAACTGTTAATTATTAGATCAGAAATTTAAGTTTGATTAATGTTGAATAATTTTTATTTTTGTAACAAATGGTTCACCCCCCTCTCTTAGTTGTTTATCCTTGTTTTTCCAACAATTGGTATCAAATCTAGTTCCTTTGAAGAAGCCTAACAACTTAAGGTGATTTGAGATGGCATCATACAAGAAGGAGAGTCCTAGATTCGATGGTACAATCTACTTTTTATGGAAAGTCAAGATAGAGTGTCATTTGAAGTGCATTGGTGAACCTTTTGGAAGATTGCACAAAGTGCATATACTATTCCTCATAATGGTCCCTCCTCTGAAGATGAGATCAAGCAAGCAAAAGTTAATACCAGGGTTGTAGAAGCATTGTTGATTGCTTTGACAGATTCAAAGATGATAAATGTGATAGGATTGAAGACTACATATCAGATCTAGAAAAAGTTGGAAACATTGTATGAAGGAGATGCACTAGTGGAAAGTGCTAAGCTACAAAGTCTGAAAGGCGAGTGGGAGGACATGAAGATGAGTGAATATGAGAACATCCTCTCTTTCTCTCAAAATATAAATGAACTAGTGATGAGCATTAGATGTGTTGATGGATTCTTGGATGAAGAAGAGATTGTGGCTAAGATACTTAGATATGTGTCTCCTTCCTACAAAATAAAGTCTCATTCTATTGATGAACTGAAGATAGTGAAAAATGTGACAAGAGACATGTTGATTGGAAAACTTGTTGCTTTGAGTTAAGTTAATTTGGTGAATCTAATCGTAAGATCGATTATGCATTCAAAGCTACTGTATCTGGAAAAATCCAATAGATATACAATATGGGAGAGTTCCAAAAGAACATTTAAATATGAAGATGAGATCAAAAATATTGAATATGAAGAAAAATAATTAGAATAACTAGAAGCATTGATTGTGAAAAGAGAAGCCAGAGGTCATGGTAAGTACAAAGGAAATTTACCTATCAAATGTTTTTCTTGCAGTAAAATAGGTCATTTTGCATCAAGATGTCTTGAAAGAGTTTCTAAATAAAAACCTGAGAATACTAGATTTCAAAGGAAATGCTATTATGTTGAAGAAGGTGTAACTGATGAAGAATCTGATAAAGAAACTGGAAATGAAGATGAATGGGTATTCATTGCTATCAAAGAAAATGGTCTAGTGTCCATTGAATCTACTAGTAATGTGAATGTTGAGAAAGCTCTTGTAGAAAAAATTGAAGAAAAAGATGAGTGGGTAATTGACAGCAGATGCTCACATCATATGACTGGTGACCAAAGAAAGTTTGTAAGCTTGGAAAACTATGATGGTGGTGTTGTAAGACTTGGAGACAACACTTTTGGCGTTATTCATGGCAGAGGCACTATTTCTTTTGGTGGTAAGCACAATACTGGTAATGTTCTTTATGTAGAAAGCTTAAAGCATAACTTGTTGAGTGTTGGATAGATGGTAGAAAAGGGTTACAATATTGATTTCAAGGATGGTAAATGCAGAATAAGGGGAAGTTTTGGAAATATGGTTTCTTCAAGTACAAAGACAAAAGGTAGTATCTTTCATTTGAGTGTTGCTAGTGAAAGTTGTTTAATTGCTCAGGTTGATGTAAGTTGGTTATGGCATAAGAGGTTGTGTCATGTGAAATTTGATAACATTTTCAAGATAATCTCTACTCAAGTAGTGAGAGATCTTCTTAAGTTAGTGAATCCTACTAACACTATGTGCAAGGAATGTTAGATGGGAAAGCAAATAAGAAATTATTTTCAGAGCAAATAGTATAGCTCTAATGGAGTACTAGATTTGATACATACTGATTTATGTGGTCCATCTAGAATCAGAAGTCTACAATGTGAAAGGTACTTTATGTTGCTTTTTGATGATTATTCTAGAATTATATGGGTTACTTTCTTAAGAGAAAAACATGAATCATTAGAAAAGTTCAAAAGCTTCAAATCTATGGCAGAAAATGAGATAGGTCAAAATATCAAATGCCTAAGGTCAAACAGAGGTGGTGAATTCACTTCCCATGAATTCAATTCTTTCTATGAAGAGCATGGAATGCAAAGACAACTATCTACTCCTCGGACCTCTCAAAAAAATGGAGTTCTTGAAAGAAAGAACATAACCGTTCTAGACACTACTAGAACCATGATGTTGGAATAAATTTTTCCTCATTTCTATTGGAGAGAAGTTATAAGTATTTTTTTGTACACCATTAACAAGGTGAATGTCAACAGTAATTTTGGTAAGACACCTTTTGAGTTATGGTTTGGTTATAAGCCTACTGTCAAACATTTCAAAAAAATTGGAAGAAAATGCTACATCAAGAGAGATGATGATATAGGCAAGTTTGATGCTAGAAGTGATGAAGGAATCTTTTTGGGTTACTCTACTAAGAGAAAGCTTACCGGTTCTTTAATAAAAGGTTGAAGAAAATGGTTGAAAGTGAAAAAGTCAAAGTTGATGAAGATATTGTTAGACCATCCAGATATAGTGGATATGATTCAGATGATCAACATGATAATAATAACAATGGGAATGATTTTTAGGCACATAATCAACTTCGTATTGTCTCAGTGAACCAATGGAATCAAGAAGTAGAGACTAGCAGACTTGCAGAAGAAAGAACAAAAGAACAAGAAGTCAGAGAAAATCCTAAAACTCCCATGTAAGGTGAAATCACTCTAACAATCAGATCATAGGAGATAAGAGAAAAGGTGTGAAAACTAGAAGAATAATTTTGGAAGAGTATTGTCTAATTTCCAAAGCTGAGCCTAGCAATATCAATGAAGCATGCAAAGATGAATATTGGATGGAATCCATGAAAGAAGAACTAATGCAGATAGAAAAAAGTGATACATGGGATCTTGTTCCTAGACCTCATAACAAAAATGTGATTAGAACCAAATGGGTGTTTTGGAATAAGTTGAATGAGCAAGGTGAGGTATTCAGAAACAAAGCAAAACTGGTTTGCAAAGGATACTCACAAATGGAAGGTATTGATTTTGAAGAAATTTTTCCCATGTTGCTGAAATTGAATTTGTAAGATTATTTCTTGCTTATGCTACTTTCAATAATTACAAAGTCTATCAAATGGATGTAAAGTCACCATTTCTAAATGGTGAGCTAGAAGAAGAATTCTAGGTCGAACAATCAGATGGATTTCAACTGACTGAAAAATAAAGCATGGTATGTCGATTGAAGAAATCTCTATATGGACTTAAGAAAGCTCCTAGAGCTTGGTATGCTAGATTGGATAAATAATTGTTGAAACTTGGATTCAATAAAGGTACTACTGACAGTAATCTATATTTCAAGTTGGATCAGAATATAGAATTGATCATTGAAATCTTTGTTGATGATATTATTTTTGAAGGTCATGATGATTTGTGTATGAATTTTGTTGATGAAATTAAAAGTGAGTTTGAAATGTCAACGATAGGAGAGCTTAAATTATTTTTGGGATTGAAAATCACTCGATTCAATGATGGAATTTTCGTATCTTAGTCTAAGTATGTGAAAGAGCTACTGAAATTTTTTGGCATGGAAGATTCAAAGCCAGTTGGTACACCTATGGTAACCGGATGAAAACTTACATAGAATTATGATTCTCCTAAAGAAAATAAAACAAGATATAGGTCAATGATTGGTGGATTACTTTATTTGAATCAGATCAGGCCATATAAAATGAATGTTGTATGCATGGTTTCTATATATCAAGTTGATCTTAAAGAGTCTCATGTGACTGCTTCAAAAATAATTTTTGGATACCTGAAAGGGATAGTTGATGTTGGTCTTTGGTATCCTAAGGATGATGATCTTACTTGGAATTCCTTTATAGATGCAGATTGGGTAGGAGATGTGGATGAAAAGAAAAGTGCAAGTGGTGGTGCATTCTTTTTGGAGAAGAAGTTGGTGTCTTGGCTAAGTAAAAAAGCATAATTCCATTTCCTTCTCTACTGTTGAGGCACAATATATTGTTGTTGCAAACAGTTGTACTCAAGTATTGTGGATGAAGAAAATGTTGAGAGATGTCAGAATTAAGTATGAAGAACCCATTTCCATATTTTGTGACAATTCAAATGCCATAAGCATTTCCAAGAATCCAATTCTTCATTCAAATACAAAGCATATATCCATCAAATATCACTTCTTGAGAGATAAACTAAGTGACAAAGAAGTTAGACTGGAGTATATACGTATCAAGGAGAAAATTGTACACATTTTTACTAAGCATTTGCCTAAGGATACTTTTGAGTACCTCAGTGGAAAGTTAGGGGTGATTTCCCCTCCTAATTAAAACTAAGAGATGTAGATCTTTGCATCAGTCTATGAATTCATAGCCATATCCTATTCCAGATTGATGTTGTGGTGGTTGCTACTCAGGGGCAGTAGTCAGATGATTCAAATATGTTATTAGAGAATGTGAACCTTTGCCATCTATGTAAAAGGGGGAGAGAAGAAATGTGAAAAACATGGGAGAGGAAGGAAACAGGAAAAGAGTGCACAATCTAAGGGGAGATTGTTGGAGAAGAGCTAGTTGGGTCAATGACATTATTTTTCACATCATGTATTGCCATCAATGCCAAAGGGGGATATTTTTGGATATTGTGGTTGCATTGCTGATATGTGGTTTTCATTGATGTCAACACTATTAGCATTGGTGATTCAGAAGGTTGTATATGTCGAGGATATTGAAAAAAATGTAATAAATATATTGCAAACAACCAGTGAATTTGAGAAGGTCAAAATGCTGGAAATTTGTGAACGTTGAGTTTCTGGTGGTGCCCACTAAAGGGATTGTTGTTAATTCTATCTAGTATGTTTTCTGAAAGTTTCAGTGGTATGCATCAAAACTTGAGGAAGTTGTGAAGTTCTATGTGTCTACAGTCATTTTGATACTGTAGCAGGTGTTCTTGGAAGAAGAAGAAATTTTGGTAATTTTAGTTGTTATGCATGTACCTATGATGTTCATGGATGATTCTAGATCATTCTCTATCCTTTATGTACATTATCATTGATCAGAGTGTTCGTGATAAAATATTTTTCTGATGTGTGCTTGATTTTTCATGTTCTTGGTCGACATGATGGTGGTAGTGTGTTGCAGATCCATGAAGATTAATCTTTTATTTTTTCATGTTCTTAAAGGTGTTTATTTGGGTCCTCACTATGTTGTGACCGACTTGTGTTGGTGCACATTAATATTTATTCATGTATTGAGACTGATATTTGTAATTCATTATTTATTTATGTTCAATAGAGTAGTTGATGTAAATCTATGTGGTGGATATATAAGAGAAATTTTTTACTCATTTTGAAGTGTTCTCAAGGTGTGATTGGTGTGTGCAAGTGATACACATGTTTGAATAGAGGTCAAATCATTCAAGAGTAGAGCAGAGTGTGAAAGAGATTGATCAGAGTGTGCAAGAGTGTGTAGAATTTTTTGTGTGCCTAACTGGAACTGTAATCAGGATTTTTTAGAAGTTAATTTCTCAGTTCAAACTCATCAGATGGATTTAATTTGATTATTGTATGTAAGGAAATGAGCCTTCCTCTAAGCAGCATGCTCTAGGAAGTGTGCTTGAATGCAAGTGCATTCTTGATTCATTATTCATTATAAGTCTAATAGGTTATAGTCTTGTGGACTAACATCCATCATGGTTTTCCCCTAATAGGGTTTCCACATATAAAATGTTGGTGTTCATGTGTCTCTGATGTGTTATTGATTTATGCTTGCACTGTTAATTATCGGATATGAGATTTAAGGTTGATTAATGTTGAATAAGTTTGATTTTGGTAACAACTAATTCAATCCCCCTCTTAGTTGTTTATTCATGTTTTTCCAATAGGTGGCACTTTTATTAGTACGTTTACGATTATGGAGTTGTTACTAGAGTTTTACAATGTCCAAAATTGGACCCAAATACTTAAATTTAAAATTAATGTCATAATCAAAAATTAAAAATAGCACCAATGTTAGTTCTTACAAAAATGTCAACTTTCAAAAAAGAATCACCTCGATCTGAGGTCGTATGTGAAAGTTAGAGCTATTTGAAGTTCAAAAAATGGAACCATCCTTGAGATCTGCTGAGAAAATTATTTTTCTGGAAAATCTAGATCACTTGACAAAACATGGATCACACCATTGCAAAGCTTGCAAAATTCTACCCTAAATAAAAAAAATTATTCTCACAAAATGGAGCTTGGATGATTGAGTTAGACGCCTCTGAAGATTGGGTGCAACATGCAAAACTCCTATGGAGAGGGGTGCCCAATTTGTATAAAAAATAATCTCGCCAAATTTGGAGAACCACTACTAAATTTCATGAAACCACCAAATTTTTGGAGATCACTAGATAAATGTAGAATTCCAACCAAATTGAAAGATCGCTTGCTAAAATTAGGTACTATCAGATATAGAGGCACTACTAAAATCCCACCAAACTTGGTGGTGGCACCTAGCTCGAAGGCCAAGGACATACAGGGGTACGGTGCAAGTATAGGTGCACAGATTTTAATGATTTTTTTGTTTTTAATTTTGAAATTTTTAATAAAAAACATTTAAAAACTTTATAAATAAATAATTTATTTGATCATATAAACTGTAAAAATAATTACCCAGAAAATTCACCTCAATATGCATGCAAGGGGTCACTAGGCAAAAAAAATTATCTCAAATTCCACTTTGTCCAAATTGGAAGAATTATATATGAAAAAGAGGGGTTGGTCTTCTGGACCCGATGGTGCAGTCCATTTTGACCCAAAATGCTCCCAACAAAAGCTCAATGTTGAATTTCTCCCAAATTCAAGAACGGGCTTGCAGATCTGAAAGCTTTGATACCATGTAAGATTTTTTGATGAGCTCAAGCATCTGGGATCACCTACAAAACCAAGATTAAACTTCTATATGAGAGTAGCAAGATGATGGATTGTTGGAATATGGTGCACTAACAAAATGATGATATTGTCACACTCTAAATGATACAATATGCATCAACAGTCCCTTAAATTGACTGAGCTGATATGAGCTCATCTAAACTACATAAGAGGGAGAGGTGAGTTTTGATTATATAGTATAATATGGGCATATAATTCCAAGAGGGGTAATAACTCCCAAATAACCAAACTAGGTGGGAGTTATACCTACTTGGAAAATTCCAAATAGGTGACATAACCTACTCAGAAAGAGACAGAATAGTAGTTTCATGAGGTGGCATAAAAAGCCAAAACATGGTGTGAGGCTTAACCACCCAAGTGTGGGTGAGAGTGACACATGTAATTTATGGATTACACCACATGTCCTCACATAAACCATGTATTCTATAACCTAAGTATGCTTAATAATGTGTAGAAAAAATAAATATTAAAAAACTTGCACTAACAATAAATTTCTGATTGTGGAGTTTATTTTCAAACCTAGATCTAGGATTTGCATCACTTTGCATTGTATTACATTGATTTACATCTCATTTAGGGTTATTTACTTGTATTAGTTTTCATTTCATTTAGTATTTTAGGTTTTCATTTTGCATTCTTTAAAATCTATAAATTTCAAAAATTTCAATTATTTTGCATAGTATTTACATAACATTGCATACTCATTCATTTACATCAAAAAATTGAATCAAAATTGTATCTCAAATTAGGTTTTTTTGGTTGTCATTTAACATCATTTTGCACTTCGATTTAGACTTGTTTTTCCAAAAATCTAAAACTGTAACCAACTATCTAAAACCAGAATCTAAAAGCATAAAAAATCAACTCAAAAACCTATAAATTAATTATTAAAAACCCTGAAGTGAGACCCATTCACCCATGGGAGAATGAATCCCTAATTTGAATTTTTGAGCATCAAAAACATTGATTCCGCATTTTGTATTCATGTATTTAGTCTGCTATTTCAGTTTCCAAAATTCTTGTTTGCTGAAATTGTTCATATTAAGGTTAATTTATCAAATTTAGTGTATTGTTTGGATTCAAAATTGCATATAAAAAATACATAATTTTTAGGTTTTTACATAGAAAAATTAGAAATTTGTCTTGTTTTAAATTTGAAAATTTATTTTATATACTTGCATTCATTTTACATTCTAGGGTGTTTGATTGCATTTTAACTATTATCCATTTAGGGTGCACCTTGGGTTTTTAAAACTTGTATGAGCTTCACAACTTGGTGTCTTATTTTCAATACTATCGTGAGATGTAGTCCAAGACTCATCTCATCTCTCAATACATCACTCATTGTGGATCTTTGGTTTTCTAACTCTTTCACTCATAGTGTTGGCACTAGTCAACCCACTATGGACCATACTCTTGACACTTCATTTCTATCACCTCCTTACCAATAACTAATATGACTAATGTTGAATCAAGGGTTACTAATGTACCTCAAGAGAACCTAAGAAGAATGGATGAAGAGTTAGACAAATTGAAAAACTTTGTAAGTTTTGAATACGTCACTGGTAATGCGGTTCCTATCATAGATAACATGAGGAGAATAATTGATAATAATAAATGAATAGAACTTGTGCGTATCTTAAATCACATCATTACCAACCATGTCCCTACAATGAGTAGTTGTGCTCAAGCTTTGGGGTATACCCAAATTCAAGGTGGAAATCCATTTCCTCCTTCCACAACCATGACCTCTATTCCAACATACACTAATCCAACTATTAATACAACCATGCAACCTACTAGCAATGCCCATAATACCTTAGGTATTTCCACTAGTAATCCCTCTAGATTTGTGCATTAAAATATCATATCTCCTCACCCATCCCCCCTCACAAATTTTCGATTCACTTTTCCCCTGAATACATATACACATCCACCTTATTCACCTCCATCTCACAACACAAACAATGATCCTGTCATTAACCAACTCTTGCAAAATGTTTCATCCCTCCAACAAAAAATTGCTACATTGAGTCAAAATCAAAATGGTCAACCTTCACAATATGTCAAAATAAACCCCTTATCCTTGGATATATTTAGAAAACAAATGCCACAATGTATAGAGATTCCTAGACTTGAGATATATGGTGGGAAAGGAGATCTTGTTAGCCATGTTTCCACATACATAGCCTTATGTAGTGACTACATTTTTGAGGATAAACTCTTTGCTAAAATCTTCCATATATCCTTGAAGGACACTACTTTGGAATGGTTTTTCTCCTTACCGAATAACTCAATACATTCATTCAATGAACTTATTGATTCCTTTCTCAACCACTTCCAAATACATATGGGTCCTAAGATGACCTTAGCTGATTAAATGACAAGCAAGAAAAAGCATGATGAAAATTTCATTAATTTCATAGCACAATACCAATTGCTTTACTCATAAATAAACATTAAGATTCTCGATGTTGAACTTCAAAGAATTTTTATTGCCAATCCGCAAAACAAAATTTAAGCTAAACTTGAGATTTTGAAATTTCCTTCCTTTACAAACTTGTGTACTACCCTTTGTTATTACCAAAATTCGGTTAGTAGTCATGAAGTGAAAACTCCCTCTAACAGTCTTGAAAATCCCGAATCCACACCTTAAACCAACTATCAACCATTCAAGAAACAACATAAGGTATTTTTACAACTTAATCCCCCTCAAACAACTCAACATTTGACACTCAAGTGGTTGCTATAAATAAGAGAAATTCATATACATTTGGAGAAAAAATATACCATTTACCCCTCTACCTAATACCCTTCATAACACCATGTTGCAGCTCTTAAACAAGAACTTAATTTCCTTACCTCCTGTTAGAGCTCCTAAT